>CM076651.1:2061211-2094056 GCA_038496675.1 Rachycentron canadum
ATATATATATATATATATATATATATATATATATTTTTTTTTTTTTTACCTGAGTAAATGTCCTGTGCCTAATGTTAATTTTACTTTCAGTTATAACCAGCACCTTTACAATGAGCTTCTGTGTGACCAGCTGCAACTGTAGAAAGTTGCTTACACGTTAAGGCGTCTGAAAAATTAGATAAATAATATTATAGCACTCTGATGATATTAATAATATAATATTTTAAATAATGAATTAGGACTCAGGATTTGTGGAGTTACTACTTTTATTCCCAGTGAAGAATTAAAACACCCCTTTCACCAGTGATGTGTAATGTTTGGCAGTAAAACATTTGTGATGATTAGTGGTGAGTGACTCAGTTATCTTTAATAGAGATGGAATTATTTGTTGTTGTTGGCTTAAACATTACAGGATTTTTTAGGTGTGTATTTCAGTTTGTTTCATTGGCAGAGAGGAACCAGATGTACAGTTGGTTGCTTTATTTATAGATGCTCAGGTATTTATTTATCCTCTAGGGGGCAGAAAGGCCCTAAAACAAAGTGTCAGCATCAAGTTTGGAGGAAACCCACAGTACCATCTGAGGAGTCCTGCAGAAACAAGGCTTTGTCCTTAAAGGCCTAGTGCTCAAGAACTGGCCACCTGTCAAGTTCATACTCCAAATAAATAGGGGCCAGCATATGACCAGGAAGCGGGGCTGTCCACTGTTATCATAAGAAAAGGAGATTGGCCTTTTCTCCCCTCTCCTGTTCCCCTGGTCATCAGGCATAAAATCCTGGACCATCCCTCTCAGCTTATGTCTATGACTGTGGTCCTGTTCTGGAGTCACTGGCCCCCAAACCAGATTCAGCCCCGGCCCTCGCTTTGAGCTAACGTTAGCTTGTCTAAATCTAACCTCAGCACCAGGACGGTGGTTGTGCATGTGTTGTGTTTTCCACATAGATTTACCTTGTGTAACAGAATCACAGCAGTGATATGTGTGAGACTGTGAATAATACAACAATTATATGTAATTTTAGTCTCTAAGTCTATAGCTGTGTCCCAGTTCAGGGTCTGCATTTGAAGACTGACTGCGTCACAGTCGGTGCAACTACGCTGTCCAATTCATTCTGTCAAAATAATATGGCAGCAAAAAACACCAACAGGGTTCCTGAAGATTACACTGTTAAAGGTAAGCATTGAGTTTCAGCTCAGTTCAACAGCTACAACAGCACAACTGTTAAAACCAAAGACAAAAAAAAAAACGATACAAAGGACAGAGTAGGCAACCGTCAACCAGACCGTCTCAGTTCGGTTCAGCCTTCACGGTCTACGGCGGCTACGAAGGCCCAGACCTTCGTAGATCATGTCCTCCAAAGGATGCAGCCCCTGAATTAGGACACAGTTAATATGCAGAGCCTTTGTGACTCAGTTTGTGTGTCCCTGCTTAAAAAGTGAGGTCTCCCACCTTTCCCCCCTTTTGTTGTTGTGCTTCATAGGAGAGGTGAACGACAGCACTGTGATCTGAGTGATTTCCATGTGTTGGCCTTCTTGTGACGTTCAAGAACTCACAAATCATGTCATATAATTTATGTAGAGCTGAGTTTCACTGTCACAACTGAGGATTTTGTTATTTACATCATCTCCTGGTCTTAGCCTCCTCATATAAACACAACGCACACAACACTAGACACAAACCGGTTACAGTTACAATCTGATTTTTATATATATATATATATATATATATGGTTGATTTCTAGGTTGATTTCTTCTGTTTTAACAACAGGGAGGATGTAGAGGAGCAGAGGATGAGCCATAAGAGGTCGAGGAGCATGAGGGAGAGAGAGAGAGAGGAGGAATGTCACTGACAGACGATGGCTGCAACACAGGTTCGTTGTCTCCCTCTTCATCCTCTCGTGCTGGACTGAGGGAAGACTGGACACAGTGACTCACTATTGCTTCTCGTGGTACAAAGTGGAATTACAAGACTGAACGACCAGGTCCAGCTGGATCACATGCTAACTTCCATAGATATCACAGATATCTCTGTAACACGATACAAAGACATAACAGCAAAACTGTTCTTTCCTCACATTCTGTCGATCACCTTAGTTTCAGAATATTTTAAGCAGAAGTGACAGATTAAAGAAAAATGGTCATGTGTGCAGCATCTTTAACTGGGTCATCCTCCAAAAAAAAAAAACAAAAACTGGCTCCTACATTTCCCATGATGCAGCTGGATAACTAACCTTCCCTAACATGTAAACATCCACATCTTCCAAACTCCACAATTCCAGCTTGTAACACAGACTTTTGGTTATAAATTCATCTACAAGTCTGAGTTGAGATGAACCTGGTGAAACACATTACACTGCTGTTTTCACAGGATGAGTAGAAATAACAAGCAACCTGATCTTCATGTATAAAATCAGTGACCAGTGACATTAGCAGGAGTCTTTTGATCCAGTATTGAAATAAAAAGTAATTCTCTCTGCAGCTTTAATAATATTCTGCAGCTCTTCACTGACTGTTGTGTTTCTCTGGCCCCTCTGCTGACTGTAGAGGGGTAAAAAAACTCATTTTTTACAGTTTTTTTCATGGGGTCCTGGACGACACCTGTACTTCAGTGGAAAGTGGGAAGTTAAACCACTGGAGGTCAGCAAAGATTTTTGGCTGGTATTGACCAAGTTTTCAGGAGATTTAAAACAAATAAAGACAGTCAAAGATAAATATTTGATGGTCATGTAGAACTACAATGCACACAAAAGGGATTTTCGGGATGTTGCCTTTTAGAGTCCAGGGCTTAACGGAAGTAACAATCAATGAAATACTGAACCAGACCAAAAAGAAAATACAGGTCTAGAACAGAAAACTGACACTGAACCACTGGGAAACTAAACTCAGCACAAACTGAGAAAGAAACCCACATGCAACAATAACCAAGGACTGGTATAAGTATCTCTAGTGTTATTGACCAAAAACACTAGAGCTCTGAGCAGCCAACACAACTAATACACACACAAACACACACACACACACACAACTCTTCAGCAGCTGTGCTAAAGTGCTAAATAAAAAGTTATTACTATTATTTAATAATAACTTCTTATTTAGCACTAAATAAAAAATAAATAATAAAAACAGAGTTACAAAGTGCTTTAAGAGAAAATGTGAAAAAGTCAAGTTGAAGTTACCTAATACATAATAAGAGAGTAAAGCACCATAAACAAAACATCACAATCAGTCATTGTGCAAAAATAAATGACAGTAGATGAAGGGAGGCAATAAATATATGACGAAAGAAGAGAATTAAAGAAGGATATTGAGTTATGGGTCTGATATGGGTCAGGATGAGGTCCAGAGAGCGAGGGCTGCAGATCTCTGCTCTCGGTTTGGCACAAACCAAGTAAACAATTCTGAGATATAACTGGGGGCAGAGCCATTTAAAGCTTTAACTACAGAAATAACATTATAAAATCAACCCAGAATCTAACAGGGAGCCAATGAAGGGAGCTGAGGACCAGAGTCGTGTGATTGTACCTGTTAGAACCTGTAATAAGGCGAGCAGCAGCATTTTGAACCAGCCTGGCTGATACCACAATAAAGTGCAATACAATAATCAAACTGGGAATAGAAAAGATTCAGTATTACCAAATGACCCAGACTGGAGCAGATTCGTCCTCCACGCTCCGTCTTTATACCCCAGCTCCTGATTGATGAAACAGGTACAAGTGTGTCGGTCACCTGAAAACACAAAACACCACGACACTGAACAGATGAAGTCGTGTAAAACTACAATCAACAAAAATGGGATTTTTGATTTAAGAATAATGGATTTGAAATAAAAATGAATCTATATTCTTGTCCCATATTTGTTGCTCGTGTGACTGGACATTAACCTCATTGTCATTAATCCAACCCGGGAAAATAAATGTGGCTAAATCCGACATCTGGACATCAAATTGATGTCAATGAACATTTTTCAGAGAATTTGCACCAAATTTCAAACAGTCATGTCCCCACATGATGGGTCCATGCTGACGTCAGCTTTTAGCTCAGCTGCAGCCTCACGGAGCAGCTAGCACGAGTGCCGACTCAGCACTGTTGTTTCAAAGATGAGATGTTTTTTCAATCCTTCATGGGTGCAAGTATTTAAAGTTATTTTTGTGGAGGCAGGATTGGATAGTGTGGAAAGGCAGGAAAATACGGGACAGAGAGGGGGGCCGGCCGACCGGGGGACTAGCCTGCACCGAGCATATGAGCCTGGGGGGGGGGGGAGTTGTAATTATTTAAATCATTTACTTATGTAAAATTTGCAATTCCACAGAGTAAATATGCTCCATTATAAATAAAAGCCCTGCATTAAAAAATCTAAAGTATAGTTGCTCCTAATCCAATGTGGCTCCTTCTGTAGTTTATTATCATGTATAATATTATTATTAGTGATGATATTAGCTCGACCTCATCACTAATCATTCACTCATCACAGTCATTTATAAGCTATGCATTTTATTTTATAGGTTGATCATATGATTTGCATGTAAACTATTAATTAATATGTGATACATCTCTAAAATTCTGACTATATTACATTGAAATAGTGGAAACATTCCTTACGAGGACAAAATGAAAGCAGGATCTTTGGTCTTCACTCTCAAGCATTTTACTTGAGGCTGGAGACCAAATAAAGTAAATAAATCAAATATTTTACAGTTTCTGTCAGTTATCAGCGTGAACATCTGGACCTTTTCTAAACTTTGACCCAGAGAACAGAGTCTCTCTAGTCTCATAATCGTATGGTTTTAATTGAGTTACACAAAGCTGTCGTTGCTAACAGACGTATCAGCGGCTTCATCGGCTCAATGCACAGAAAAGAACCTCCAAGAATAGCAAACGCAACCACCCTAGATAGAGAAGTAGGACGTGTGGTGGTGTGATTCTACAAAGGATCATGCGTCCTCCTTCATTTTCTGCAAGGCCTTCATTTCATATTATGCATGGACAAATGGGATATTCTATGCTGTTACCTTGGAAACAGGCATGTATCGAGTCCCTGTGTGGAGAAGAGGGAGAGAATTATCCTTTATGTGCCTCGTAATGGCAGAAAAGCAGCATGACTCTAATGTGCTCTAATGTGTAATTTCTGTTTCGCTGCTGGTTACTGTGACTGCAGAGGAGTTTCTCACAGGCACAGCAAATGAACATGAGCATGAAGCCTCAAAACCAAGGCTCTTCAGGTCAATAATATATCCTGAATTGTTCATATGATTCAGAGGAATCCTCATTCAGATACTTTACCGTTTTTTCTTTTTGCTGAATGAGGCTCCTGAGGCTCCAGCGGTGACGCGAGTGAGTTATTTTTCCTGTTTCCTGAAATGAAGGATTTCCACCTGTGCTTATCTTCCTCAATATTCCCACATATTAATTACTATCCAACGTCTTCACCTTCAGACAATATTGTCACTGTTCTTCTTTTAGAGACGGACAGTTTCTATAAGAAGTGAAAAATGAGAGTCTCTGTTTTTGACACAAGGACACAAGAAAATGTCTATTTATATCTTCATAACTACTGTTTTGCTGTGTTGACAGTGAAATGTCTTGACGGTTACTGGATTGATTCCCATGAAATCCTCAGAGGATAAATCCAAACTACAGTGGTGATCTCCAAACTTTTACCTCGTGCCACCGGCAGAGCAAATTCACTTTTAACAATTTGACTTATTCGGTGAAATATGCAAACAGCTACTCAACGAATTGGCACCACATTTCAAATTGTCATGGTTCCCACATGCTAATAATGCAGCCTCACAGAGCTGCTAGCATGAATCCTCTTCAACGGTTGCAGGCAGCGCCATTGTTTTACACTAAGATGCAATGATGAAATAATGGGAAGGATGAAATTTTTATAATTCTGCATATGTGTAAGTATTTAAAACAATGATCCTTGGGGGAGGCATTAGACAGGATAGTGTAGAGAGGCTTGAAATTAGAGGGCAGAGGGACAGGGAGCCCGGCCGTCTATTTTCACATAGTAAATATGCTCCATTAGAAATTAGAAATCTTACTTGAGTAACACCGTTATTATATTAAATATTATTGGAGATAAGTCAGCGTTCTCAGTGTTGTGATGAACTTGACCAGAGCGTTGTTGATTTTCAATCTTAATGAGAAGATAAAGGTTGAAAAAAAAAATCATCATCCTCGTCATCATCACTATCTTCGTCCTTCCTTTCCTTATCGTCACCAACAGCAGCATCATTAAACCCTGTTCATCCCACAATACCAACACCACCTGAAGAGCATTTCATTGACAGAACACACTCGACACGCCGCTGTTATATTAATATATGTTTTATTCTTCTCCATTTTTATTATCATTATGTTTTATTTTCATATTTGCAAATCTTAAGGTCCTTTGTGCACGGACCTGTCATCACGGCACACACACATTGGCACAACAAGATTGGTCAGAAATAGATAAATTCTAATCACACTTTAATAGCACACGATTTCATGACTTTTGCAAGGACTTGGGAAAGACATACTATAACAATAACAAATTTGATCATTTTTTTTCCTCCTCTATTGAAATTAGAATTTTTATTGTATGATGTGCCAAAATAAAACATAATAGTAACATGGACATTCTCCATTCTCAAATGAACAAAGCATAAATAAAAAAGAAAATTAAAAACATGAGATAGAACCATAAGATGTACAGCAGTTAATAGAATAGAGCTCTGATGAATGTGAAGTGAAGTTTTGCCATAAAGGTGCCTCTGAAGCGCAACACTTCCCCTAACATGAAATAAAATAATCTCTGTCTTTAAATAAGAAACTGCTGACAATATAAAAATACATGGCATTGTACTGTAGTTCATTAAATAAACCAACAATTCATATATAAAATATTATATTGACGTGTATAAAAATATGCCTTACAACTTTTTGAAAAGGGTAACAGCCGTAAGCTTTTTGTCTGCCACTTCAGAACACACAGTCGACCACAAAAATCCAACATATGTACAAACAATCAACTAATAAGCAGTCAGAACGCCATTTTGACAAATAAAATGAACAGAAGCATCCAGGATCATATTCGTATGACTATTTTTTCTGACTTTACATATAGATAAGATACTGTAAGGTTCAAGCAGTACTTTGATGGAAATACATACTCAAAAATAAATTAATAGAAAAGAAATATTCTGTCAATTAGGTACGTTGATATCAGTGTATCTTTGGAGAGAGGGAGAGAGGACGGTGAGGGAGACACGTTTTTTCCAAACGTTTGTGTCACATCACCTGCGTAACAGTATTTCAGCCCACTGAGATCAGAACAAACACAGGCAGTGTCAGCTATCCTAAAGTGAAAAGGAAACGAAAAAATCTACCAGAAAGCCAGGACAAGAGCCAGGGAATATAGAGATCATTCGGAGTAATACCGCTTGGATCACTGAGGCAGTTCACAGAGCATTAATGTGAGCATGCAGCATGTCACCAGACGACGCAGAGGACGTTGCTGCAACTGTTGAACATTCAGGCAGATGTTATTGTTGCTGTGACTGTGTGACTGTGTGTGTGTGTGTGTGTGTGTGTGTGTGTGTGTGTGCGCGTGTGTCTTGCTTCTAGAGACGACATGAACGTTAACTGTTGTGTATTTTCCATAGGAAGTGGTTTATCCCTGCTACCTCCTGTCCAGGCAGTGTCTAGCACATGCTAAAGCCACCCCCTCTCCCTGTGCTCCTGCTGCTGCTCCTCCACCACCACCTCCTCCTCCTCCTCCTCCTCTTCCTCTTCCTCCAGGCTCAGAGCAATAGGACAGACTCATCCCTCACTCCCCATCGCATGGTAAAGTGCCATCTTCGCTGGCATGTGAGGGCACGGGCGTGCCGAGCTCATCCACGCACCAGCAATGGCCACGCTGCATGCCCTTGGAGGAGCGGCACTGTGCGAGATTAAAAGACAGAGAGGGAGATTTTGAAAGGGAGAGGAGGGCGGAGAATTGAGTGGGAGAGTGGGAAAGGTGGTGAGAGAGGAAGAGAGAGAAAATGATATGTCATCATAGCGCAGTACTGATTCTCTGAGCCCACAGCTGAGAGGCTCAGAGAGGGAAGTGTCAGTTATTCTCAGCCCCTGTGGTCAGAGGCAAATCTCTGGATGCACCGAACAGAAATCTGCAGTGGAGTGCGGCTCTGACACTCAGAGATACATGTGGTGACACCAAATCAGTGCAGCAAACACACATTTTCTCCTCACACAAGATCTGACTAAAGTTCCGGTGATGATTCGGGAGGCTGTGATACTCTACCTGCTTTTTCCTGTAGAAGCCACGAGTGTCACAGTTGGGTATGTAGATGTCACGGTCAGACTGGAAGATTGTCGGCTCAAGACCCCTCAGGACACTATTGAGCAGCTTGCGGCAGGGCGCCTGAAAACAGCAACGCAGAGTGTGACTTCAAACATCACTGGAGGCAAAGCTAGAGGACCTGTCTTCATCTAGAGAAGAGTGCCCCCCCCCAGGTGGTTGTGTTGGCAGAAATCCTCTTTGATCACAAAACATGTCGATGTGAATCACAAAGGATTAGCTACTGTGATGCAGCAACAGAGCCAGAGGCGAGGAATATGTATATTTATATATATATCAGATGTCACATATTGTATAACATTATATAACCATATTGTTACACAATGCTTTGGCTTTTCAGGTCACTGAATGGTTTGAAGTGACTGTGCGTTTTTGTGTCACTTTGTGAAATGAAACTTGATCATTTGCGTGACGATTGTCGCTCCCATGACAACGCACACACACGTATTGGTTTGAAATGCTGCAGATCAGCCGGCTTGCAAAGTGAAAAATCTGTGGCGGCAGCGGCCGACTTGAAACTTTCCTGATTCCCATCATGCTCAATTAGTTCTGCCGCATAGCAGCGCACACATCATGCACCATAATGCATGGCTTCAGAGCAGTGTGTGTACATGCCACTGCAACACCCAAAACAGCAGAGGATGTATGGTTTTAACTCGCTGTAGTGCAACGCAGCTCGACACACGAGCCCTTTCCGTCACATTTGATGTGTATTTTTGCAACCTTGCTGTGTGAAATGCCTCATGCATCTCATTCAGGTGAGGATCAGTTGGCTTCATTCATTAAAGACAGTGAAATAAGAGCATGAACTTACTTTTTCAATGTCACCACTGTGTGAGGGATGTGGACCTGAGAGGAAATGACACACCAGCATGAGAATGTGACATTAAACCAACATGAAACCACATCCAATGTCACATTTTGCTAGATATGCTGCTAATAAATATTTAGACTATGCTATACATCTTTGCATCTCTGAGCAGAAGACATTACTAAGCAGCCACACAGATGAGATCTATCTGTGGGTGGTCATTCAATGAGAGACCTAATTTCCATCAGTATATTTCCTCCTCAGATAGTTAATCGCAGTGTCTCTGTTTGAACAGTAGATGGGGATCACTGCAACAAAAAGCAGCTCAATCAGGACGTAGGTGACACTGTGTCAGTTTCACATTCACTCTGAATCCTCTACAGAGAGCATGACTTGTAGGAAAGATCATTGTCATGCATTTCCCTGTCGTTGGACGGACGCTGTATAAATCACATAAATGCATCTTAACTTAAATATTTGTTGCACCAACCTAAGACCAGATGAAACCTCACTGGATGAGATTCAGATATAACCCGTGTTTTTGGGGATTTTCCATCATTTCTGATTAACAACAGGACTCTAACGACAAATGACAGTTTTCTTTGTATCACAGTGGCTCCAGAGGCACTGCAGAGCAGAGGTTTGCAAATTCGTCTGTGGTGCACAAAATGCATCCAGGCTTAAATGTCACACACTAATTGGCCTTTCTTTTTGTTGGTGAGTGATACAGCATCACATGCGATTTACAGACATACAAGAGACACACTTTATACACAATCATGTGTGGTGCCTGTGGCAATATCCTCACTAAACCACTGTACATTTCAAGGCTACCTGCAGTGTCCATGCATGTGCACGCCTGTACGTGTGCATACGTGATTCCATGCACGTGTGTGTGTGTGTGTGTGTGTGTGTATATACAGTATCTTACCTGTGGGGGGGGGCCTCTCAGTGGGACTAGTCCTGCTGTGCTTGGCGCAAATGCCCCTTCCCTGCAACAGAGCCTGGAGGGGGCTGTGCTCCCGTGGTGGGGGAACACAGCGAAGCCCCTTGGCACAGCTCAGCGTGTACACACCACAGGGCTCTCCCTGGGCCAACACTGACGTGCTGCCGGCAACATTATGGTCCCTCGGGGGCCGACCTGCCCCCAGTGGATCCCTGCAGGAGGGACAGATCTTGAAGGGCCCCAAGCGGTTTGCCCCCGTCCACGATCCGCAGTGGGCAATCAGCAACAAAACAACGGTTGTTAAGTTAGAAAGGATAGGCATTTTCTGTCCAGGTCTCAGGTTCTCCACACTGTCACTCTCTGTCAGTTAAATGTGGCTGATGCTATTTCTGGATGTATATTTCTCTCTCACTCCCTCTCCCTTTCTCTCCCCTTTCCTCAGTCTTCTTCCCGTTTCTATACAGTAGCTTTCCTTGGTGCTTTGCCGGTTGAGTCCCCTGCAGTGCCAGAGGAGACAAATGGAGATCGAGAGAGACACAGCAAAGCACCAGCTTTTAAAGATCTGAAAGGCGGTGATAGAGAGTGAGTGAGAGAGAGAGAGGGAGGGAGAGAGAGAGAGAGGGAGAGGGAGAGAGAGAGAGAGAGCACAGTTATGACACCTTCAGGGGCTGGGACTCAGAGAGAGAAAGACAGAGAGAGAGAGAGAGAGAGAGAGAGAGAGAGGGAGGTGGCAGGGAAGGAGAGAGCAAGTGGGGGGTGGATTATGTTCCTTTCAGAAATTATCAAAATCTCTCCACCCTTTCCTGTTATATACTCTCACATACATCCAGCCCTTCTTCCTTACACTCATGTTCACATGCATAAAGAGAAGTAGTCATATTCAGACATTTGCACTTTCTTCCCAGTGTCAGAGACCTTTATGCCACACCATTCACCATGGTAACAAATACAAATGTATATGTGGCTCCACCGGCATCGCCACTGCAATGTCATTTGCTCCAACAAATGCACAGCTGTGTGTTTCCTCCTGCTTGAAGTCTGCAGGAGCTTATGGCAGAGGATAAATATGTGATGTTAAAGCTGTGATACTCTGTCTTTGTGTCACATATATCAAAGTTCAGAGAATGCTAAACGGATGAGGAGGAAGGATGAAGTCACTGATCTGCTGAAATGTCAGTATGTTATTGAACAGAAGTGTATGGAACATTACTTCATATATCAACAGACACCCAACCAAACCACTGCTGACTCAGATATGCACCGCCTCAACAAAAGGGCTAATCCAGCCTTCAACAACCAAGTCAACTTCTAGGTTTCATTTCAGCAGCTATCAAATATTACTTGACTTCATGGACCATATCACATATTGAAGTATGAGGGCAGTGGAGACTGTTGCTCGCCAGTTGTTTGAATTGCAAGAGTAATCATCTGGATAATTAGGAGGAGGAGGAGGAGGAGGAGGAGGAGGACTCAATTTTGCAGGAATGCACGTTGACCAGGATGAGCCAAACTGCTGATAATGCAATCCATCGCTCCACTGAGCCAGTTAAGATTTTTCTACATGGGTGCCATCTTCAAAAGATCGACCCTCGACACTACACTTGATCCTGACATTCTGGATATGATGAAAGTGTCATGTCTGCACAGCTCTGTAACGGTATTCCAATTGATGCAGGGTATTTAGTCTATTTATATCATGTTATCACATTAAAATACACATGGTGTAATTCTTTCACTTTTCAGATACAAGAGGTAACTTTGCAGCTGCTGCAGTTTCACAAACTGTGAAGTGTAAAGTGTGTAGAGAGCTACTTTGACTTGACTCATTTACAGAAGTGTCTTGTAAAATTTGAAGTATCAACGACTCTGTACTGAGTAAAATTTTTCAGTTACTCCACCACAGAACATTATGGCTCGTTGGCGAATGTTGACGCACAGTGATGTTATGTATATTAACAGACACGGAAATTGAAACCAAAGTCAAGGGTCTGCACATGAAGTTCTTGGAGTTTGGCAGTCGGTCGAGTGCTGAGGAACAAATTCCTCTCTTATCTTGAGTCCCATTGTCTCCTGTGTTATCTGGCTTTGCCTTGATGCCGTGGGCGCTCTGTGGACAGATGCAACATGAACGCAGTTTATGAAGCACTAACAGTAGGATATTAACCAAGCAATGGCAATTTGTACAGAGAGCTACCTATGATATAAGTCTGTGTACAGCACTCGACTTGACCTTTACTGATTAGTCACTTCATGATCATTTTGAAGTCTATATGAAACTACTATTGCTACTTCTCCCTTGATTTATTAGCTCAGTAAACGTTTTCCTAATGAGTTTATGGTCTCAGTCCCTAGTTTCAAGTCTTCAATACAACATGATGTTCATTTTTTAAATGATGGTCCATTTAGAGGAAAATAGACCATAAAGCAGGGGATGGATTAGGGGGCGTGGCTACTGTGTGATTGACAGATTGTACCACAAACAATTACCTGCCTGACAACCAGTTAAGTCCAGAGCAGGTCTGATCCTCCTCAGTTCCACATGTGAAGGTGTGGTCCTTTGTAGCCGGTGTCGACCGGGAAGGCCGAGCGGAAATAAACGGTCTGGTCGCTTTGCGACATCACCTGTTCCTCCCTTGTGTCGCAAAGCGCGGCTGCTGTTGCCTGGCAACCTTAACAACGCGTAACTCTTTCTCCACAAAAGTCTGAGGTTTTAATACCCTTGGTTTTAACAGTTGCGCCGTTAGTTAAAACACAATACTTGAATTTAACGTTGTAAACCTCAGGCTCTCTCTCTGTGTTTTTTTTTTTTTTTTTTTTTTTTGCTGCCATAGCATTTTAATTACCGGCGCGCAATGAATCCTGGGATAGATTGGACTGCGAAGGACTCACCTGTTGGAGCCTTCGTTTCCCTGGAAAAGGACACGTTTGTCTGCAGCATACGAAGGAGCAAACGCAAAAAGGAAAAATACGCTAAACACATCCCCAGACGTAGCCGCGGTCCCTGATTGAGAACGTTTCTCCCGGTTACAAAAAAATCCAAGATGGCGACGACCAGATTCCAAACTTGACCCATCAGAACGGCAGTTTACGAACCAATGGGTGACGTCACGGTGGGTCGAAATAAAATAAATTGGAAACTTTTTTGATAACTGACTAATCTCTGAAATCATGTTTTAAGCAAAATTATCAAACTTTTGATGGTTCCAGGAGTTTTGTTTTGTTATAGACCAAACAATTGATCAGTTGAGTAGCTGGTGGAGCAATTGGCCTGTTAATCAATATTATGAATAACTGTTATTACGAACAAATGTGCTGTTTACGCACTTTGCCCTGGTCACTTGCTCCTGCGGTAGGACAACTGATCTGACAGAGCACACAGGCAAACCCAAGGGCCTGTGCTTGCTGGAGTTCAGGGCTACGTGAGGCCAAAATCTGCCTCACCATCAGCGGCCTGTTGTTCTGATTAATCTTGGCAAGGAGGGCAGAAATCACCTGCCGTCTTGTGTTCCCATCAGCTCGCGAGCTACAGCACTGGTCTGTTTCCACATATCAGGAGAATGTTCCAAGACCCACGCCAGACCAACGGGGGCTCTCTTTTCCACACTGCCCTGGATTATTCATTTTTCCTCCTCCATGCAGCCGCACAGTTTCTTCCTCAGTTTGTTCCTTTTCTCTGCCTCCTCAGCTCAGGTCTAACAGCTGGTTCAGAGTCTCTCTGCTGCCACTTCTGCTTTCAACATAGCAACCAGAGTCCTGGCTAAACCGCAAAGCCGAGCCAAGTGTTGGGACAGCAATAGTGGTGCAATTTAACAAAGTACATTTAACATTAAAGTATACATTTGAGGTATTCTGTACCTCACTTTGTACTTTTACTCCATTACAAGAGGGGAATATTGAATTTTTTACTTGATCTGAGAGCTTCAGTTCTTGGTTAATTCACAAAACAAATGAAGATCTAATAAAATATGATGCTTTGTTATCAATTAAACTATACAAGTAAGCATTTGCAACTATATATATATATATATATGCTTGAAAAGCAACTTTTCAAGCAATATCAAACATTTTATAGTTCTGGCTTCAAATGTAGAGATTTTCTTTGTAATTTTTTAAAATAAATGTAAATAATTTTGAGGTGTGGACTGATCCCAACTGGACTCTCTCTATTAATTGAGAAAAGTTTTTAAAAATTGCTCCACCCCAACGAACTAAAACAGTAAAATGCTGCTTACACACCATAATGTGATAATAATAACACCATGATACAATATACAATAGTATAGCCATTTTCTGCATTGAGTGAATACATTAGGTACATTTCTTGATTATACTGTCATACTTTCACTTGAGAAAGAATGCAGGACTTTTACTAAAGTGTTTAATAAAGAGTTTTTACAACATTATTATTATTATTATAAATGCTTTTACTCAAGTAAAGGATCTGAATACTTCCTCCACAAGTGATAACTGATAAGATGACAATTGTGTTAAGATGGACAACTGCCTGCTTCAAGCCTTTGATGGTAATATGTTGGTTTAGGACCATGGAGCACACTGCCAGGAGTGATACTCACCAGACACAATGAAAGAGGTTGGTCCATTGAGTGGGCTGTGCAGTTTCGGGAGGATTCATCATGATGAGATCATAGACTGTTGACACAAATGGATGTAGACTGTGCGTCTGAAAATTTAAGCCAACAATGAAGATCCTTAAACCTTTGTTCTCTCTAATGACCATCAGGGGGCGACTCCACTGGTTGAAAAAATAAGTCAGATTGTATTGAAGTCTATGGGAAAATGTCCCTACTTCTCCCTTGATTTATTAGCTCAGTAAACGTTTTCCTAATAAGTTTATGGTCTCAGTCTCTAGTTTCAGGTATTAAATAAAACATGATGTTCATTTCTAAATGATGGTCATTCAGAGGAAAATAGACATAAAGCAGGGGGTGAATTAGGGGGCGTGGCTCCTGTTTAATTGACAGACTGCACCACCCAATCAGGATAGAGTACAGAGCAGGTCAGAGCCACCCCTCACTCCTCCTCAGCTCCACCTTCTCCTCTGAATGTGGTTTCTACTGGTTTCAAAAAACCAAGATGGCCGACAGCCAGATTACAAACTGGAGGCCTCAAAGCGGCAGCTCACAGACCAGTGGGTGATGTCTTGTGGGTTGCCACCAACTGGGTGAGACCCAGTTAATATTTTTGTTGATGTCATTCTTCAGTTACGTTAAATTTGGATAAAATTGGTTTCAGCAGACACTACACTGACTTTCATACTTGTCCTGAAGGATTCTCCTAGTGCTACCTCTCAACTTAAAGCTGCAGTGTGGACCTTTAACAGATAAATGAATGTTACATTAAAGCATTTGCCAAATGGCCAAATGATCAGCAGTATACAGTGGAGCCTATTTCAGAAAAACACGTCTTGCTCCAGATAAGGAAGAGGAAGAATTACAGTCTAAAAAAGAAACTGATCAATGGCGAGCACAAATACAGATTACCATTTTTATGGCTTTTCCTCATTGGAGAGTGTTTAGAGAAGAAAAAGGACTGAAGGCAGACATGGATGTCACCTCAATGCTCATGAGAGACTGGTAACTGTCAAATATTAGGTAGGCCATGTGGGTATTACATTTACTATTATTAAATAAGGGATTATTATTGTCTTGGACAATGTTTGTGTAATTGCTCTCACTCCCAGAGAGGAAAGACCAGAACATTGCACACAGAAGATTTAACCTTAACCTGACCTTAACCCTTACAATAACCAGAATATAACCCCTAACCCCCTAACCCTAACATTACCGCCAAGTTTAACCACCTGTTCGACTTAAAGTAAAATTTAATAATGAACGTTACTGGGACTTTCTCCTTGTCCCCAGACACACACACACACACACACACACACACACACACACACACACACACACACACACACACAGGAGACCCATACAACGACACTATTGGCTGAAATCCTGCCACGTTTTCTCAAACCTCGCTGCGATTGGCTATTTCGGTAACGAGGGTGTGACGTCTTTAGGAAGCGCCGAACTCTAGTTTGTAAAGTTTGATTTGGTGCTAATGGACTAACGGCGGATGGACAAAAGTGAGTTTCTGTATTATTAGCCGCCCACATAACAGGTAAGCGGCATCAGTAATAAATCTTCGTTGTGCTCTACACTTTTAAAAAAAACGACCTCTCTTCATCCTTTTGTCAAGCTTCAGCTTCAAGCAAAGAAGCTATCACATTAGCCGCTAATGATGCTAACCCATGCTAACCCAAACTGACCCCTGGTCACTGACGCGAATGGACAATTACTGTTTCGAAATGTCATGTAATCGACACTAAGCGGTAAAATATCGTCAGCCGAAATGGTAGCAGTGAGCTGTCTGTACATTCACGACCTCTGAACTTAAATTACCTTCACCGTTAGCGCAGTCGGTTTGGAGCTGCTAGCTTGCAAACCTTGACAGCGTTAGCGCGATGTAAACATTGGCACGCCCACTTGGAAGAGCGTCAAGGAGGCTGAAAAAATACCAAATGTGTAGCAACTGGATTATTCAAGACAATAACTTGCAGCCCTAAGTGTGTCTGTGATTTAGGTTTCCTAGTAAATTTAACAAATAAAGGCGTAAACAGCAGTTCGTAACAATCATATTATCTTCGACCAACAGTTCTGGAGTTGTAGTTGTAGCTCAAGAAAACTGATCAGCAATGGATTTAACAGCCCACTAATAGTTCGCCTTCTGTTCTATATTTCAGTGCCCTGGCTTTACTAAGGTTACGTTACCACGAAACCAGCAGCTTCAAACTCAGGCTAGAACAATATATCTGCCATTATGTCTTTTTAGCAGACATATCAGCGTGTAACCTGCTTGTAAGTAGCAAACAAGACTGTAATACTGAAATGCCAAACTAGGTTGGTGGTAATTTAAAAAAAAAAAAAAAAAAAAAAAAAAAAAGGGGGTCAATAATTAAAATGATCCTCAATTAAACAATTTTGATTACAATTTTGATTACAATCTGTATTAGGTTGTCCATGTGATGTGTTTATCTGGAAACAATTAACTATTGGGAGATTTATTTATTCAGTCTCAAAAATCCAGTATCAGTCACCCTATACTTATTTAACCTCTAAAGCAGAGTCTATAATTAACAGTGAATCATCTGTTGTTACACCTAGTGAGAAAAACCACAAGATTAGAACATGAAAGTTTCTTAATCTGTATCAATCTCAAAACAAATTACAATGCTTCCTACTGTTGGTATTGTCTACCTGCCTCATCATGGTCACATCTTGGTAAAGGTGAAATGAGAAACCTTAATGCTGTCAATTCTTAAGGAACAATCGGTTATTGTAAAGAGCATGAGCTTGTGTTGGGTTTTGGAACACGTAAGCTTAATGGTATTTTTCTTCGTTAAGATGGATGACATCAACGTACTACACCACAGATGCCTCCTGAATCTGAGGCGCCGAATCAGAGATATTGGAGACGGGCGTCCTGCACAGGAAAGATATATGAGGTTGCAGAAGGATGGAGACACACTCAGGTCAGCCTGTTCTTCAATTTGCCCTGGTGGGGATTGAACTTAAATTCAATTTCCACTGGACTGGGTGAATCTGAGTTTATCTTAGAAGGCGCTTCTTTTTTATGTTGTGTTAGTTTCTCTGCCTACTTTTTTACAACCTGTGTACGATTTGAGCCAAAACTGTGCCATAGTGTAATTACACAAAGAACACGGGATTTGCTTTATTAGACGGAAATTTATTTTGTCGCTATTCATCTGGGCTGTCTGTCTGTCGTGTAATCAAAATGCTGACTCAGACAATAGTTAGCAGTAGCAATGTACAGATCTGACTCTACATCACAAAAGTAGCACTTGTGATTCCCCACCTAAGGATGCTGCTGTGCACACACTGATGCAAAGGTGCCGAAGCTTTAATGACCTATTAGACTAGAAGGTGTCAACTTAAATATAAATGAAAAAATGCAAAAATATAACGCAAAATATTTACTACAAGTGAAAAATATTATATAAACATGTAAATATGTGTGTAGGTGGGGGGTTATTAGTGGCAGAGGGGGTCTCTGGCTTTGCTGATGAGGCAGATGGGGAAAAAACTATTCTTGTGGTGAGAGGTTTTGGTCCTGATGGGCTGCAGCCTCCTGCCAAAGTCAGCTAAAGGTCAACTACAATCTTTCCTGCTTGCCTCAGGGTCCTGGAGGGGTACAGGTGAGTTTTCTTAATGAGGGAGCTGATGTTCGACTCTCGCTTTTACATTAGTGATTGTTCTGTTCCATTCAAGTGGCCCAGTACTTGACACTGAAACAACTAAAAAGAATTTAACCATTACCATCATTACGTCTGTTATTTACACCTTTGTTTTCACTGCTGTGACATATAAAATGTTCTCTGTGAAAAAGGCCAGTCCCCAGGAAGCTCTGTGTTTGTCCGAGCATATCTTCAGTTTTCCCTTCCTTTACAAATCACATGCTTTTGTCAAACTGGTGAGCGTCAGCGTCATCATGTGCATGCTGTTAGATATATCAGTGGCAGCTCTGAATGGGTTTCATTGTCAATAAGGACTACATAATTTCTTGCACACGTCGGTGCATGTGATCACACTGAACAAAGAAGATGTCGGATGTGTTTCTGATTGTGCATACAGCAGTTGAACCTATTAGGAGACACCTATTGTTAACCTGTATTTTCTTCTCTTTAGTTACCAAGGGAACTCTGAAGAGGTGGGTTGCTATGTGGCTGGCCATCCTTTATCAAAGGGAAACTGCTACTTTGAGGTAAGGCACATTGACAGTGATGATGTCGCCATCTGACATTGTTACTGTAATTGCGTCCTGACTATTAGCTCTTTTTGTGCATCGTTAGTTGACATGATGGCTACAAATGGCTATCTCTGACTTTGTTAGAGGGAGAAAAAAAAAAGCAATAATTCATTTTTTTTTCATTTTGAAATGTTTGGGGTGGTCACAATATGATAGACTTACCACATACCATCGTCCCTGGTTGTGCTCAAGATTGCTTTTCCATCCAGCCAGCAATTTTATCCCCTGGAATCCCATTGCAGACAATTTTCTCAACTTCATATTAAATTCTGAGTGCCCCCCCACAGTCCCAGTTCACCAGTGCAAAACCACTACCTCAAAAATGTCCTAGCTGCATTGGAATGGGGTAGGGTGTGGGTTAGGTGGTATCTCTGCGCACAAAGATTAGTTTAACACACTGTTGACTGGCAGCACAAGAAAACATTTGACATTTATTTTAGCAAAGCTGTCATGCGCCTACAGTACATATAATAGGTCTAATCCATACAGTAGAGCAAAGAGAAAAATGTCTTGGTGATTTAACGCAGGAAAGTTGCAAGAGTTCAGTCATAAATTAGGTGCTGAGGGCTGCGGCGTCTTATTTATGAGCCAGCTTGTTTGTGGATGGTGCACGTCATCGAAGGCCCTGTGATGTGTTGTCAGACTGCAGGTGAGGCAGGAGTACTTGCCTGGGTTTTTGGGCTTCAGGAGGAAGCATTAGGCTGTACATTATCCACTGAACCTACGTCATTCTGCTGGGCTGCAAATAGACCCAGACAGGCCCACATAGCAGCGGAGTCCCCCCCGAAAATGTAAACGATCCACCTCTTCCACTATTCTATTCAGATTTTTTATTTTTTTTTTTCTCCTTGAGATGAGAAGCACTGTTCAGACATATGTCACATTTCAGATCTGCTCTGCTGAGACTATATACAAGCCAGCAATGCACTTTGACATTATTTGTCATGGCCGTGAGGTGTCCCTGATTTGTAACAGATGTGACATTTCTTCTAAATCTCTCTAGGTCTCTCCCTCTCCTGCTTTAGCGTGCAAATCTTTAAGATAGCACCAGTTATTTTTAAATGGGAATCACATTTGGAGGCTGATGGATCTCTCTGACATTTAAACAAGTGAATTTCAGTGTGGCCATTACACAGAATTTTATGCTACATTTTTCTCTACTCTGTGACGCACATGCTGTCAGTTTCCTAGATATCTCGAAAAAAAAAAAAAATTTGGGACCATTTATTCTCATAAAGGTCAGGCTTCTGTCGACGTATGCGTCACTGCTATCCTCGTCTTTCTCCTCTCTCTGCCTTCACAAGGCATCCATTTCCCTCTCTTGTCAATGCTGCTGCACTTTATCCAGTTTTCTTCATCTGTCTTCTTCAGGTCCAGCTGAACATCTGCAGCATTCCACTAGATTTAATAGATTTATTTGAAAAAATTAATATCAACATAACTGAACGGCTCATCAGTGAGCACATTCCTGCTATTTCCCAATCTTAAGTATTCTCACATGTTGTTATAACTTTTATTCGGACATTTGTGGTATTTTAACAGTTTGGGTGTGGAAGTTGTAACCTGCCAAGGCAAAGAATTTACTTCTTAAACAAAGCAAAGGTGTAATGTATTATCCTTAAATTGGCAGACTGGGAAGGAATCTGGCCTGCATTTTTTAGTTAGGGAATCCCCAAGAGGTTTGTTTTCACGTGCTGATAGCTGTCATGCAGGATGAAGATAAAGACTCAGGTAAATTGGAAAAGACTAAAAGACATGTGAGGGATGATACACAAGATTGGTGATTTAGCAGAGTGAGAAATGGCTCGGAGAGGTCCCCAACACAGGAAGGGACCGGATTTAGACTCTCACCGGATGGAGTTATTCCCCTCGACTGCCTGCATTACCTTTGACTGAATTCTGCTGTGTCATTTTGCTGTGATTGGGTTCAGCTGGCAGGCTGCTGTTATGTCTGAGGGGAGGAGGTGATGGTGGAGGTTTTCCTCTGCTGCCATGTGGGTTCTGGACTTTAGATGTGCCTGTATAACATTATCATTACGAAAAAATAAACATCATGTTGTATTGAAGACTTGAAACTAGAGACTGAGACCATAAACTCATTAGGAAAACATTTACTGAGCTAATAAATGAAGGGAGAAGTAGGGACATTTTCACATAGACTTCTATATAAACAGACTTCTTTACCAACCAGTGGAGTCGCCCCCTGATGGTCATTAGAGAGAATGAAGGTTGAAGGCTCTTCAGCATTGGCTTCACTTTACAGACCCAGAGTCTGCGTCTGTATATGTATATATGTATATGCAGTCTAAGGTAGCAACACAACACCTACACCAGAGACACATTGGATGCCTGGTGTGTGTGTCATGGCTGATCTGCTGTGGAAAAATGTGTGCGTGTGTGTGTTCACACTGACTGCGTGTCTGCTGTGTTACTGCTGCTGCAGCTCTGTCACTTTACATAGAGTTTGCTGGATAACTGAATGTTCAATTTCTCTTCAATATAAATTTCTGGTTTATTTCGGACAGAAATGTCTCTAAAATGTCCATATACAGATGTTAAAATGATTAAAAATATACTTATCCGATTCAGCCGTCAGCCTGGAAAGTGCTTTTTTTTTTTTTGCTTAATATTAAGGGAATGATGTCAAAATGGCACCAACAGGTCTTCTCACTCTGTTTTTACTGCTAGACCTCTTGTGTAAAAACAGACGTTGACTCTCGAGATCACGTGATGCAGGTCGTCTGTCTGCTCTGATCCGGTAACATGGGCACCCTCGGCATTATGCTGCTAACAATGCACAATAATGTTGTGACACATTTTACCTTTATCAAAAAAAAAAAACTGCTGGGTGTAATTTGGACGTTGCACTCGGTCACATTGTGATTTTTATGATATCTCGCTGAAGCCTTCTTCACCTAATGATGGTAATAGAAACTATTTCACCAGATTGTGCATTAAAACCACTAAACCTGCATTTGAGTAAAACCCACACCAGCCAGACCAGCAGAGGGTCAAAAAGGACAGAGTTTTATGTGGGAGGCTTCCTTTCCTGAGTCAAGTTTTCCATTGACGGCACAACTTAGTGAAGTTTCTCACAGTAAAATGTAAAACTTGTGTTTTGATTATGGTTTGACTGTAACTTCACACTGTTTTAAAAATTAACCTTTTTCATTCTGCCCACACAAGTGGGTATAAACTACAAAGACCTGCTCCAGACGGTGAGTCCAGTGAGGCAGTGAGTTAAACTAGTTTAACCTTTTCTGTGTGCGTTTGTTTGTGTTTGTGTAGGTGACGATAGTGGACACAGGGGTGAGGGGAACCATTGCTGTGGGCCTGGTGCCTAAATTCTACAGGCTGGACCACCAGCCGGGCTGGCTGCCATACTCTGTAGCTTACCACGCTGACAACGGCAAGTAAGTAAAACCACAGTCGTCTCTACGCTACAGTTCAGCATTGGTTTCTTGGATGGTTTGGGAAGATGGATTGCGGCTGGTTGCTGCTGCATCCACACATGACCACAGCTGTAATTCCCTATATGATCCTGCTTAGCTCTCACTTTTTCTTTTTCACCAGGTTAAAATTCCCTTTAAAAACGGGAATCGAGTTTATAGTTGTGGACAAATTCTCTGAGCTCATCTTCAGATAACTTTTGTCTGACCAATATTTCAAAACCCAAATATTGAATTTGCAATAAAATAGAAAAGAAGCAACAAGAGATTGAACCAGTGAATGTTTTGTATTTTTACTTAAATTATTAATCATTGTTGTCAAAAATTTTCAAGTTAATGATCAAGTAACTAATTAACCAATAAGGCATCACTACAAACCTATAATCCTTAACCGACACTTAGCAGCTCTACTGGACGTGTTGAGCATCATGTTTAAAGCTGGATTTATATTTGTGATTCCATCCCACGCCTCCAGCAGAGGAAATGCTTCATAGTTCAGCGTCTGATTTCATCTGTTGATCGTGCCACTGTAACACTAGACAGATGTGCTGTGCATTTTTAGACCATATCGGTTGCAGTAATTATACACCTCAAAGTGCGTCTGCATAGTTTTATTCACTTTGTCATTTAGTGTGATGATGTGAAATCAGGACGAAGAGGAGGCTGTTGCAGTATAGTCATTAATAGCCAACATTTCCTTGTTTACGTTCTTTCATTCACTTTGTGGGGATGAGCAACGATTGTGGAAAACGGAGGATTGCAAAGTATGTCAAATGATACAGATTACCATGTCTTCATGTGCAATAACATCTACTGCCAGTGGAAACTTGCAGGAGAAAACATGAGCAGGAAGCTGACCAATGACAGTTCCTGAGGACGTGCTTATTACCTGACACATGTAGGCTTCAATGCTACATCTTAACCTCCCAGACCTCCCAAAGCATAAATTCAGCTTCAGGGTTTCAGTGATTGTGGCTTGGAGGTACTGAGAAGTGCGGGACTCATGTCCTCACTTCAGACAATAATAATACTAATAATCTCTTCAAAATCTATGTTACAACTTGCTTAACAAAGACAGGAATGAAATAACATCAGTAAAATAAACCATCCATTATATATACCGCTTATTGCAGGGGGGCTGGAGCCAGTCCCGGCTGACATGGGGCGAGTGTGGGATAAAACCTGGACAGGTTGGCAGTCAAAGTCAAATTTATTTTATTTATATAGCGCCAAATCATAACAGAGTTACCTTAAGGCACTTTACATATAGAGCAGGTCTAGATCAAACTCTTTATAAAGTTACGTAAAGGGACCCAACAAATCCCAGTCTCTTGCAGGGCCAACGCATGGAGACATACACAGACAAATAACCATTCATGGGCATTGCCTGCAGGCAATTTAGAGTCACCAATTACCTTAAATGTGCAGGTCTTTGAACTGTGGGAGGAAGCTTTTAGAGCATGGAGAGAACCCACACAGGCACAGGGACAGCATGCGGCCCCAGGCCCGGGTTTGGACCCAGAGCCTTCTTGCTGTGAGGCAGCAGTGCTAACCACCGCACCACTGGTCCACCCTCAATAAAATCAATATTTCAAAATGAAGAAAAACTGATAAAACAATCCAGAGTCCAAACAAGAACATAGTCATTATAAGAGAAATAAAACACATGGTAAAGTTTTCTGATTAAAGTGTGTTTGGACTTCCGGAAAGTCTCAAGGTGAATACTGGGGCCAGATGCATGAAACCCACAGATGCAGACGCATCGGATTCATAAAAGGCCTGTGGGCGTATCATCAACCAAAAATGGTTGAAGACGCTTCCTTCATCCGCCGGTTTTTAGACAAAAACACTGTCTGTGCCACAAGTTCTCAGGCAATGACTCAGAAAAGAGCAAGAAAAAAGAAGTGCAGTTTTGTTGGTCAGATTACAAACTGACCTTATCAGTAAACTTCAGTACAATAATCACAACTGTTAAGTTTTACGTTAGGACCTGAGACAGCTTTGTTGGCTCCAGACAGGTCTACAAAACTGTTATTAGTAAATATTAAAATAGTATCTAAACAGTATGTGTCACAATAAATAATGAGGATATAATGTCAAACAATGCAAAATGAAACATTGAGCACACAAACACAATTACTTTCTTATATGTCATATACTATTGCTCAGTGCAGTTGATAAGTTCAGTGTCTCTTCATTTTGCATTTTCACTTCACTGTATCTAACTCAGCTGAGATTCACACAGCCTCCCTGCACGTTCTCCATCCATCCATTATTTAGGCTATTTATCTGTCACAGGTCAGGTTTCATAAATACCCATTCATGTGCGGGAAAGTCGTGTACACATGGTTTCTGTGTGTACACATCATTTATACATCTGGCCCAAGGTGTGCAGGGGGAATAAGGGGTCCAACGTATAACCGGGAAAGATGCCTCCAAGAACCTTAAGAGCAATAAATAAAATCTGAAACGTTTTGGGAGCCAACCTCATGTGTGATGTGGTCATGTCTCTTGGTTCTGGTTAAAATATTATAAAAACATGACTGCAAGTTTTAAGATGCTGCTCAAAATGCGTGTAGAAAATAATTGATTGTTGTTTGTAGCAGTAACAAGTAGAGCGACAAGAAGCAGCCAGCATTTTTTGATAAGATTTCTATCGCTTCTTTCCTTCTAGGTTATACAATGGGAACCCTGTGGGGCAGCAGTTTGGGCCAAAATGTGCTCGAGGTGACCGCATCGGCTGTGGAATACACTCAGAAAACATTGATGCAGGTTTTACAACAGTGTTTTTCACCAAAAATGGCAAAGAGGTGGGTGTTATTTTTTTGTTTTGTTTTTAATGCAGCGGCGTCTGTTTCCCCTTCTGTGTTTGTGTACGTTTCTTCAATCACTGTTTCCTCACATCCCTCACCTATCTAGGTGGGTTCAGTGGAGGTTCCCGTGTTGGCGGAGGGGCTGTTCCCCGCTGTAGGGATGCACTCCATGGGGGAGGAGGTGAAGGTCGACCTGCAGGCTGAATGGTTCCTGGAGGAGGACGATAGCATGATGATGGTCGACAGCCACGAAGACGACTGGGGTCGGCTTTACGATGTCAGGGTGAGCGGCACGGTAAGAAGTTCCCTTTTGTTTTCCTCATGGTTAAAAAAAATTCCCCTGTGGCTTAAGATCAGTGTTAGTTTCATATCCTTTCGTTTAGAGCAGCTCTGTGTCTCACCCAGATTTAGCCCAAGTTTAAAAGCATGTTGGAATATTTCTTGGAACGGAAATGATGACCATGTGCTCTCACCACTAAAGTGCTGGATCACTAGGTTCTGCCAGACGTGGTTCCAAATAGGATTTATTATTATTATTATTTTTTTTTGCAATTTAATTAAATTTATTTGTATGGCACCAAATCATAATATACATGATCTTGTGGCTCAGAGTTCATAAGGAGCTCTTTTCATAGGAATAGTGAAAAATCTATCCTCAACCCAAGGTTAAATTTGTGGAGTTGGCGTGTGTTGGTTCTGAAGTTCGTGTTGAACATGTTTAGGACGTCCCAGATGATTTAGAGTGAGACAGGTGAGATATTTTTGTATCCTATACTTAGGTAATAATCTAAGAAGCATTATTGCCTAAGACTAACCTTAACCTGAGGGTTGGGATGATGGACTGTGATTGGCATATGGTGGGGTAGGGGTAGGGGTAGGGAATGATATGATGCTTTGTCTTTGGGGAGTCTGCAGCTGTGTGCCAGGTTTGGCGCCTCTAGTGGCTCCCATTAGTATTGCACTGGAAACAGAATCAGAAAGGAGGATGACTGATTAGTGTTTTTATTGAATAACTTTGGATTGGAAGGTCATAGAGACATGGGACCAGTTCGTGTCTGGGTAGTGTCAGGGATTGTGCATCCAACGGTACCTGGCTAGTCTATGTACAAGGGTCATGTCAAGATCTTATATTATTATAGAGGGGGTGTTGAGAGGAGAAGGGGGAGGGGCCATGAACAGCTCTATATACTGTAATAATAATAATAATAATAATAATAATGGTTGTTTTGGTGGCAGGTCTGGATCCTGCTACTCCAGAATTGGAGGCAGCTGCAGAATGAGGACAGAGAGGGTGGAACAATATGAACTTAACTACGTGAAGTTGTATCATATATAGTATGATTTAGCCTAAATAATGTTAAAAACAACAAACGCATACTTTACTATGCTGTAAATCCTTAATTCGTTAGAGAGAGAGAAAAGCAAACAAATCTCACTCACGATTGAAGACTTTACAACACAGTACAACACAATACTGTATAATCTGTATAATTTTCTCACTTCAGTAAATAATTATTGTGTGAATCACTTAGGTGCCTTTGTCAGATAATAATGTACCGTAGCCGTAAATTGTTAGTTAAATAAATGCCAGCTGGTAATTTAGATTCCTTGTGGAGGGAAACAGTATGTGAAAGCAAATAGACAACATATATGTCCTGTGTTTTTCTAGCTGGCCTGTTCAATGGAATGGATTATATTGGGTCTTCTCTGTAGCTTGTCCTTGTGTGGTTGTTGTCAGCTCCTTGTATTTGTTTTGTACTTTTACAAGATCATTCATCTGCCTGTTCTATCGCAAATCCCTCTTTGTTGACAACTGTACTTAAAGCTGGAGGGAAAGCTCCAGAGACACTCACTTGAATTTGAATTATTTTGCCCCAGTCACTGTGTGATCTCGCCGTCCTGGCTGGATTTGGGTCACCTTTGGAGGGTTTTTGCGGATCGCATCATGACATCAGCTCAGGAATTTTTTTTTTTTTCCTCTCCGAGCTCTGTAGACACCAGGTTCAGCAACAAGATAAACAGCAGGCGCTCAGTGAAGACGTTGAGTCCGTCTTTCATTCCTGCTTTGCTTCATCAGAGTTGGGGATTATGCAACAGTTTGGCAAATCTACCTTCAGATCTTAGGAACACAAGCAGGCTAATACACTGACTTTTCTTATCTACAGATATAAATACAGTCAAGGCACCTCCATCAGCTCCTGGTTGCCGGATGTGGCAGAACAGTTGCCACATTGTAATCATTTTAATTACAGTCATAATACTCTTGTGTTATTATACCATTATACACCAATTAAACCTAATAAATTATAATTAAACCTAATTCACACAACACACTGCTTTTTTTTTCTTTTGCTCTGTCAATCAAAGACATGACCACACACACACACACACACACACACACTAATAGAGTTGTTTTTCTGGAGACCTGATTAATGCACATTAAATATTCACTCTACTTTTTGGCTTTTTTTGACTCCAACGTTCTTCACCTGCCAGATGTTTGACTTTTTATCAAGTAGTCTCTAACTTTGCACGCTTTTGTTTGTTTTCTGGACGGTTACATTGAGCTAAATGAGACTGAAAAGAAAGATTAACACTCGCATCACCACCTTGGGGAAATTCAAATTGTCCAGCAGCTCACATTGTGTATGCAGCCTGGCTGAGGTGTCACAGAGTGTGATGGCAGTGGGGACAAAGGATCTCCTGAACATCTCAGTGCTGCTGCAGCTGCTTCTCTGTCCTGCCAGAACGATGTGAGGAGGGTGGTTGGTGTTGTTCAGGATGTCCTGTGTCCTACAGTGCATGGTCTCTTCGCAACAGTCCTGAGTGAATCCAAACTCCTGCCAAGCATAAACCCAGGACAGGACAGGGCCATAGAAGGGCATCAACCCAGCAGCAGGACCGGTACCTGCTCCTGTGTGAGGAGGATCAGGATTGGTGCTGTTCACTGATCAGAGCAGGTTCTCACTAAGCACTGAGTGACACAAACGTGTCTGAAGGCGCGGTGGTGAACGTTTCGCTGCCTGTAACATCATTTGACTGTGGGTCAGTGATTGTCTGGGGAGGCAAATCCTTGGAGGATCGCTCAGACTTAAATGCCGTAGCCAACCGTGTCCTGTTAGGTACCGTGATGAAATCCTCAGAGTGATTACCAGACCTTACGCTGGTGCAGTGGGCCCAGGTTCCTCCTGATGCCAGGCCTCATGTGGCCAGAGTGTGTAGACAGTTCCTGGATGACAAAGGCATTTATGCCAATGACTGACCCTCACATTCCCCTGACCTAAATCCAGTTGAGCACCTATGGGGAGGACGTTATGTACTGGTGCTCACTCCTGATCCAGGTCTGGCAGGGGACCCCCCCAGGACACCTTCGGCTGACTCATTGGGAACATGCTCGATGAGTGTTGTTGGGAGTCATGCTGGCAGGCGGGGGCCACACACACACACACACACACACACACACACACACACACACACACACACACACACACACACACACTCCTGAGTCACACTATGAGTTGCTGTGATGAAGTTGGACCAGCCTGTGTTTTCAGTTTTTTACTTTTCAGTGTGATTGTGGATCCAGCCCTCAGTGGGTTGATGGTTTTGGTTTCCATTGACTGTTGTTATGTCATTTTGTTCTCAACAAATTGTATAATGTGCGTCAGTAAAGATTTTCAACTTGAATAATTCATTGATCAAGATCAGATGAGTGATTTAAGTGTTGCCTTAATTTGTTGAGCAGTGTATTAATCAGTGCTGAAAGAGATTCATCTGAATCACGTTACAGTACAATACGATAAATGTTGCAGTAAAAACAGCTCTGTGTTGTATTTGACTTTATTAAAAATTAAAGGTGTTTCTAATATTTTGCCCACTTTATCTACATAAGTGGAGGAAAGGGGCAAAGAATTGGAAACATCAACATGATGGAGTTAAATCTCCTCTCTGACACGGTGCTAACACACACACAAAAAAAAAGAAAAAGCATGTTTCATAAGGGCAGTATTACAAGACTAATGTGTTGCATTGCAGTCTACGGGGTTTTTTATTTTTCTGTTCACTGTAATTACCTCCTGCAAGCCTGATCAGGTTTGTAGTTTCTGAGCTGTGTCAGATCAGAGCAGTTTTTGATCTGGAGATGTAGCAAGTGAAGTAAGGCCACTTTTTGTATTTGTAGAAAATTGATTTGGAAAGTTTTGCCTTTGTTTTCTGAACAGCTTTGGAGGCTGTTACGCTCTTATCGTAGTGGTCTTTGTTTCAGAGCAGGAAATACAAAAAAAAAAAGCTTCATTCATAGATTGGCTATTAGCAGTTCCTGTTCCTGATGGGCCTTTTTTTTTTTTTTTTTTTATACATCAAGCATTTACTTACTTGTCACTGTAGGATGGACAATGTTTTACTAATAATTTTAACAAAAAGCCTATTGCAATAAAACTGGATGTAGACACAACGTGTGACGTCTTTTGATACTGAAAAAAATGTCTAAACGTGATGATTATGAGCCAAGATCTGTAGTTGTAAGAAGTGTAAAGAGTTAATATTGTGTTTCTTGCTGATTTTATAACTGTAGAAAAAGGAGTATGATGAGAGTGCCAAGAAATTTAATTTTTCCACCTCTCCATACATCCAACACTGCCCAAGGGCAATTTGCCATGTTGCCAAGATGAAAGGTGGATTCAGAGACAGAGTGAGTTTTGGCCTTGTGTTTTAAACACTGAATACACAAACTGTACGTTAGCTAGCAAAAGGTTATTCAGCTCAGCTTTTGACTGAACTCAAAACCTTCCATTGATTCCTGTTTGTTCTGTTATTTCCCATCCTTTCTGATAGTTGCAGTGCGAGCGACAGCAAAGTCGGGGTATAACATGCAGGGTCAACAAAGGGTCATGGGTCAGATTTGAACCCAAGTCACTGCAGTTAGGACGAAGCCTTTAAGGTATGTGCTCTACCAGATGAGCAACTAAACTTGTGTTCGCTCATGTTCCCATTAAGCAAATTTGTGTCCAATTGTATCTTTGTGTGTAATTGTACCACCTCTAAAAATCTTAACGGCACATTACTTGCTGGTTCATGCGCCGTCACAGCAAAACCATCACTTGCGCTTTGAGATACTTTAAAAGGACACATTTTCTTCTACAAATGTCATAAATAAGTATCTAAAACCATTGATTAATTAATCAGTTAATAGTTGAAGCTCCAATGAACTCAGATGCCTGTTTATTAGGTACACACAGCTAAAAGGATTTTTAAAAATGATGGTTTTTAATGCAATGTTTAATGATTTACACTATAAGACGTGTGGTCTGACTGTGCTGCAAATCAAAACTGTTTAAACGACGACCAATGGCCAAACGTGCTATTGTTTAAATGTTGATTAAAAACCATCTCAAACCCTGGTTCCTTTCACACAGGTGACCAGCCATGAAGGAAAGTGAGCCCCAAATGACGTCCTGTAGTATAAAGTCTGCAGACACTGTGTGGCCACGTATTTAGTGGCATTTTGAGCTAAATGCTAATGTAAGCATGCTAGCAATGCCTCAAATGATTTTACTATAGTATCTTAAGCTGGTTCCCAATTCAGTAGCTGTATCTCTTGGAGGCTGCATTTGAAGACAGATTGCGTCTCAGTGGGACGACAAGGCTGTTGAAGGCTCCTTCAGATGTGGCCTCCTCTTCCTGGCGCCTATCCCAAGATTCATTTCACGCTGGCAATAAAAATAATATGGCAGCAAAAAATACAGAATGTTAGTATTGGCTAACAGTACAACAATTGAAAGCTAAGGCCGTCAAAACCTTAAGTTTCAGGATCTGCACTTTGCGATGTAGAGGTAAGAGGACGGCACAGCTGGTGACGCGAAGCGAGAAGCCTCTGTAGACCAGAACGTCTCATTTCGGCTCAGCCTTCGCAGTCTACGACGACTACACGTGGCCGCACCTTCGTATACCACATCCACCAAAGGATGTGACCCCTGAACTGGCACTCGGCTTTAGTTTAATATTTGAGCATGCTAACATTGGCTAATTAGGACGACAAGTCCAATCAAAGCTGAGGATGATGGGAATGCTGTTACTGCAGGTAGAATTTTTGTCTTTAGCCACAAGTGAAAATGAATGTCTGCACCAAATTTCTTCTCCATCCATCCAATGAGTCTGATGGTGGCACTAGAATAAAAGTCAGGTGACTACCAACATCGTTGGACTTTGTCCTCTGGCCGCCATGAATGTCTGATCCATCTGATAGTTGAGATATTAACAACCAACCAAAAAGTACAGCAACATTAACTAACCCTAACCCAACAAAAGTGCTAATAAGTCACTTTGTAAAACATAACATTTCATTTTCCACCTTTGTTTGAAGCCACGTTCAAGTTTCACACAGTGATTAATACTGACTGATATTTGGTCTTGTTGGTGGGGGGTCATTGGGGTAGAGTTCAGGTTCAGGGCTGTTTTCTCAGACACAGACTAAAGTATGATTCAAGTAGTTGGTATCAGCCACGTGAATGGAGTTCACTGTTGTCAACAACTTTGTCATCAGAGTTATCACAGTGCCGTATTCCCACCACTTTGTAGTTGTTAACTGTAACACCTTTGTTCTGTGTCAAGGTGTGAGCTCCCCCCCACCTTCATCCAGCATCAAAAAGTAACCACAAGACTTCAGGCAGGTCTGTCATTGACACAGGGTGAGATGAAGGTCTGGCTGTGTGTGTGTGGGTCCCGTATGTGGTTGCGTGATAAACGTGTCTGTCCGCGGTCGTACACAAACATCTGCCACACACACACACACGTACAGTACAGAGGCCATCGTCCTTTCTGAGAGCAGATTGCTGTGGGTGAGGGGGATGATTCAACCAGCAGTCTCGCTCTCTGGTCTTTCTTTCTGTCTCTCTTTTCTGTTTTTCTGGACCAAGGACTGGCAATGGCACGAAACGTGTTGCTAGCGCCAAGTGCCTGGCAGTCCACCAGGTTGTAAAAATTCAATAAGTGGAGTAACGGGACTCTAAGGAATCTTTTACTCTTTCTCATGTGGTTGGAGGTTTTCACAGCTGGGGCGCTCGGCTGCCTGGTCAGCTCAACAGTCCAGCAGCGATTTTTCACTTCTCTGCTCTCCCTTTTCTTTTTTTAGTTCATGAGTAAGCAACCATTAGCCTCCAGATCCCGATGTGGTCACCATTGTGAGGATTTTAAGCGGGTGATAATACTCAAGCTGATAAGGTTGTCAAGTTCCAACAAGTCCACCCTGAAGTCAGGGAAGGGTGTGGGACAAAGCGGTAACAGTAGCTGCTTCCTGGAAAGACAGAAAGTTTGGTTTGAGGAGCAACAAGTGAAAGAAAAGGAAAGTGTGGCAGAGGAAATAAAAATACAGGAGGAGAAGTGAAGGGAAAGAAGAGGTTTGTCTTGAGGGCTTGATATGTTTGTGGAGCAGGATTAGAATGAGGTAAGATTAGGCTTCAAGAGCAGAACATTTTGTCGGCCACATGGTGGTCTCACTTAATCTCTGTGTTGGTTTTGACTTGTAATGCACTTCACTGAGTGGTTTGAACCAGAATCTGAGTTCTCCAAGTTTTCCAAGTGACATTGAAAACTCTCCTCTCCTCTCCTCTCCTCTCCTCTCCTCTCCTCTCCTCTCC
>CM076651.1:2094382-2106836 GCA_038496675.1 Rachycentron canadum
CAGTATAGCATGGACTATGGCGATCCTTGGTGATCATGTCGTCAGTGCTTGTCTTCCTAAGATGTGTATAAGAGACAGCTCCTCTCCTCTCCTCTCCTCTCCTCTCCTCTCCTCTTCTTTCCTCTCCTTCTTCTTCCACTACTTGTCCTTATTGTTCTTCTTCCCTATCCTCTCTTCTATTGTTTCCTCTCACCTTCTTTCCTCTCCTATCCTCTTTTTTCATCTCCTCTCCTTTTTTTCCCTTCTTCTTTCCTCTCCTCTCCTCTCCTTTCCCCTCCTTTCCTCTCCTCTCCTTTCCTTTCCTCTCCTCTCTTCTCCTTTTCTTTCCTCACCTCTCCTCTCCTCTGGGTTCCTCTTCTCTTCTTTCCTCTCCTTCTTTTTGCTTTCACTACTTGTCCTTATTGTTTTCTTCCCTCTTCTTTTGTTTCTTCTCCCCTTGTTTCCTCTGCTCTCATTTCCCTTTTGCTTCCACTCCTGTATTATTGCTTTCTTCCCTATCCTCCTCTCTTCTCTCCTCTTGTTTCCTTTCACCTTGTCTCTCCTCTGCTCTCTCCTCTTCTCCTCATCTCCTCTCCTCTTCTCCTGTGTCCTCTTTTCCTTACCAACTCTCTTCTTGCCCTATTCCTTCCTCTCCTCATTTTTCTTCATCTTTGCCTCTAAACTCTTATCCTCCTGTTGTTTTTGTTTCCTCTTTTCTATCATTTTGTTTTTCTCCCCTATCCTTTTTTCTTTCCCCTACCATTGACTCTTTTCTTCCCTCTGTCCTTATCCCCTCTTGTCGTTTGCCTCCCCTCCTTTTTTCTTCTCCTCTATCCTTGTTTCTTCCCCTCTCTTTTTCCTTCTTCCTCTATCTTTACTGAACTCCTCTGTATTTCAACAGCATTTTAGTTGTGAAGCCTGAAGCTGTGAGGTGTATATTATAAGACGCATGGAAATATTCTGCCTCCCTTTCTCACACACGCGTTCTGCATTAGACATTTGCAGTCGTGGTGGTTTCCGATGACTTACAGATCTATCGTTCGGTTGCCATATAGGAATTACACCCCTCCACCCCCTCTGTGGTTTGTTTCACCCAGTAGCACCTCGCAAACATTTGGTCAAAACAGTGGAATAGTTTTTACACGTTGCTATTTGATAAGTGTGGATAATCACTGCTCCGGATGATAGCCGTCCTTACTGATTGTTAAAAGGAGGGGGGGGGGGGGGGACAGGGTGACGGAAAAGATTGCTGCAAGATAAATGACTTTTCTGACTGGTATGCTTTTGATGAGGCAGTACTGAGAAGTGCAAAGCCGCAGAATGCACTGAGCACAATGGTGACGGTAGTGACTTGTCTGCAGCTAAGTCGTTCCCTTTGTGAACTGTTTACATTACAGTTGGGGGATGGGGGTGGCCACTCCTGTTTAGATAGGTGGGTATCTGATCCTAGATTTCTGCCCACTGTCATCATACCTACTTTGCCAAATGCTCCCCCCTCCTGCTCTCTTGTCTCTGCTCTGGTGTTCTCTCCTCTCAGTTCATTGCCTTCAAATATTGCATTTTCATCTTTCATCTCGTGTCTTTGAATGTGTCCTGATAAAATCGGGAAGTTTTTACAGTGCTTTTCACTCTGACGTCCTTCATTTCATTTCAGTCATTGTTCAATTTGCTACACTCTTCTTCTTTCTAGCTTTTTTTTTTTTTTATCACTGATCATTTGAGTGGAGAACTGAGAGGTTTTCTGTGTTTTGTCGAAGTGATGGAAGCAGCTTCGTCATAACGTAAAATGAAAATAAACTTTTCATCCTTAATTTCTCAAATCTCCTGAATGATGCTACCACTGAAATGAAGATGGCTCTGCACAGTGTGATCAAAGAACATTGAATGTTAATCTTGCTTCATTTTTGGAACCAGTATCTATATCTGTTATGGGACCAAGTCTTCAATCCCACGTGACGAGCAAGTGGTGAAGTGTCAAAAACAGCAGTTTGTCAAATGGCTCCAACAGTGATTCAGTCCCCACAGACTGTCATGTTAAAACGTCTTGTAGGTTACTTCACATTTGTCAAGTAGAGGTTTCTGAAGCTTATGGAAAACATTTCCCTTTTTGACCAGTGCATATCAAAGTCAGAGAGCTTTGTATTTGTCCAAAAGGGTTCAGATGTTTGGCTCATTTCTGACTGATGTCTGTTAGCGGGTGTTTTTGTTTAACTTAAATGTTTGGTCATTTTGTCACATGGTTATAAAATCAGGATTTTTAGCAACAGAGCAGCAGCATGGAAATGTCTTTGAAGGTAACACGTTGTCTTAATGTGCAGTCACTGTTTCATACTTTGTTTCCTGCCAACAGATATTAAAAATCATGGAAAGCCTTAATTAAGCTGTATTAAAACACTGTATATGTGAACATAGCAAAGCGGAGAGAAGAAAACAGATAAAAGGTTGTAAACCAGTTGACACTTGGCTGAATGCAAATATGACATGATGATTCAGTTGTTTAAGCTACATCCTTTATTACACTGACCATCAGTGGTCCTTTTTTTTTATATAAATGTATAAACCATGGATCATGATCTTCAAGTAAACTGTCTCCCCATTGTAAAATGACAGTGAAACTTAGAATTCTGCTATAATGGCATTAATAAATACTAATAATAGCACACTTGGAGATGTATAAAATTGCCAGTCATCAGACAGAGAGCCTTATTTTATTGTATAAGAGTAGAGGACGCCAAGCGCAGCCATGTGTGCTGATGTTGTGACAGCCCTCTTTCTGTATTTTTGTGATGGGGCGCGCAGTGCACTTGGAAATGAGGTGGGATTAAAAGAATCCATTATCATTATCAATGGGTGTGTTAGAGGCTGGAATTAGTCAGTCATGACCAGTCACATCACCTCCTCTCTCCCTCTTTAAAAACAGTTGTACCATGGACGCTTCCACCTGCTGATAAGAGAAAAAAATTATTGTTCACTTTATAAAAAATGCTGCCAAGTCCAGCAGATCTCGCTTTTCTGAATGTGAATGTCTGGGCATCTTGAAAAACTAGCCATCATTACTGTTTGGTTTACCCTGTCTTCAATGAAGCACAGATTCATCCACATAATAAGCACACAGACCACATGCTGTCATTTAGTAGAACAAATTAAAAGGCAAAACCTTCTCTGTTGGGGTAGTGATTTGCAACTTAACAGTAAAATATTTATAAGTCTGAATGATATACAAAAAAGTCATTGTGAAATGAAATGCGATTTCAGTTGGAAAGAGCCTTAAACCTTCATTCTCTCTAAAGACCATCAGGGAGCGACTCCACTGGTTGTTAAAGAAGTCAGGTTGTATTGAAGTCTATGGGAAAATGTCCCTACTTCTCCCTTGATTTATTAGCTCAGTAAGTTTGTGATGATGTTGTCGAATTTAGAGGAAAATGGACTAAAGCAGGGTATGAATTTGTGTGTCAGCCGTGTGATTGACAGATTGTACCACAAACGGAGACCTGCTTTACAATCAGTACAGAGCCGGTCAGATCCAGCCCTCAATCCTCCTCAGCTGCACCTTCTCCTCCAAATATGGTTTCTACTGATTTAAAAAAAAAAAAAAAAAAAAATGAAAGAAATTACAAGGGGGGGGCGGTTGACATTTGTTCTGAAAAATATCATTGGAAATGTGGAACGGGGAGTCAACATCTAAGGCTGAAGATAACGTGATTTAAAAAAAAAAAACAGCACATGGGCTCCTGCTATGTGTCTGACAATTTGATAAAATAGTGTAACTACTTTGTGACATGGGGGGAAAAATGCTTTCTGCTGGGTGGGCCTGTACGTTGGGCCATTTGTGGAGCACTTCTACACTTTTACCACACCTACTACAGAAACATAAACCATACAATCAGCCATGAAATGTTTATTGATTCCAAAAGTTGTGGCACATATGACAAATGAAGCTGCAGTTATTGAGAGGTTTCATGTGGGTATACTACACCAATCAAGTTATGTCACGGCAATTAGTAAACAGGATTAATTAATAATATAGAAATGATGAAAACTCCTGACTTTTATGAGATTACTTCATTGCACTTACATGGAGTTTATTATCTCTACCTTTGTGATGACTGTCAGTGGAAGGTGTCTTAGGCAAACACAACATGTTTGATAATCCACATGAATTATGTTTTTTTTTTTTTTTTCTCTCGTTTGCCGCCATGCTCCTCCTCTGCTGTTTTTCTTGAGAGGAGAAATTTGGCTGGCTTTCCACTGCGTACGTGCGGCTCGGTATGAACACAAGCCTCCAATCCTCTGCCTCCTGTTGTCACAGCAGTCGCTGTGCCCACCAACTTAATCCCCTCAGCTGCGGATGAGCGGGTCGACAAGTAAGTGGACAGCACCTGAGTCTGCAGTTATCAGTTTTCCCCAAGTGTACCGGCGCTTCCTCACAGCCCATATCGCACATTCACTCTCCCTCCCCCTCCCCTCCTCTCTCCACACTCCCCTCCATGTGCAGATTAAAACTCTCCAGGATGTATGCATCTTACCCTCTGACACATTTCTTTGTGCTGCAGACGTGTTCAAAAGTTTTTTAAGTTGGCTACATATTGCAGTATCCACTCTGAACATCTCCTCTTCTGCCCCAGCTTCAACTGTACGTGAGTTTGGACCACACCGGTCATTGTCAGGATTGTAATAATCGTCGCTGCTCTACTTCTCGTCGTCTCTTTTCCAGTTGCCAGAGCCAGCTATAGTACCAACGCCCCTCTAAAGTTGCCTGCTTCCTTCCTTCCTCTGGGAACAATAGTCATGAATCCCCAACATGACACTGCTCGTGGATGAAAGTTCACAACTTTCCCATCAAGTTGTTGTGGTCACAACCTCCCAGGCCTAGCAGTGGCACCATCATGGTTGGCTCCACTTCCCTGACCCGAGCAGCGTGAGAAAAGAGGAAACTAGGAATAACTTAATCTAATTGGACGAACTAAGTGGACCTGGACCTGGACCTGCGTCACACAAGATGACCGATATAGTTGAACCAAGGGGTGAAAGGGAGTCCTGCCAGAGATAACATAGGTTTTGATTCGTAGATCATACATGATTCAACTGTCTGATATCATCACTACAACAAAGACACTTCAATTGTTCATGACCAGGCAGTATCCAGGCAGGCAGCTTTAATTACAGTACAATTATACTACAAAGGAAAAGAATGAATGAAAAGATGACTTAGTCTCAAGAAGCTTGGCAGGAGAGGAATTTTCCAACATGACAATGATCCCAAACACAAAGCAAAAATATGTGTAAAGAAAAAAGTGAAAACCATGACCTGATTTGAATCCAACTGAAAATCTTAAGCCCTTTTTCTACTGGTCAAAAATCCTGATAAGACCCACTAAGATCTGGCTTTTGTCGGCAACGGAACAGGCTACGATCAACGTTCGCACCCGGGTCAAATGACCAAATGTGGGTATTTATCTGATCGACACTGATTGAAACACAACGCCTGGGTGAACACACAAATTTTCATCCCCTTTCCTGCTGTAACGTCTCTCAGACTCAACCTGTGCGCTGCTAACCAAAAACACTGGCTCTGCGCTGACAGAGACAGAGAGCTGGAGCCGTGACGTAAGTTTTACAAACATGCAATCACTGATTGTAGCGTCTCATAGAGAGGCTCCAACCTGAGGATGAGAGACTTATCCGTCAGCTGACTGGAGGCAGTCAGCTGACGGATAAGACACCGGGCGAGAGCTGTGCCGTGGTGCAGGAGGTAGAGCGGGTCGTCCGCAAATGGAAAGGTTGGTTGTTTGGTTCCCCGCTCGTCCCGTTGAACCCTGAATTGCTCCCAATGTGTCATTGTTGCATAAGTGATAGAAAAGTACAGTCCATTTACCATTTGCACTCATGAGAGGTCAAAAAATCCAGGTTCAATCCCAGAACCTTTTTGCCGTGAGGCAGCGTGGTGCTAACCACTGCTGACCTTTCATTTTTGGACAGGATTTATAATTGGTTAACATTTTAGTGATGCTGACCAGGGGTGAGCTCAGTTTTGTTGTGCACTGTGTATTCCCCACAAAACTGTAGTCACACTCTTTCACTGACTTTGTGAAAAAGCACGACAGTGAGCGACGGACATCCTGATATTACTATGAATTTTGGTTCAGCTGTGCAATCTCTGGGATTTCTTGTTGCGGTTTCTGAACAGGCACTTGTTGCCCATGGTTTACAGCACAACCTCAGTCTCTACACATATAACCGTTAGTAGGTCGTTGCCTCTTAACCCAGAAGTGTAATTCCATTTTAAATGCTCTGGTTCATCTTGATTTGACACTGCTCTGCTATTCATTCACCTCTGTTCTGTTACATACATATAGGTTTAATGATATTATGTATAATATATTTGCAGAGGCATTAAAATGCTCTCAGATGACAGATTTGTGTTCAAGTGCCCTTTCAAGTCCACAGAACCATGCAACTCATTTATTTTCAGCTTTGTCACACACAACTGGTTGTTTGCTCAGTTTCCCTGGAGGTTTGTAGAGGGTGGCTTTGTTTGTGTTCGTGTGCCTTTGGAGGTGGGATACAAAGCTTTTAATGTAATTATGATGCAAGTTTATACTGTTGTTTTTACTGTATTGTCGGGAAGAGAACAGAGGACTCGGACCTAGTTCATTTACAGCCACAATTTCAAACAAGAAGATAAAGTGAAATCTGTTTCATCTCATCTGCTGCTTTTGTGTCATTTAAGTAGTAAATACAATAAAATAGTTTTGTAATTGTATGTAATACTGTTCCATGGTGAAATTAAGAAACATCTGCTTTTCTATTCATTTGCAGTGCTTGGCATGTTCTTACTGGTTTTGAATGTGTTAATAAATACCTTTACCTAGTTTACACTGACGCCCTCAGACACAATTCCTCCAGTTGTGTACATAGTGCATTCATTATCATATGTATCTTACATGTCCAAATGTTGAATGTATATATTATGTTATATACACTTTTCACACATTGGAAGTGCCACTGAAGGAACAAATACTATATGCTGCAGAACTGACATGGACAGCGGACACCCACATAGTTCTGTTTATGTTAAAATGGGTGTTTACTTAAGCGGCCGTGTTCACACATGTACAATCTGCGGGGACATAATTTTGTTAGATTGAACATTGAACCTTGTGGGCTGCTCGTGGATATCTGGAAGTGGAAGATGTAATTTTCACTTGGCTCATTCTGCAACTGTAGCAGTGTGTTATTCATCAAGCCTGAGATTATACTGGACTCAGTTGATTCAGGGAATTTTTTTTTTTTCATAAAATGCTTTTAAATTTCTTGACTTAAGCCACATTTTCTGCATGACTGCAGTGTACCTGAATGTTCAATTTCTCTTCATTTTAAATTAATTTCCAATTTACTTTTGACAGAAAGTGTCTCCATATGCAGCTGCTAAAGTTGTTAAAAAATATATGTATGTTAATCTATTGATTCGTGCCATTTTGAAGCCTCGGGTTTGCAATAGGAATATTTAGATGAGAAGGAGTGAGGGTTTGATCTGACCTGCTCTGTACTCTATCCTGATTGGGTGGTACAGTCTGTCAGTCACACAGCAGCCACGCCCCCTAATTCACCCCCTGCTTTCTGGTCTATTTTCCTCTAAATGGACCATCATTTAAAAAATGAACATCATGTTGTATTGAAGACTTGAAACTAGAGACTGAGACCATAAACTCATTAGGAAAATGTTTACTGAGCTAATAAATCAAGGGAGAAGTAGGGACATTTTCCCATAGACTTCAATACAATCTGACTTCTTTAACAACCAGTGGAGTCGCCCCCTGATGGTCATTAGATAGAATGAAGGTTTAAGGCTCTTCATCACTGGCTTCAGTTTACAGACCCAGAGTCTATGTCCACTTTTATCGACGGTCTCTGGGTGGTGCTACCCTTCAGCAGGCCTTTAGTGAGGGGTGTCCTAGAGATGGATAATATGCTGCTCCAGTAGAGTCCCAGAATAAAGATACAGAGCTGGAAGTGGGTAGAAGAGCTCCCCTTTAAAATACTTGGCTTTGCAATTGTTTTACGAGGAAGGTGTATTTAACACATTTGTTAATGATATACACAATGTGCTTTGGTGGATAACGCTGCATGTAAACCAAACCTTTACAAGTGAATTTAGTATTTCTATTTCAGCAAAACTAGCCTACATTTTTTCTGAACTTTGTGATATTTGGCAAATCCCACCACTGAGCTGTGCTTAATGACCCTGTCTTCACTTGTGCACTTCACATGTGCCTTGAAGGCAGTCCCAGGAACTAACTACATCATAAGCTGCTGCCTCAGTAAACCCGTTAAATACTCACAGATTTTGAGTGGAAATTTTACCTGTACCTTCACGTTGAAAAAACCTGGCTGTCTGTATTTCTTAGAACTTTTTGATGAATCCAGCTATTGCGACTTTGGCTTAGATGGAACCTTTTTTTTTCAAGTTATAATATATATATTGTTATAAAAGACCTTTCTAACCCTTGTTCCAAACACTGCTAAGATACAACTTTATTTTGGCACCATGGAGTATAACTGAATTGTTTTTCTCTACCTACATGTCTTTTCATCCTTTCATGGCATCATCTCTCTGGTTCTGTTTAGCTCTTATCCCAGAGAAACGCTGTGTTTTTCCGCAATGTTTCTGTGAAACACTAAATCTTTACGACTTTGTCCAAATAAATCAGTGCCAGTGGCAGTACTTGCTGGCATTGGAGCACAAGTTAATTTGGGCAACATCTTCCCAGCAGTGGTAATGGTGATAATAAATGGAGTGTATTAAAAGGTGATGAAAAGCTCCACATGGCCAGTGAGTGATGAGGTGTCAGTGAAGGGCAACAGTGTGGGTTCTTGGTTCTCACAGGTTTCAACAGAAATCTCACAGGGACGTTTGACTGAGTGAATCTGAAAGGCGACTGCACAGTGCACCCCTCGGCGTTTTGTTATGTTACAGCCTCGTGTTAAAACCATTTAAATTCATTGTTCCTTCATGTTTCCCTCATCAATATACACTCAATACCCCAAGTATTCATACACTTTGCTGTGACACTTGAAACTTATTGGAGACAAAGTGAGGTCTCTGGAGGTCTCTACATGGAGAAAGAGAGAAGCTAAAAAGGGTCAAAACTCCAGCAACATCTGAAGTTTCAGCTTTGGACTTCATCAGGGTCATCACATAACATATCGCAACAAGCTTTTAAATAAAAAACACTCTAAAAACTCATTCATACTTGGGTTTTAGCTCAGGTTCCCATTGCTCTTGATCTTCGAGATGTTTCTGCACCTTGATTGGAGTCCACCTGTGGCCAATTCAGTTGCATGGACTTTACTTTGAAAGGCACTTGCCTGTCAATATAAGGTCCCACAGCAGTAATAGTGCATATCCTGCCTGCGAGCTTTCAATGCAGATCGCCACTAAAGGTTCCTCAGAGCACAGCGGCCTCCATAATTCTTCAATGGAATAAATGTGGGTTGTGTGTACGACTCAGGAGCCAAGGGCCTTAGTAAGGGAGGTGACCAAGAACCCGATGATCATCCTGGCTGATCTTCAGAGACACTGTGTGGCTTCTCAGACACATGAAAGCCATCTCAAGTTTGGAAAAAGCACCTAAAGGACTCTCAGATTATAAGAAACAAGATCCCCTTTCTGATGAAATGGAGATTGAACTGTTTGGCATCAATTCTATGCATCGTGTCTGGAGGAAACCAGACACTACTCATCACCTGCCCAATATCATCCCAAAGCGTGACGCTGGTGGGGGTAGCATCAGGGTGTGAGAATGCTTTCGGTGCCAGTTACAGGGAAACTGGTGAGGGTTGAGGGAAAGCTGAATGTAGCAAAGTACAGAGATATCCTTTTAAAAAAAAAAAAAAAACCTGGTCGAGAGCTCTGACCTCAGACTGAGCCGAAGGTTCACTTTCCAACAGGACAACAAACCTAGACAATGCAGTGGCTTAAGGGATAACTCTGAAGTGGCCCTGACAGAGCCCTGACTTGAGCCCAATGAACACCTCTGTAGAGATCTGACGATGGCTGTCCTCAATGGTCCCCATCCAACCTGCCAGAGCTTTAGAGGATCTGCAGAGAAGATTTGCAGAAAATCCAACATCCAGGTGCAGAACTCGTCCTGTCGTACCCAAAAGGACTCGAGGCCGTAATCACTGCCAAAGTGAGTAAAAGGTCCAATGTGATATTTCAGCCTTTTCTTTGTAATAAATTTGCAACAATTTCTAAAATTCAGTTCTTGCTTTGTCAATATAGGTGTTTATATTGAGTTAAGTTTTGCGTGAAGCTGCAGCATCACAAAATGCTCCGTGGTCGGGTGCATTCGAGTGTTGCTTCATGACACAACCTGGGGCGGTTGCTCAGCGTTAAAAGTTATTGTCAGCGTGATCACAGTTGGATCACGACGGTCGCCACTTGCTGTGTTGCAGAATTTTTGAACACAGTGTTGCTGCAGGTGGAGTGTTGCTCTGAGACATGCTGCATGCATCCAGGCAATTATCATCTTGTCTTCTAACAGTAAATACTTGTTCGCCGAAACTCCACCTCACTTACTGTGTCAGTGCTATGGTAATTACAGGTTGTGTTTTGACTTTGCATATCGTTTTGGTGCTAAGTGCCTCTTTGAACTTTCTGGCCCAGTTAAACAATGTTAGTCCCACTGAAAGCGCTTGTGATATCATGCGACGCGTTACATGTTTGAACAAGCTCGGTAATGAGTGAGTGTTTTGTTTTGGATGGAAATTACACAAAAATTAGCTCAAATATAAAATGTGCTCCTTAATAAGCAAATAAGGAGTTTGAGGTTTTAGGATTGAGTTTACATTTTGAGTTGTGTTTGAACAGGGACGAAAAGCCGATCTGATGGCAGATGTCTGTGTAGGTTCTCAGTCATCCAGGTCAGAAAGTTAAATGCTTGACTCAAAGGCAACTAGTCTTCTTCTTTGGTCCTGAGAGCATAACTCTTGGTCATTGCTCCCCATCAGCTTTTGTAACTGAAGAAGCCTTTCAGATTAGAGGTGAAATGTCATCCTGAACTACAAAAGAAGTCCAGTTCAACTCAAGCAAGAGTCGATCTGATGGCGTCACTGTCACAGAGTTTTATTCATGTATCAACAGTTTAGCCCCAGAGGCTCTTTACCAAATACATTCAAAGCCAACACAGTAACAGAGTAACAGTAACTCGGAGCATGGTGAATGGCACAATATATTTTTGCCATAAATAAATAAATTCATTTACAATAAAGATCAGGTGCAAACCAAATTTGTGCCCATTTCTAGGTTATTGTATTTATTGTTGATCAGTTTTTGTTTCACCATTTGTCTATTTCATTATCAGCTGGGTTGTCTGTTGTCTTGTGTTATTTTATTTTCTGTTGCTATATATCACAGTGTATTTTACTACACTATTTTACTCTTTTTTTCATATTTGTGCTGGTTTTATGATAATGAAAGTTTCTATATGTGGGGAACTGGGGACAGTTGAAAATTAGCAAAAAAACATCAGTTTTATACCTAGTAAATTTCTATCATCCATAAATAAACTAAAAAAAAACTTTGAGGGATTTGAACTTTTTAAGAATAGGTGGGTAAGTTATGTTTTATGACTCCATTTATCACTAGGATAAACAAGACTATATGGTATTTTCAATGCGATATAAACACAAAATAAAGTCACGACATGGTTTTGGAAGAGTCATTTTAACACACAATGTTAACCCATTTAAAAAAAAAAAAGTGGCTGCAGCCAGCTGAGGCATGTTTTTGGTGGTTTTCAGTCCATTAGGATATTCATCTTGGTTGTCCTATGCACAAAACAGTGACTGATGGACAAGTCAGATTTAGCTACTGGAGGGCATCCAACCCAAGTGAGAGATGAATTAGAGCAGGGAACTCAGCCTCTGTTCCAAGGACAACGCCAGCTCGTATATTTTCCAAATTAAAGAGGCACATCTTTGCCTGGACCATTCGCATTTTTATCTCCATATGCTCAAATTGTCAAGATTCATTTAGAGAAGAAATAACTGAAGAAGAAATGTGTGAGAAGAGGAGATAGAAATACACAGAGACAAACCCAAACAAAAAGAATGAAAATATTAATGCATTAAAAACAAAAGTGAGTAGCTGATTCATATGAAGTCAACAACTGTTATGTGATGTCTAATCAAGTTAGAGTTTGTTTGACAAGTGCGAACCACATAATAAAGAGGAGGTCTCCTAATTTTAGTTTCACCTTTCTTTAAGTTCCCCCATTAGGTGTGACAGGAAGCTGGCAGGACCACTCTCTGGGCGTTACATCTGTTTCCCAGGCAGCAGCTCAACAAAACATGGCCTTGCACACCACCATCACGATTCTCACCACTCAGAATTATTACAGGAGAGAGAGAGAGAGAGAGAGAGAGAGGGAGGGAGAGAGGGAGAGAGGGAGAGGGAGAGAGAGAGAGAGAG
>CM076651.1:2107008-2138698 GCA_038496675.1 Rachycentron canadum
GAGAGGGAGAGGGAGAGAGAGAGAGGGAGGGAGGGAGAGGGAGAGAGAGAGAGAGAGAGAGAGGGAGAGAGAGAGAGAGAGAGTCAGCTATCTCAGTGAGACATGCTTTGCTCAAGGCTACGTCTCTCTTTTTTCTGCCCTCTTGTCTCTCTCCTCCTTCCATTACTCAGCAGCACGAAGCAAAAAAAAAAAAAAAAAAAAAAAAAAGGTGTGACTGAGTGCTCATCACACGAAAAACTCTTTCCTCCTCTCCCCAAAGAAAAGCAGCTGTCCAGGCATGAAAGTGCAGCAGGTTAAGGAGACAGAGAGTACACATGAAAGGACAATCTGTAACGAAGACGGCGGAGTGCTATACAGAAACTATAGAGAAATCTGGATCTTCTTTGATCTATTATTTTAAAAATGTACAACATCGACAACAACAATAGCTCTTTACAATATGGCACTTAATTTTAATATGGGAAATAATCTACAGTTACTGAATGTTGCTCTTTAAATCACAAGCTTTTAGCTGCCCAGATCTTTCGGCAATTAAAATTGTCACAAATGGTTCTCGACCACAGAAAACACAGAGTATTTCTGCAGTTTTAATTAACCAGACCAACAACTATTGATGATGGAGTTATGTAACTGTAGCCACAGGCGTTAGTTCAACAATCCTGTAAGGCCAAGTCTTTCTGTGGGTGTGATCGCCTCATGGGGTCTGCCTGGTCTTATTTTGGGGAAATTTGAGTTTTAGTAATTGACGCTCTCCCCCTCAGGAACCTTTAGTTTAGCAGCTGTTTGATGCCAGCAAAGGTTTCAGCTTTCAGGTGAACAGTTTGTCTTAATTAAAGGTACCCTGTGGTGATTTTTGACTGGGTATTCACTTTGTTTACCTCATGCACCCTCATGCAGAAGGACGGGACCAAAATGTTTTTTTTTTTTTGGTGAAGACTCCAGAGGTCAATGTGAATTAATATTTAAAATTTGTTGTTTTTGGCATTTTTTTTCCCTCTTCAATGGTTCATATAGAGGAGTTGGATAATGAATGAAGTCACATGCTGTTATTCAGGGATGTTGAGTTTTCAAGGCATCGCTGTAATTTTTCTGATTTCTTTTAGCAACCTGGAACTAAATTTAGGTTTAAATTTAGCTTTGCATTCATCAGTGTTTTTGAATGTTGAAACCTGGAAGATACATGAAATACAATATTCATGTCTTTTTTCATTATAGAGCAGGTTCAATATTAATACACAGCCTGTATTCAATAAACTCAGCCTTAAAATGAGCCATCAGGATTTTTGTAACTTTGTGATGTCACAACAAAGCAGTCACCACTTTTAGCCAAGCCCCCAAGACCAGTCCACCTGGATCCACCACCCAACCTTTTCTGGATTTGGTTTCTCTGAGTGTTTTACCTGAAATCTGCAGTATTTTAATGCGATCACTGAGAAAACAGTCGGCCAATCAGAAGAGAGGATCAGAGTCTCTCCAGGCTCCAGACAGAAGCCTGAGAGAGATGTAAAACTACACTGAGATGTTTTTTGGTTCTTAAAACCACAAATTTATAATTTCAGTTTTATCTGAAGTGTTGATATGGATATCAACACTTCAGATAAAACACTGGAGAAGTGTGAAATATGGGACTTTTATTTTTTAATTGGCAGAGTTACAAAAATCATTGGTGTTGGTTGTATTGTTCTTAGTGTGAGCAGCATGTATTAACCAATAACCTGTTTTGTTGAACTCTTTTGATTTACCAAAGTATATGTCTTGTATAATACATAGCTACACAGGAACTAAACAAGTTCAGGTTCTCAGCAACCAGTTTAATCCATCATCAAGCTCAGAGACTTAAACTTTCAGTGTGTCAGCTTCATTTCTGAGTAATTTTCAGTTTGATGGATCACTAAGCAACAGGGAACAACAAAAATGGAAAATGGTAATAACTTAATTGAGACACTTGACTTTTTTTTGACATAGATGTTGAATAGCTGTTCCCACCAGGTGTGTCCTTCAAGTGGCTGGCTAGTGAAACGTAGCACACCCACACACAAACACAAAAGCCTAATGCAGAAGTAATTTTGTCCACCCCCACCTTGTATGTCATCCTAGCCTTTCAAGCCGGGGGCGTATTCCTCATTGTGCACATGCACACACACTTACACACATGCACTTACATTGCATGGAAAAACTGCTCAGCCTAAAGGCTTTGTGGTTGCCTAGCTGCCCACCTACTCACCTGTACCCACCCATCTTCACCTGTTGAGATGCTTAAGACCAAAATAGACCTGAAAGTAATTTCATTATCATCGTGTACTGTACGTGCAGTCTCGAGTGGTTGTTCATACTTGTAGAAACGTCACCATGGGCGGTTCAGCCAGGGCTTGATTGTGTTTGGAGGTGTCGATCTATCATGGTGCCCACTCACTTAGGAGACACTTGCAAAAGCTAGTTGCATGGTTAAGTCCTTTGCCTCTTGAACAATATTAGGCCATGGATCTTGCCCAAGCTTGATTTGTTGTGACTGATGATCTTTCATCTCCATTTCAACTTTTCCACTAACTAGTTGACTAAAACTCAGGGCGTCCTGATGGACTAGAGCCAGGGTACGTACCATATGTACATGTTGAGCCTTGGTCAGCAGGTCCCTGGTACGAATCCTGGACCCTTTAATGCATATCTGTCCCCCACTCTCTCTCTCCTGTATTTACTGTCTCTCTTTCCCCATCAAATGAAGGCATAAACACTGCCCAGAAAATTAATAAACTAAAGCTTTAACATAGAAAAGAAGCAAAATTAAATAACAGCAACACTGAGACTTACTCAATCTCTTATTAACACTCTTTACTAGACTTTACTGAGACAGTGATATTACGCAACACAACTGCAGACATGAGCCTTTGGCTATTGTCAACACATGGTAACAACAGTCTTCTCAGTCCCTGCATTGAAATGGTGTGAGGGGAGGTGGTTTCAGATCTCAAGTCCTTTATTGTCACTTTTAAAGAAACAATGAAATTCTGGCTTTTAAAACCCAGATATAATAAATTATTATTAATTGTATTATTGTAGGTCCAAATGAGCTTGAAGTATAAAAGTGCAGCATCTCGTGCAAGTCCAGCAGCTTGATTGTTAATTGCTTGCTGTTCAATACCCTCATGGTTGATACCAGCAGCAGGTTATTAGTGTTGGTACTGATCATTTTTATCTGGTGAGGTGTGAATGAGCAAATCCTCTGTATCTGAACATATTTGTGTTTAATCAGTCCCTTCTTTTAATATTGTTTCTGTCTGAACATATTAACCCCCATCCCTCATTCTCTCTCCCTCTGTTTATGGTCTTCCTCAGCTCCTGGAGTACGTTGGCAAAGGGAAGAGCATCATGGACGTGGGTCTGGCCCAGGCTCGTCAGCCTCTCACCACCCGCTGCCACTACTATGAAGTGGAGATCATTGATGCTGGGGAGAAGTGCTACATAGCCCTGGGCCTGGCAAGAAGGGTGAGTTTTCTAAGAAAATAAAAAACTTTTACACACATACACTCATCAGAGAAGCAGGTTTTTATGCCTTTGCACCGGTTACAGCCATGGCTGCAGCCTGAACTTGTCCTATTCTCATGGACGCGATTTCTCATTAGAGTTTCTTCAAATATGGTACAAACGTTCACTTGGACTCAAGGATGCAGCGATTTGAGTCTGGTGGTCAAAGATCAAAGGTAACATCACACATTTTTGGCCATAACTCATGAATTCGTTCACTATTAAAGACTAAATGGATTAAATGTCTAATAGGATAAAATGATGAAGTGGTGACATTTTATATACCATCGATCAAAGGTCAGCTTCACTGTGGCATCATAATGTTCCCTGAAGACACTTCTAGCCATTATTTAATGCTGTAACTCAAGAGCAGAAGGGGAGATTGTGACCATATTTCCTGCAACTTGACTGGGCTGGCGGAGGCGTACAACCGCAAGGCGGTAATTCTAGTTTTTCATTTGGCTCCTACCCCCATTTTTCCACACTGTCATATATTAGGCAGTCTAGCTCAATGATCCCATGGGATGTGGAGTGAACGAATAAACCCCCCCCAATTGGCTAATTCTGCCAGTTTGCTTTCTTATACACTGTTATAGTTCGTAGTTCGACAAGTGGTTGAGGTCACAACATACTAACGATGGAAAACCTGAATTGGGAATAAGCAGAATGTGAATTAGCAGCAGTGCTCCTCTCCTCTCCTTTTAATGGTGGGATTCCCCTCATACATGCACATGGAGAAAATATGATGAGTGGCTACACCAACAAAGCCCATTAAGTGGGCACAGACTGTGTGAAATACAGTCTACTAGTAGTAAACAGCGGTACTGTCATAAGCTTTATGTTCTTTCCCATTATCCAGCAACTTAGCCATTCTCTTTGGATCTAATGGCCTAGTTTGGGTACATGAAACACTTCCAAGAGGAAAATACAATTAGAGAAATTTTAACACCTCTCATTTGAGCCCTCATTTCTTTTTCCAAAGAATGCACATAAGGTTCCCATTTCAACATTAGCACTGCAGCTCTGCCAGTGACTATTAGCATGTTGACCTGCTTTGAAGAATAAAACAAACAAACCTGTAGATGTTTGGGCACTGACTAAGAAAGATGCACATCAGGGGGTGCCAAGAGTGAATAAAACAAGGGTTAATATTTTAAGTGCACAGCTTCAAGGAGGTTCAGTAGAAGCAGTAATTTAGGGTCTTGCATGAGTTAAATTAGGGGAGTTTTGAATCCTCCTTACTAAGCTTTTAAGGGCAAGGTCAAACTTGTCTGATGGATGGATTCTCTTATAAAACCTTTTTGCATTACACTTTTACCTAATATTATTCTTCTGACTGAGAAACTCAGTCTTCAATGGTGCAGGTTCATGATTTGTGAGTTTTATACACTCACACAAGTTTAGCCTCGAAAGGGTTATGAATGTGAAATATTAGTGACTGCCAAAGCCAAGGCCTGTGGAGAGCTGCCAACGCTGTCTATTCCAGGGTCAAAACTCTGCTCCTTTTAATAACAAAATAAATGATGAAACTTGTACAACATCTTTCAAGGTCCTGGAGGCAATTTATATAAAACAGGAACAGAGGGATGCACAGGTCACTGAACGATGAGAAGACAAAGAGAGCTACAGATGCAGATACAGAGAGGAGTGACTGAGCAGGAGAAACAGTATCCGTGTGGCCTACTAACAGGTTTCCATCCAACCTATGTAAGCCCACATTGTGTTAGTTCAGTACTGTTATATCCTCTTTATAAATTCAACATTTGAAAAGCACTGCCAGGCTGTTAAGACATTTCACAAGAAAGCTGGTTTGTCACGTTTGATGACCGGTTAAACTCCGCAACTCTGCCTTCAGAGTGACTTCTAGGTCTGCAATCATTCAGCCCTATGCTCCTCATCGGCCCCCGTGTTCCTCCAACGAATGTCGTCTGGCATTGTTATACCTGCAAACATGGCAATTGCAGTCCAGCCTGTTCTCACCTGTGCTTCCCTGATGGCTCCTGAATCCAATCAGAGCAGGGGCGTCCATCTCTATCTTCAGGAATCTCTTGGAAACTCATCTCTTCCAAGCACCTCCTCCCAAAACCTGAACATGTCTAACTAGCATTTACTGTGCACTTTAGTTGCACTTTCTTTTATGATCCACTATGATGCACTTATCCAATAGATTTAGTACTTAATACTTACACTAAGGCCTCCTACTGCAGTGAAGTTTTACTGATTCAGTAATTCAATTCATCTGATTTGTTTCAGATAAAACAGTCTGCCAGATGTAAATGTACTTTTTGTTAGTTATTTCAACTCATACTGAGCCTTTGGCAGCTCTGCAACACTATGTCCTGCTCTATCTTATTAGCTGATAGTCACACATGACAGTTTTATTTGCAAATTTGCAGGCACTCAGATTCACATAAATCACACGTAAGGAAATACCCCCAAACCTGAGAGAACACACTAACACAAACCCCAAATTACTTAAACATACAATGTGATAACTAGGGATAATAAAAAATCACATTCCTCCCCGTTCTATAGAATAAATTCAGAGCATGGATTAAAAAAAAAAAAAAAAAAACCTAAATGAACTAAAAACAAATAACATTACATAATATAATATCATATATCATATTTGTATAAGCAATTATAAAAAGGTGCTACTTTCCCAGCACAAGTCACAAAAAGTACAATGGTTGTGAGTTGGTACCAAAACCTCCCTGAAGAAGAGGAATGTAAAGGAGCCTGTCAGACAAAAATAGGTTTTAAACTCAAAGCCTTTAAATCACATTATACTCCAAACACACATCTATTCTATTTACTGAATCCTATTTAGACAAAACAACCAGAAGATCCTGTGACGGAGCTTAACAAAAAGAGAACATTTTTTCAGTTAAACACACACAGACATTGCTCCCACGGGTGAGAAAGAAACTGAGTGGTGATAACTCCAGTCCCATTACCTCCTCAGAGTTCCCCTGTCATTTCTTTTTGCTCCACTACATTTCTCCCTGCATCTGGGTTTCATTATAAAGATATTACGTTAAAGTCCAGGAGAGGTGATAAAGCAGCAAATTGAAGGGCTTGGATAATGACTGTTTACACAACAGCAGTCACAAGTTTGCATGCTGGTCTTTTTCACGTAGCATCCCATGGTAGGAAAGCAGGCCTGAATATAAACATAAATCCTCTCATTAATACCCAGCAGACTGCCAGACTATTCCTGTCTCCCTTTGTCTTTGTGTTTAACGTGGTTAGGCTCAACTTTGAACTCAGTTTTCGTCACTTACATGTCTCGCAAATGCATCCCTGATGCCAACTCTCTTCCCATCCTCACCTTCGCAGCAGACAGTTATGTCCAGGTTTGGTCTTTTGGTCTTCATAAAAAGGATAAGAACAAATAGCTATGGTGAAAAAAAACCAAGAAAATAACATGAAATGACGTGAAAATCAATACATTATTCACTTTTTAATTTGAATAAAAACGATACCATCATGTATCAATTAAGATGCATCATGTTAACACGTATTAATTTACCAGAATCTATGTGTAATATATGTAAATATTGGGTGTCGGTGTGACATTTCTGCACAAATGTGTGTGGAAACCAAATGTCCTTATTAAGCATCAAGAGTCAGCTTTTTAAATATTGATTTATTGATTTATTTTTAATGATCCCTGATCTTTCCATTAGTGCCATCAGCGGATCACATTCATATTTCTCCAGTTCTGCAAAATAAGGACATTTCCATCAGCCACAGCACTACTTTGTGTTTACTACTAGTTAGAAAACCATAGCATGCTAACATGCTCGCTGTAAGATGGTGCATGTCGTAAACATTACACCTGCTGAACAAGCCTCAAAGAATCTTAGTGTTCACATGGACCTTCGATGTCTGATTTCACAGCACTTAGTTTTAACTGTGCTCAAAACCTGAATGTTTCTTAAAAATAAAGACAAAGTCGAAGTTTAAGATGTTAAAATCAGTTTAGCTGGTTAGAAAAAAGGTGGAAGTAAATAGTTGAATCCCCCGAGCTACTGTTGCCAGTTTCCTGTCCAACAGGGAAGTTGGGGGAATTTGTGCTATGTGATAAGTTTGAATGCTTTTTATGTCAGGTAAATGTGTTGTTTTGTATCTTGGTAATCTCAAATCTGTTTTGACCCCGCTGCAGTTCCTAGACCTGTCGTGACCTCTCGCTTTCCCTCTCATTCCTCTGAAGATAAGGGTCTTCATGAATGTACAGCATGCATACGCTTGGTAGCACAGTTGTTTTTCATCCGGTACACACACTGGTTGCTAGGCTGTGGGACAAAGAGAGATCTAACCTTAGTTATGAGGTGGAAGAGTGTAGGGGTGAGGGGAGGGAGGTGGGAAGGGGGGTGTTCGGTGCAAGATAGAAAGTTGGGAGGTAGAAAAATCAAGGGAAGCTATTCAGAATATGAAAAACACAGGAAAAAAAGCAGGAAAACCCTCATGTCCTGAAAAACAAACCCTAAAATCCTACAAAAAAGAAAACGCTCATAACCCTGTAGGAGGTTAGGGAAGTGAAGAAGCAGGTAGGGGAGTAGGGTGGAAAATGGAAAGATGGATGGATAGGTGTCATCGTCGGGACTGATTGATCTGAATGAAACAGACGGTTTTCTCAGTTCACCCCTGACCTTCTTTCTCTGACGAGCACATTGGCCCACGCTCTGTTCTGTTTGTGCACATAAACACAGTCATAAAGCAGCACACACTAACTAACAGTGTGTACTCTTACACACAAACAAGAAATAAAACTGCTCAGGAGCCTGGAATGGCAGTGTTTCCTCTGTCCTCGTATGCCCCAGGACCGGGTCCTGGGAACAGCTTTCTTCCTCTTCCTCCTGTGATGCAGCAGACCTACTAACCATTTTTCAGTGCTGCTCCTGTGAACCTGTTTATTCTAACAGGGTCAATTTAGTGTAAAACAAAAGAGCGGTCACTGTGCCAAGGCCTCTGATCTGGAAGCTGCAGAACACACAGCACGACAACAACATACAAGGTCCTCCTGGGTATAACTTAGAGAGCTGCAGCATCGAGTCAATTATTTGATTTGTTAATTCACAAAAAAGTACAACTGCAACTATATCGATAACAGGGAATAATGATTTTTTAGTCAGTTTTTGACCAGCTGTTCTCAGATGTGATACATAGATGGTTTGACTGTTGGTTGGACATTTAAAGGGGTCACCCTGTAAGAATTATAACATTTTCAACGTTTTCTATAGTTTTATAAATATTGAGATTGATTGATATTGAAATATTACATTTGACTTTACATTTACTGACTTGGCAGAAGCGTCTTACAAGTGAGGGACGTCAGTAAAGCTTTAGTGCGGTAGGAAACCTTGGCTTAAGTACTAAATACTACATCTGTTTAATCAGTGCAAGGAGATATTCATAGTGTTGAAATGCTGTTTATTACAGCCTGACTCGAGATGATAGTAATCCCAGGAACTATAAGCCACAGGAACTCAATGTCAGGAAGTGAATCATGGACTTAACAATTGTAGATAAGATAATAGCTTAAGAATCACCATGTGGTTAAAGATGTCATTTCTGCACATAGTATATCTGTGATGACTGAATATTGTGCTGAGGTGGAAAGAGAGACTGAAAACGGCAGAAAGGCAGGATGCCCATGTTTTGCCCTTAAACAAGAGAAAAGAAGCAGGAGAGGAGTGAAGAAAACAACACGCTCTCACCTTCACTCGTCTGTATTGAGTCATATAAGCAAACAAAACAACTTATTTTCGACACTCAGTCTCAGGACCAGTTGCTGTTACTCATGTGCTTTTTAGTTTTTTGTTCAATGTATTATAACTTCTGCAACACTAAAGAATGAAGATAAAAATCTCAAATAACGACCACGTACACGGGTGGACTCTTCGACTCTTCGACTTGTTGGCGGTCTCTAGCGGTTAGTTTGCACTGTATTATATAAAAATATTTTAGAATATTTATTTTTCATATACTTGTCGCACCAAGTTCTAGGAATGGTCAGTTTGTGAGTCCTGAGACTGAAACGATCCCAACACCATCTGATCGATTGATCGCAGTGAAAGTTAGTTAATTTAGAGATATTCAAGATCCACAGACACAAAATTTCAATTCGTCCTCACTGGTGGACAAAGTAAAGAAGGGGGTCAGCTGACATGTATATCGATATATCTACAATGAGCTAATACTGACTGATATATTGACCTGGCAGATCTTTTCAGTCTGGTGTTGATGGCATGAGGCTCGGAGAACAGCCCAACAGAGTTCCTCACATGGCTGTAGAAGGTTAATCGAGTTTTCATTTTTCTTTCTTTAAATGCCAATAACATTCAATGGATTTCCTCCACCAGGTCATAATATCAAATAACATAAATTAGTAACAAGTGGTCCCCAGGAGTGTCCAGCAACCTCATCCTCAACTTTTTTTGTTTCCTGGGGGCAGGACTACCTGAAAAATGAACACGTATAGCTTTGAAATTAGCAAATCTCAAAGGGAAGATTTGTTGGCGACACATTTGAAATAATGAGTACGCTGCAGCTCGTTCAATAACAGGACAAACTTAGTGGTGTATCAGTTTTATCTGCTTGTATCGAGAAAGCACTTGGATCAGTAAAAAGTGGTGGACATGCCCAAACGCATACACACAGATGGGCTGTTGTTCTCCTCTCCCCAGTCAGATTATCAGCTAATGTCAGGCAGTTGCTGTTATCGTGTGGGGAGCTTGAGGTTTTAGCCTGATGACACAAGGTTATACAAACAGACCTGCATTAGATCCCTACACAGTTTCTGCCCAGCCCCTATAGGTGAGGTTGTGTGGGCACGTACAAACAGAAGCACAACACTTTCCCTCCTTCTTACAAACTGTACCTTCAGCACACACACTCACACCCATACACTCACATCCATGGTAATTCATGGCTTAAGTTACATTTTTAGATAGCTCTGTGATATGCCAGTTTGATAGGTGCAGGAGATGATGGGTATCTGCTTTTCACATGGTTTTCCTCACGGCCCGCACCTTTCCGCCTGGTATTCTTTCAGACTTGTTTGCTCTGCCACAGTGTGGAAATGCAGGCTGCTCTGATGACACCGGCGTAGCAGCTGTGGATCTGATATTTCAGGCCTTTGCTCCGCCATGCTGTGGACACAGCGCCAGTGTTTGTTGTTCTTAGAAGCAGCTTGCATTTCACTGATGGCTTCTGCAGGCCAGCGGGGGTATTGACAGTGTTTCGAAAGTGGAGCGGCTGGTGAACAGTGTGTTTTCAGTTAAAATGTATTCCATCATATGTTGATAGAGAGGTGTAGGCGTGACTTAGTGTGATTGAAACACATAAATCACAGCAGTTGTTGAAATTCCCAAACCACAATAGGTTGCAATGTTTGTTTTTATCAGAGATAAGCTGATCCAAGTCCCATAAAACAAATCTTATTACCATCTTGTTTTTACACTGTCAAATTTTTATTTTTTTTTATTTAGACACCCATTATTAACACTAGATTACAACTTGGCAAAGTGTATTTCTCTTCTACACGGGTTGCTATTAAACAGCAATTTGGGTTTTCCCATATAACTGATAAGACCAAGTGTGCCGTTTGTTGCCCGTTAACTGTTTGACAACTTCCATTAAAACAATCGTCTCAATCTTAAATATGCACTCGATGGCTACATACATGATATTGTGTTAGAGCCATGATTTCTGGGAATTTCTTCCATGAGTTGCAAGTGTTTGGGAACCACTCTTCTAGACAAACAGTCCTATGATGATTGATGAAGAAGACGACAACATGAAGAGACTGTGTTATTTCTATTGGATGTGGAGCTAGGTTCTTCCAATATGTTAATATTATATTCCAAATATTCCAAATGTAAATATGTTTAAAAAAAAAAAAAAAAGAACAATCAAACATTACCCCATTTGTGAGTGAATGAACTTAAAAGGGGCTATATGAAAAATTAGGGGATCACCAAAGTCCAAAGGACCATGAATGCATCAAATTTCATGGTAGTCGAACCAGCAAGTGTCAGTATATTTCACTCTGAAGCACAACTGTGAACCTGCTGATGGCAGTAAAGTAAAGTAAAAGTCAGGGGGTGACCAAAGTCATCCTCTGGGGACCATGAATGACAATACAACATTTCTTGGCAAGCCATCCAATAGGTTGGTGAAATATTTCAGTGTGGACCCAAGTAACAACCCACAGATGTCACCAACTGGTTTATGAGAGGCTGTTTTGACAGCTCGAGTTTGTAAAAATGCCATATTGTTTTTTTTGAAACCAGTAGAAACCATATTTGGAGGAGAAGGTGGAGCTGAGGAGGAGTGAGGGGTGGGGCTGACCTGCTCTGTACTCTATCCTAATTGGGTGGTACAGTCTGTCAATCACTCAGTAGTCACGCCCCCTAATTCATCCCCTGCTTTATGGTCTATTTTCCTCTAAATGGACCATCATTTAAAAAATGAACATCATGTTGTATTGAAGACTTGAAACTAGAGACTGAGACCATAAACTCATTAGGAAAACGTTTACTGAGCTAATAAATCAAGGGAGAGTTTTCTATAGACTTCAATATAATCTGATTTCTTTTTACAACCAGTGGAGTCGCCCAGAGTCTGCGTCCATTTTTATAAACAGTCTGTGTGTGGACTGAGGTGGTCAACCAGTGTAATATCCAGGTGCATTATTGTAAAGCTGCATTTTCAGTTTGTAGAGTAGGAAGTCCTGGTTCAGTTTCTCTCACTAACATGTTTATTTGATGGATACAACACACTGAGTACATGTTTTGAATTGGAGACGATGGACACAATTACCAAGAAGACAGCTATGAAAACACGCATTTAATAGTTGATCCATCTATCAGACACAAGTCTGCGGTTCACATTAAAGCACCATAAATCCATCCCTTATTTGTTTAGCCGTTCCCCATGTTGTCTTATTTCAGAGTGTTCCTCCAAATCTCTGATCAGATCCGAATCCGTGGATCATCAATCAGGGACCAAACACCCAGACACTCCTCTTCTCTTGGTGGAGATGAAGCCCACATGCCAGTCAGCATGAGGAATCCTCAGGCTTGTGGTTGAGACTAGGGGGAAGAGGAGCAGACTTGGCGGATCAAGGAGTTTTGGGCTTGGAGCAGTAGCTGCATTCCTCCATGTCTCTCTGTCTTCCTCTGCTGATGTCTCACTTTGTCCTTCTCCCGCTCTCTCGCTTTTCCCCCCATCCATCTCCATTTCCTGATCCTCAATCCCCATCGGGGTTGTCAGACATGATTGCTGATGTTTCCCTGATGTCCTGGCTTCAAATGCTGCGCTCTGTCTGCCTGGCCCGGCCAAGATGCTGTCGGCCGTGTCCCTATTACTCATTTCTCTTCATCACACAGGTGCTAATAGTAATTGACCTTATTCTGCTTATGAGCAAGGTAAAGACTCTTGAACCTCTGCATCAGTTATCAGTGGCTGGATAAAAGCCTGTTTCCCTTTACAGTGCCTTGTTGAAGGTTCAGTTTGGGTTTTTTTTTTTTTTTTTTTTGCATGACTTAGTGGTCATATGTTGGTTTTCTTTGACTTGAGAGATGAAAATGAAAAGGACTTTTAATTTTTTCCTGTTAATACTATCTGATAAAAAATGCAGCAAAGACACTTTACCTGCAAGAGAGAATGTGAACAAGAAACCATTTTGAAGATACAATCCACTGAGAGATGAAAGAGAAGCATAATGTCATTGCCCTCCTCCTCGTCCTTCCTCTCTTGTTCAGTATTGTGTTTCTACAGTAATGGAGGTGCAGCCTAGAAGACAGATAAAAATCTCTGGTAATTACCTCTGAGTCATGCTCTGATCTAATCCGAAAGTTGGCCCACTGGTTATTTCTGTTGGCATCATGAACCCTGGAGAAAGACATACATACTGTGGATGCAGACAGACGTAGAGAGAGACAAACATATCGTCAGGTCTGAGAGAAACAGCAAGCACTGACAGATATCTAAGACTCAGGCGAAAACGGAAAGGGATCCTCACAGTCATTAAAATGTTAACATGGGTGAAGGACTGCAGCAACCTGACCTAAAACTGCAGTGCTTATGATACAGAGCACTGGGAAACACCTTGGACTTTAGAGTTGATCTTGAGTTTGTCTTTGAAATTAATTGTTTCCCATCATCAATCTACACTCAATGACCTGGTATTGACATCCTCCGCGGCTGATCCAATCACAAGTGGACGGCTCTAAGTTCAGGTGCGAACACAAGCAAAACCCATTCAGGACACAAATGTGATCCAGTCACATTCAGAGCTGGTCTGGGTCACATGTGATCACAGTATTTTAGCAGTTTGTCCTGGCAACATAACAAGGACCACCTCCTCTGCTGACGCCCTCTGACGCAGGCTAATTAGTACCGATAACGTTTTGTAATGACCCGAAAAAGACACCAAGTTCTTGGAAACCTTCAATGCAACTCGAAGGACATAGGCACAGGGCTGAAGTGAGAAGCCAACGATGAAGAGCCTTAAACCTTCATTCTCTCTAATGACCATCAGGGGGCGACTCCACTGGTTGTTAAAGAAGTCAGATTGTATTGAAGTCTATGGGAAAATGTCCCTACTTCTCCCTTGATTTATTAGCTCAGTAAACGTTTTCCTAATGAGTTTATGGTCTCAGTCTCTAGTTGCAAGTCTTCAATACAACATGATGTTCATTTTTTTAAATGATGGTCCATTTAGAGGGGGCGTGGCTACTGTGTCATTGACAGACTGTACCACCCAATCAGGATAGAGGACAGAGCAGGTCAGCTCCACTCCTCACTCCTCCTCAGCTCCACCTTCTCCTCCAAAGATGGTTTCTACTGGTTTTTAAGAAAAAAAAAAAAACAATGTATAAACTCAAGGCTTCAAAATGGCAGCACAAAAACCAATATGTAACGTCACGGTCAGTTGCTACTTAATGCAACCAAATTTTTTTGTAATCCTCTAATACACAGAGAAATTACCTGGTTGAGTTTTTCAGTGAGCATAAACCTGGAGGTACTCGGCTGCCAGTGTCACATATTTATCAATCAATCATTCATCTTGATCAATCAATCATAGCTGTGTAAATGCGTCTTGCTCTCTGACCTGTGTATCTGTTTGTGTCTGAGCAGGACTACCCCAGGAACAGACATCCAGGATGGAGCAGAGGATCTGTGGCCTACCATGCAGGTGAGATTTCAACCTTGTTCCTCTATTCTCTCTATCTCCTTCAGTCTTTTGTATCTCAGAAAAAAGTTGTGTTATTTCCTTTGTGTTTGTGGAATTCCCCTCTAGTCTTGTTTGAGTGAATACGTGAATCGGATATACTTCCTCCGAAGCATCTATCTGCTGCCTTTAGATGTAAACATCACAGGGCACCGCCTCAGCTGGATGTTAAGGTGCCTAGCACAAACAGAGATCAAGGAGGTAGATGAAAAGGACAGAAGGCAGATAAAACAGACAGTGACAGCATCAGAAAAAGGAGGAGGTTTAAATCTCCATCTCTTTCTGTGATCTAAATATCTCTCTAAGTGATGAACCAAAAAGATGGATTTTAGTCAAAGTTATCTTTATCTTCCCATGCTTGGTCTTGGTTGTTTGTGACCACAGGCCTGTGAGTGTTATCTGTACAGGCATCTGCACAACCCCCCCCCCCCCCCCCGCACGCCACAGCTCCCATTCCAGGCCTCAGCATCCCTCGGCTATCAGTGCTAAGAGATTAGCTATCAAACGCTGCTGCCGTGATATGAAGAGTAGGTAGGTGGTTGTTATTACACCGCACAAGCTACAGTGGGTAGCTCACTCTTGCTATGACAATGCGCTGTCACAGTCAAGATCTTGTTAGTCCTTATCTGAGTGCAGCAGTTAGGAGCTTGCCGGCTTTTATCACCGTTATTTTGGTCGTCTGAAGCATCCCATTGTTAATGTCTCTCATAGAGGATGTCATCTGCTTCTACTCTGAATCATTCACACGCCACAAATTCCATTTTCTGTCGATGTTTTTCCACCAGGAAATGTGTATGATTTTATTTTTAGAGGACGGTTTATATACTTTCTTCCAGTTGACCTCTAAATCAGCTATCAAAACACATTTTCTTGTTCACTCCGCACATTCCACTCATGTTTCGAGTTGATGTTTATAGTCCTAAATCCCCGTATCCCTTTGCAGATTCCATTTATACATGAGATACATTAATAATAATAACAGTTGATGCTGGGTGTCCTGCCGGGGTCTGTGGATGATGCCTCATTGCTGAGTGACAGACGAGACCAGTCATTCACAGAGGCTCACCGTTGCCAGTCCCAGAGGTCTAGCGCTGCGGTCTGCCTGGTTTGGCCGCCGTGCGTTGGACACCACAGAAATGTGCGCGCCCCAGCACAGCTCCCATTAATCTTATTTGTTAGAGACTAAAATGATGTATGTGGTTTTCCACGCTGTGTGTATGAGGTTTGCCTTCCCATGCTTGGGTTAAAGTGCAGAGTCTGATCCAGCTACTTAAAATCAACAGCCGGGGGCCTCGTCTTCTTCACGTCTCCCTGTACGTTCGGAGATTTTCTCTGAACAGCTGAGGAGCCTCAAGAATTTCACGCAGATGCTCTTTGGCAGGATGACAAAAACCTAATGTATACACAGTGTTATATACACCGGGTCATACAACCACAGCAGAAATTTCTTTAAGAACGAATGACTTCTGCTTTGTTACCTTGGTTTTCCTGCTCGGTGTGAGCCAAGAATGCTTTTTCTATGACACCTGGTACCTCTGTTTATTAACATTCATGGTTGGTCTTTGTCTTCGACTTTAGTGTCTAAAAGGGCAAATATCTGCCAGGATATTCTTGGCAGGTCTTGGCTTCATATAGACTGTTGAAACCCATTGTTGTATTATTATCATGCCTCACTCTGCTGATCAGGGCACTGTGAGTGTTTCTAATGGTTTCAGTGTTACCTTTCAGGACCACGCTGTTTTTTGTTTTTTTATAGATATATTTTGCAGCCAGAAGGCAAATCCATAAATGACATAATGATTCAGTGCGGCATTCTTCATTTTCATATTTATACTGTGCGTGTACAGTTCGACTACTGAACTCTATTTCTGTCACCTTGATTTATGGTTCGTTGTATTGGGCACGTGACCAGTGTTGACCTGGATCACATGAGATGTGTGTTACTGACTTTTGAGGTTGTTATTTTACTTCATATTGAGATATATTCCAGTTATATACACAAATGGCTGCCAACCATATCGCTGCTCCTCTGTATAGCTTATATAGTTTGAGAGTTCTTTGGCCCGAGCTGCTGTTACCACCAGTGTTTGTATTGGGAGCTGGCCCAGTGTGGACCTCCATCCCATGTGTTGGCTCACGTTGGCTCCGCAAGTTAATGGGCCGTGGGGCACTGCGGGGCCCCTGTGGGCCCCTGTGGGCCCTATCAGGAGCAACCAGCCATCCAACCAGTGAGTGCTCCTCAGCAAGCCTCATTAACCCTGTCACCCCCTCCGAACCCCCATCAGTGACTCACACGTGCTATGACTCAACACCCGCAGCTGAAGGTCGTGCCCCACCGCCACCATCCATCCCTCACCACCAACCCAGCACGAGATAATAGGGCTCGGTCTTAACTTCTGTGCTGTGTATCAGTGACAGGGTCTAATCTGATCTCAGCTCAGGTTCTGCAAAAACAATTATTCAATCGCAACATGTTGTGCATTGCGATAATATCTTCCTCTTACCTAATCGGACAAAAATGGATTTGGATGACGTCACCTCTGTAACAATTACAGGCACGGAGACATTCAGGTAAATACACTTTAGAACAGATGAACTGAGCATATACCCAGACCATGTGTCCATAAAGAAATCAGGGCTTCAACTACATTCATTTACTTTTTGCATAGAAACCATAGCTTTTAACACTGGAGACGTGGGAACAAGAAACTATAATAAAATTTCTTTAAAGATCCATTGATTATCAGAACCATTCATTATTTCTGTTGATCAGCTGACATAGTTGGCTAATAGTTAGATAGTTACATGTAATCTGTCTGTATGTGCAAGTGATCAGTCTTCCCTATAACATCTACGACTAAACAAACCAACTAAGAGTTTCAGTGAAATTCTTTTTCTTATGGATTCATCTGATTATTTTGTCCATCGATGACTAAGTCTACACAATTAATTGAAATATAATAAATATCACAATGTGGCCGTGTGCAATATCCAAACTGCAGGAGCTGCAATTTTCTAAAGAGGAAGGTAAAATACGTCACAAGATTGTTGTGCATTGTTAGCATCATAAGTGTTGCTGTCAACCCACTGTGATGTCACCCGTTGGTTTGTGAGCTGCAAACCATCTTTGGAGGAGAAGGTGGAGCTGAGGAGGAGTGAGGGGTGGAGCTGACCTGCTCTGTACTCTATCCTGATTGGGTGGTACAGTCTGTCAATCACACAGTAGTCCCGCCCCCCAATGCGTACCCTGCTTTATGGTCTATTTTCCTCTAAACCATCATTTAAAAAATGAACATCATGTTGTATTGAAGACTTGAAACTAGAGACTGAGACCATAAACTTATTAGGAAAACGTTTACTGAGCTATTAAATCAAGGGAGAAGTAGGGACATTTTCCCATAGACTTCAATACAATCTGACTTCTTTAACAACCAGTGGAGTCGCCCCGTGATGGTCATTAGAGAGGATGAAGGTTTAAGGCTCTTCAGCATTGGCTTCACTTCACAGACCCAGAGTCCAGGACCAGGTTTAGAGACAGTCTACGATGACTTTTATCTGTTTGTTAGAAGACCCGACAAAAATCACATCCTTTTTGTATTTTATTATATATTTTATATTGAAATTTCAGTCGACTATCACAAGTTCTGCGCTCACGTTGCATCTTCTGCGGCTCAGTCGATGGCTTTGTCCATAAAATGTCCATCACAGTTTCCAAACTCCACCGTGATGAGCTCAAATAGCCTTTTCAGCCAACTGTCTGAAGCCCAAAGACATCCAGTGTTAGTTTGGAAAAAGTAATTTAAACAACGAATAGATTAACAAAAATACTTTTAAAATAGTTTCCTGCCTCTAAAGCCAACGCAGCGTTGTGTGTCTCATCAGCAAAGACGTACAGGCTAGAAGCAGTGCAGAGGACTCGATCATGTCCCCGTGGCCCAGCAGATCTGCTCCTCATGCTGCACCACTTCATTCTGCAGTAAGTGTGACTGAAGATTATTTAAATGTATTGTACATGTACATAATAGCTGGGGCCTCACTGCCAACCGGCCCAGGAAGTAAACTGTATATTATATATCAACAGCTCAACACTTTGTTAGTGATAAAGTCACATGGCAGCTGCAAATGGAATTTATAGTAAATTCTCAGGGACGTGCAGAGGTGTGGGATCATGGAAGAATATAAATATTTTGTTTTAATTTTTCATGTTTTAGGAGTCTGTGTAGTCATTGTTCCCTGGGCAGGGAAGCCCAGTCTTTTCCAGACAAACTCTCATGTTACGAGAAAGCCTGTTTTCCTATTCCCAGCTGGTCTCAGTCCTCGGCCAGGTTCTCTTAGCTGGAGCCACAGAGCCTCCTGCCCTTTCCTCCTGTGGGCCGGACTCCAAACCCTAAAATCAGATCCAGTTTTCACCCTCTTGTTGCTCTTAGGATGAACCTTAAAGCCAGCACCTGGTGGCGGTCACGGTCGCTATTATTCTAACCGACAACCGGCTCGCTCTTATCATCTGGACTCTGGCGTGAACACCATCACCAGGTTCCTGCTCCATCACTGGCCTCAGAGCCAAACGCTGCTCAACACCTCTATGCTAATTTTAAACTCTCTAGTCTCCAACACAAATTTTAACATTTTCCCCCACATCCTAGCTCCAAATTGAGCCGACTTCCCGTATATCGATTTCCACCCTTTTTAGTACCAAAGCACACTTTGAAAAAAAAAAAACAAAAAAAAACCAACAGGACTATTATTGTATGCTCAAAGACAAAAATAGCTTCAGACAGCTGCCTCCCAAAATGAATTCTTCTAAAACAAACAGACTTTTTATACGAACAGAACATTTTCTAATTCAGTGCCTAATTTATTTTCATTGTCTATTAGTGAATAGTTTATTTCTTCCAAATAGTTGGGTCGATTTTTAAAGGAACACTCCGCCCACTTTATACATGTAGTTCAGTTTATTTGTATTGAAGAGTAAAACTCAGCCAATGAAAACAGTTGTATAACGTCTTCTGTGGCTCTGCAGGGAGTCGGCCCAAAGCTTCAGGCGTCTCGGAGACATTGGGATGAAGTCGACCTATATTAGTGACTAAAAATCCTCACAAGTTCCCAGAGCCTATGGTCGTGTTTACAGATGTTTGTTTTTGTTTTGTTTTTTTTCAATTTAAAGAGAAATATTAAAGCAGCAACTCCTCACATTAGAGAAGCTGTAAACAGAAAATAGATTCCTTTAAAAACGACTTAAGTTCATCATCAAAACAATGAAAATTAATTTATTTTCCTTCGACAGATAGTTTCAGCCTAAATATCATTATGTATTAAATATATATGAAAGAAACACTTAATAAGTAAAATAGGTGTATTTTAAGCATAATTAAAAGCTTATTAATGATTGTTATCTATAAGTGTTGGATGGTGCTTGAAGTAATAAATTGATAAATACAACATATAGATATTGGTCCAGTTGCTTGTTGCAGTAGTGAAATCCCCCCGGCCCTTTATGCTCCGCTGGGCTTCTCCTGCCTGTACTGTCCCAGTCCACGAGCTCTATCCTTAGGCCCAGACCTGGACCTCCAGCGCTCCAGTCCTTGTCACTCTCCAAAGGCCGGGCACTGCTATTTTTAGCCCCGCTGCGCCTGTGCCGGCGTGGCTTCCACTGTTTGCCTGGTGTGTGGTGTTGTGACAAGGGCCCGCATGGGAGCCGTAATGATACAGTGTCTCCGTCTCCCTCCTGGTGCTCAGATAGAGATTGTTTAAACAGTATCCTGAGCCGGGGACGGGTCCCATGACAACTCCGTAAATATTTACCAGCAGCAGCCACGCCGCTTCGCTTGAGGAGCGCTCGTCTGCAGGCTACCTCTGCAATGTTTTTCTTTTGCCCTTTTTTTCCATTGTTGTCTCTCGCAACTGTAGTATGTGTTGTTTTGATGATTTCCTTTGGATGTTGTCGATGTCTCTCTTTTTTTTTTTTTTTTTTTTTTGCCTCTTCTTTCACCTTTACACATCATCATGTTACTGGTATGTTTGTGCTATGTTGCATGTACACATGTTGCACACTGGTAAACACATTAATGACAAACTCAAAATAGAGGATAGAAATGACCTCACACAGGTTTTAAAAGTCTCCTGATCGTGGTTTGAAAAGGTCTTAAATGTTTCCTCTTACCTGCTGTAGGCAGTGATGTTAGTTTCTCCAGGCGTGTGAACACTTACAAACTGAAAGCGTCGCTGTGACAGTTTGGCCCAGACCTGCTCTTTATGTAAAGTGCCTTGACGTAACTTTGTCATGATTTGGCGCAATATAAATACAATTTGATTGAATTGATTGATTGGCTTGTATTCAGTCCTTGTAGAGTTTCACTCAGCACCGTCAGGCTCTGTTCCTGTTGAACAAATAACTGTCTCTTTCAGATAAATCGGAGAGTCCTCCTCTTGCTCGCCCCTTGCTCAGATCTCCAGTATGATGAGAAGAAGTGATCACGTATTGAGTGCAGCAGTTGCATGTTGCCGATTTAGTGCAACGGGCCCCTGGTCTGTAGCAAACACTGTCACGACTGCAGCTACGAAGCTCTTTGCTGCATAATGGACAAGTGTTTTCAATTTTATTTTTATGTTTAATCCATTTGTCATTTTTATGCCACATAGCTGGTCCCAATTGTATTAGTTTTTATATCATTAGGATTTATTGTTATATAACAAGCAGTTATTCTAGGCCATATTGTCCCGACTGTCTTTTTGTCTTTCGTACTTTTATATAAACAGATATCATCGAGAAGCAGGTATTTATTTGTTCTCTGTGTGGTATTAAATATATTTTAAATTTACAGAAATCCAGCTCACTGGTTTCATTCTCACTCCTCCTCCGACAGATGATGGGAAGATCTTCCACGGCAGCGGGGTCGGGGACGCCTTTGGCCCACGCTGTTTCAAAGGTGACATCATGGGCTGCGGCATCATGTTCCCACGAGACTACATCCTGGACGGAGAAGGTGAGGGCACAGGGTTCAGGGGGTGCAATTACACCGTCACTCATTAAAGCGCCTGACATGTTCGTGGGAGGTTTCGCTCTTAAACCTGATTACCGTGGTTTAGCGTAAGACAGTTGTGGCAACATTCGGTCTTTACTGAGTTCATTGTGTTGCATGTGGGAAAGAAACTGGATCTGAACCAAAGTCCCCCGCACGGAAACTGAGCAGTCGCTTAAAGGTGAAATTCTTATAGAGACAAATACAGACTTTCCTGATCTCAGGTGGCTTCAAATTACCAAACATGTAATAACAATTCAGAAGCACAAATTTACAGAGAGCACAAGACAGCAAATAATGTTCTCTAACCTTACAAGGACCCAGCGATGAAACTAAACACTTCACTTTATGGCATTAGTGAACATGTTTTGAAGTCCTCGTCCTCCTCCGCACTGCGTGACCTCACCTGGTTTTCAGTTAATAAACCTGTGGCTCTTTGTCTCTCCTCTGCTCTGCTTGCACTCGAATGCCTTTCCTCCAACACGCTGTGCTCCGTTTTGTCCTCAGGTGACACGGACGACTGGGATCGGCTGGAGGTCCGCCCGGGTCACGCAGGTGTCCAGAACCTTCTGTACCTCAATGACGAAGAGGAGGACGAGGAAGACGGGGAAGAGGTAGAGCAGGGACAGGAAGGAAGGAAGGTCACGGTGAGGATCGCTCATAAACACAACACACTGTGTCAACCATCGCTAAACATACATGAACACACACGTTACTGATTAATTTGCAATAAGCAGTGTTACACGCTACGACCAGACTGTCTATAAACATGGAGTCTAGTTCTTTAAACCTTCATTCCCTCTAATGACCATCAGGGGGCGACTCCACTGGTTGTTAAAGAAGTCAGATTGTATTGAAGTCTATGGGAAAATGTCCCAACTTCTCACTGGGTTCACTTGAGGAAAATGGACCATAAAGCAGGGTACACATTGGGGGGCGGGACTACTGTGTGATTGACAGACTGTACCACCCAATCAGGATAGAGGCCAGAGCAGGTCAGATCCACCCCTCACTCCTCCTCAGCTCTTCTCCAAATATGGTGGTTTCAAAAAGCCAAGATGGCTGATACAATCATAAAATACAATGTTATCAACTCAAAAAGTTAGTGTGTAGGCTTAGTGAACAGTTTCGTTCACCTGGACTAATGAATGTCAAAGTATTTACTGACTGTAGCTGTGGTTTGGAGTTAACATGTTCTCCCTGTGTCTGCGTGGGTTCTCTCCTGGTTCTCCAGCTTCCGCCCACAGTCCTAAAACATGCACCTGAGCTTAATTGGCGACTGTAAAGTGCCCGTAGGTGTGAATGTGAGTGTAAATGGTTGTGTGACTAGTGACCTGTCCAGGGCCTCCCTCGCTCTCACCCAGTGTCAGCTGGGATTGGCTCCAGCCCCCTGCAACCCTTGGACAATCAGTGTAGATAATGAATAGATGGATGGAAATCTCACTGCACCCGACGGCAGCGTTCAGTACTGTGCAAAAGGTTTAAGGTGCTTTACATGTTTAGATTCTTATCAACCGCCCTCAGCGAGGCGCCTGAGCCCAAATGTACAACCAGAGTAATGAAGGACCATCTTCAGAGCATCTGCAGCAGATGCTCTGGCCCCCACAGAGCTGTGATCTCAGCGTCATGGAGTCAGTCAGGGATTATGTGAAGAGACAGAAGACACCGAGACTAAATCCTAAATCCACAGAAACACTGCGGCAGGTTTTTCGAGGTGCTTGGAACAACCTGCCTGCCAAGTACCTGAAAAACTACGTATCGAGGAGAACTGGAGCTTGAGGTGGTCACACCAAATGTGGATTTGATTTAGGTTTTTTTCAGTTTATTTCTGTCTCTGCGAAGTCATTAGATTAATAAATACATTTCTGAAAGCATTAGTGCGCAACGTCTAATCATCTGGCCTCGTGCTCGAACCGTTGTTTGTTTGTCGTGGTTTTAATTACTGCGGTTTCACTTTGTCTTGACTCATAGCTGCTGGGCAAACGTGCCTGTGCAGTTGTGCAAGCAGAGGCCAAGGAGGTCACTGAGCGGGTGTGAGAGCACGCGGAGCTGAAACCCAAGTGGGTGAGAATAGAACAGGTCGAATCATAATCCAGGGATTTGTCAATATTTATTCAGCGGGACACATTACCCTCAGTGCACTGCTCCATAACAGCACAGAGGCCTCCAGGGCCACGGCTGCACGTGGGTGAGGGTGATGGGGGGGTAAAGGGTGTGCACACATATATAAGTGTGTGTGTGTGTGTACAATACAGAGCCACAGCACACACTGTACTGCCGCACTGCTGGTGTTGTTCAAACTAATGAAGCCTGTTGCAGTTTCACTTACCCTTCATCTGTAATTGAATAGCGGTTAAGCCTTTCTTTTTAGAGTGGGTGGCACAGTAAATGTTTGATATGTGACTCAGCCTGATTTATCGAAGACACACACTCCACAGTGCTTCACTTGTTGTTTTAGTGCGTTGGTATTTGTTCTCAGACTTGGAAAGAAGCCCTCGGTATTAGCATTGAAAAGCTTGTTGATGTTCTTTTGAGAACAGCTGGATAATGTTTGATCACTCGCTGATTTAGTAGAGACATGTACTGTAAACATTGACTCTTTTTTCCCCCCCAAGAAGACAGACATTACACCGTCACCTATTTATTTAACGATATTTCCTAACTGCACATAATTCCTGTTTACAGCTGGCACACTGAGTTCTCTGCAGTGAGGTTTGTGTTAGTATCAGTCATTATGAAAGATTTTTCTCTCTTGACTAATTGCCCCATAGTGCTCCATCAGGGGATTTACCTTCACTGACAGGTTTGTGTATTTTAACTCACTGTCGCCCCCCTGTGGCGCTACAGGTGTTCTTCACGAGGAACGGGAAGCTGATGGGCCGGAGGGAGATGGCGGTTCCTCCCGGCGGCCTCTACCCCACCGTGGGAATGCTCAGCAGCGGAGAGAAGGTGAAGGTGGACTTGCATCCTCTCAGCGGATGAGCAGGGGAGTCTGGGACTTGATGATGATGCCCTGCAAACAGCTGGCTGCACTGTAGAGCTCACCCACAGTAGCCTAGCATGCTGCTAACAACTCGCCAGAACACAACTCACTTCAGCTGCGCACATGCACGTCGCCGTCGTCTTCCTCGACACTACCCCGGCTTTTATTTATAAGACTTGTACAGTGCGTTGTGTACATCTCACGATCATCGCCCAAACGCAACCAGAACCTTCCTCCTGGTTGTGAAGTAGCAGAGAGAGAGCGAGCTCCTACAGGGGCTCTGTAGGCGACTGGGTGCAGGAGTAGACGACTCCGGAGACATTAAACCGATAATTCTATGCAATCTGCACCGCTGCCCTCCTCTCACCTCACCTCCATCTGCATGCAGTGTGTCTCTGAAACACCGAGCTCATGAGGTCTGGCACACTTCCTTTATTTCATTTGTCACGACCCCAAGCAAAGCAGAGCGAGGCCAACAGTTGTGCCGAGTCAGAGCTTGTTGGCACTTTATGTTTCAGGGAATAGACCCTCTCCCTCTCTCTCCCTCTCTCTCTTTCTCAACCTCTCTCTGTCCTCTCTCTGGGCGAGGCTGCCCTCCTGTGAGCGATCAGGGACCTGCTGTTGCCCCGAGCTCTCCTGCAGCTGAGCTGGAAGTGAACAGTGGATCTGTCTCAGTGTTTCACCTTGGATTTTCTGATTATTGCAGAGGAAGATTACGAGTTTTGGTTAAATCACTACCAAACACACGACTCTGCTCCTGAGCAGCCTCAGAATCAGACGTCGTCTCCTCAGAGTGGATGAATAGATTTGTGAGTATTTTCTAGTTTCACGTTGGAGCCGGTGTGAATGAACGTCCTGGGGATATTTTCTACAAGGAATCTGCAAAATACACATTTAAATTTATCTTCTACTTCTAAAGTTCAGGGAATGTGTTTTGTTTTTGCACTTTGAGAACACAAAGAGGAGACTTTAGAGGACGACATGCAAACAGTGGGTGGACAAAATACACACAGATAATATAAGTCAGTGAAATATAACAAACTACAGCCATAAAAATAACCATTGTTTCCAATAAAATAGAAAAAACCTCGTGAAGTCAAATTTACCTCTGCAAACCTCACAGACGTATCAGTTTCAGGGCTCGAGGAGTGAAGCGTGTTATACTGTTATTTTCTTCCCTCTCCATTCGTGGAGGTTTCGGTCTCCGTATGAAGGATTATTTCCCCTGTTTTAACCGTAAACTTATGAATAATGTGATGTTTTGCAGGCAGCTTAAAAACTGCTGAAGAGCCAAGAGACAGAAAATAACAATTAAAAAAAATAATTTCTTGCTCTTCCAGTCGGACGGTAACGTCCTCTCTGCGATGCCATATGTGATGTAGAATTAACTGCTGGATGTTTTCAATCCTTTTTGTTCTTGTTGTGTTGAAGTCAAAGACAATGATGTCCAGTTGCTGCATGTGCTTTTACAAATAATAATAATAAAAAAAAAAAGGCAGCAGCAGCAGGGGCCTGTATCACAAAGTGAGATCGGTGGAGTCATCCAGGTTTAACTCAGGGTTTGATGAAATGGATCCTGCTGCAGTTCATCAGCTCAGTCAGTGATCGAACAGTAGATCCAGCCGAATGGAGCAAAACCTGGAGAAAACAGCCCGACTGGCAGCCCAGCACATCAGGTAGAAACCTCAAGAACAATAAATAGATCGCAGTTAAAGTGATTGATTAACTTGTCAATCGCTCACCTGGGTTTGAACCCGACCTGTCTCCACGTATGAAAATGTTCCTGCACGACGCCCCGTTGTCTCTTTTATTCCACTCGTGCTTCAAAACCCAGTGCCCACATTACCCACAATGCAATTCAACCTCTGATAATTGGTCCAGATTTGGGTGTGTTGCACTGTCTGGTGAGTCCAGACCTGTCGAGGTCTCTTAACAGTCCCGGTTCAGTGAATAACGGTTTCCCGCCGATTTGAGGCTCATTTAAACAGACGACCCACAGAGGTGAACTTTCTTGGTGATACAGGCCCCAGAGCTGAGATCTGTTAGTGGGAGCTGGTTTCCACACAAATAATCCTGATTTATGACTTATTTTCTTCAGTTTGATTAAAGGGAATGACATCAATATTATTATTATTATTATTGTTATATATTGTTATAATGTACCAGCTACATCGGTTAACCAAAATCTTCATCAGATCAGTTTCCTCTGCATCTTCACATCTGTATCTGTCCATGACAACATCAGCAGCCCCTAATTTTAATGTACATTCCTCTGTACCTTCCTCTGAGGTGCATGCAGCAGGTTGTTTTTGCATCATTCATACAGTAAAGCTAGAGATGTAACATGCTGTAAAATGACATCACAGGGTTTAACTGTTAAAATCACATATCTGCTGGAGATTGACTGTTTTTACTTTTGTTTTAGAGCCATGGATAATGTTAAAAGATGTTTTTTTTTCCTTCTGCTGCAGGGCTGGATGTAGACTAACGCAACAGGTCGTTAAAGCCTCAACTGTAAAACCGAAGCTAGAAAGTGCAAAGACATAAATGAGACACTGATGTGGACGTTTCAGCCACGTCTAAGTTCAGGGTATTAAAGTCACTTATATTTAAGTTTACTCAGAATCTCAGTTTACAAAGAAAAAAAAAGAAAAGAAAAAAAAAAGGCACCTTTCAACCAAATTAGAGCAAAATCTGGTTCAAATTTTTGTAGCGTCTCCAAACTTACTCACCAAGGACTCCTGTGATAATAATTCTTCGCCTTGTTGACTTGCACTATAATGGCCTTGTTCAGTTCATGTATGATCATCAATAAAGGTTTCAGCAACGTAACAAGGTTGTGGATTGTTTTATTTTGAATGGAAATGAGACCAGAGGCCATCGTGTCACACAGGTAAGTTTTCACACGGATTATTTCTCGGCTCATTTGTATTTGTCACTGTTCCAAAGTCATTTTGCTGTTGACGTGTTGAGAACAATTTTCATACTTTTCAACCATAAAAGCAGAAAAATCCAAACTGTAGTAAAACTTTGATTAGTAACCATGTAAAGTGACTTTACTTTTGCACACAATAGAGGAAAGAAAAGCATTTTTACACCTAAACCAAAGTCTCGCACTAACACTAGTTTGCAGTTTAGCTAGCAACATTTTCTGACATATATCATTTAGCGTGTGCACAGTATGACCTAAGATGTGATTTAACTTGTTGAAAGATCATTTTTCATTTCAGCTGGACATAAAATCGTAAATGATGTGGCCACAAAACATAGACGTGTGATTTATATGTTCATAAAGTATCTTTGTCCAACAGAAAGAGGAAAACGAAGAAGTTAAAATGGTTGGAAACGATAAAAGACAAATACAGGACACCACCTGAAATAATGCTGAGGGCAGTAAGTATTTATTCATTAATTGCATGTGTTTCTGTTTTTTCACACTGATGAAGCCGTAGTATTTTAAATATCTACTCTTATGTTTTTAATTGTGTGGTTGAAGGTGAAGACATTTAAAGCTTCCAGCATCAGCACAACTTCATGGGTTTGAGGTGTTTCACAACTCGATGTGAATGATTTCTATATATGATGGGGCAACTTGTCACACATGCACATTGTGTAATTAATTATAACTATTAAAGTGAGGAGTGAAAATCTAAAGAAAAGAAGAAATTATTGCTTAATTTAATATGGAAATTAAATGTTTGATGTTCTGAGACCAAGAAAATTAAGCAAAGTGTGACAAGATGCCGCATCATCAATTGGTTTAATACAACTGTCTGATCCATCACCATCAACAAGGCTCACGTGTTGTGATTTATAACTATGGTTTTTTACTTTACAGCTAATTTATGCTTTTAAGAACAAGTGTTCAGTTGCCAGGTTCTGAAAAATCCCTTTTATCCTTTGTTTGGTAATAATACGGTTAAAAATTTTCATTATTCTTTAATCTATTTGTAATATTCATAAAACCAAATCTGCAGATAAACATGTTAAAAAGTTTGTCCAGAAGTTAAGTGTCAGAGATGAACTTTGACCAATAATAAAAATGCAAAGAAACATAAGACAAAAAGTTAGAATGTGAAGAAAAACTGACTTTTGTGCTGTATTTTCTGTCAATAGGTCAGTAAGTTCACCACTTTGGTCCAAACTCAGACGTTCATGTTGCCTAGAAAATAAATCATAGGAACAGTGACCTTAACTTCATTCATTCATTTATTCATTCAGCGTCATCATAAAATACCTACGTCAGCATGTTAGCATGCTGCTTTTAGCATTTTCATTAAAGCACCGTTGTTAAAATTAAAAGGATCATTAAAAGGTTCATCCAAGCTTAAATCTGTCCTCATGAAGCTGCTAGCACGACTTTAGACTTAATATTGCGTATGTTTTAATATTTTCATTTATGTTCAATTGATGCTGACATTAGCATTTAGCTTAGCATCTCATTTAGGTCATATTGGAATTATCAAAGTTTCCATCTTCTCCAGTGTTAATTACAACTGCACCAAACAATCAGCCTCATATCAGTCGAAGGCTGAAGCTCAGTGTAATTAGACTTAATTTTAGTGGAGTTTTATTTTGTTGGTTCATAGTATTTTAAACCTCATACAACAAACAAACCAATAAACCAAACTTCTCATCCATCCCTCTAATTTTAAACCTGAGAAGTTTGACACAGGATGAACGACACACACAACATATTTAGTAATAACAATTTATTTAAACAGTAGTAATCTAAGATATTTGGTCCCCTGGTTTTAAAAAACAGTACAACATTCAGATTCAGTTAGAAATTGTCGAAATTGAAACAAAAAAAAAAAAAAAAAAAGGACAAATGTGTTTTGTTTTTTTTTTCCCCGTGGCAACTGAAAGGAAAGTGACATTTATTTTCTACAGAAACTCACCACAACCATTATTTAGAAAAATGGTAAGAAGGAAGTTTTGTGTTTTCCAAAAAAAAAAAACAGATGTTCTCAAAACACAACTACAGGAAGAGAGAGATTAGCTGTGAAGTCCATGTCATTACGAGGCATCTGATGAAAACAGAAAATTACAACAGTCGTACACAAAAATAAAACGTCTATTCTATGTGTCACAACCTTTGGACATTTCTGTTCTAAAAAATATTCATTACACGAGCCGTGATTTTAAATATTGTACTTTTAAAAACGAATTATCTCCAACAGTCTTGTAAAAACTATGACGTAGAAATGGCTTTAAATGTTTTTGAGAAACTGTTCAAAAGAGGCACAAATAAAGAGCTCAGTCGAGTTCACACTAGACTCTGCAGCAACTCTTAAGAGAAGAAGAAGAAGAAACAGGAATGTTAAGAAGAAATCCTGTAAGTGTTCATGGCTGTCATCTTGTTGGCCAGGAGGTTTATACATCCTCTTCCTCCTCTTCCTCCTCGTAGTATCGGTTTCGTTTGATCATCTCTTCCACCGTCAGAACCTCCTGCTGCTCCTCCTCTTTGTCCTCCACCTCCTCGCTGTCCCAGAATCCCACGTCCTGAGACGAGCGGCTGGCCTCCACCTCTCCCTCAGGAGAGGAGATGGCTGTGGGCTCTGTTGGCATCTCCTCCAACACGCCTCCATCTTCCTCCTCCATCTTCTCCTCCTCTTCCTCCTGCTGCTGCGGCTCAGGCTCAGGTTGTCCTCCCAGATGATGATCTGTGATATCTTCGCTCTTCATCTCCCCCTCCTCCTCCTCCTCTCCTGAGCTGGTGTGAACGTCCACGCAGCTGTCCTCAGTGGGCGTCTGGCTGTCGGACGACGGCCCGCCGTGCTGCAGCTCCATGCTGGAGGGTTCAGGGCTGAGCCGCCGCTCGTCCACAGGAGGAGGTGGACTCTCTTTTCTGGCCTCGGGAGCAGGAGTGTTTCCGGTTTGTCCTGCCAGCGTGAAGGGCAAGCTGCGCTCCTTCAGGGAGGAGCTCCGGCGCAGGCAGGACGTCTCTCTGGCCTGCTCAGGGGGTGAGGAGGGGGAGTCCTCCTCCGGCGGCCACTTGGCTTTGATGGGCTTCCCGGCAGAGCCCCCCTCGGCGGCTGCTGTGGCTCCACCCTGGCTCTCCTCTGGCTCCGTGCGTGGCGGCCAGGAGATCTTCAGCCGGCGGGTCTCGGTGGGTTTGTCAGCCTTCTCCGACGGTCCCTGTCCCAGAGCCTCCATAGTGGCCGTCAGCACGTTGACTTTGGCCAGCGGGGAGTCCTCCACACTGGGGCTCTCCAGGTCTGAGGCCGGAGCCGGGCTCGGGGTCTGAGGCTTCGCCTGAGACTGAGGCGACGTCTCACCTCCCTCACCTTTGCTCTCCCACAGCTCTTTGTGGGGCCGGTGGCCGAAGCCCTCGTCGTAGTTGCCCTTGGCCTTGAAGAGCTGGCAGAAGTGCGGTTTGCAGTAGACGTTGTTGTGCAGAGAAGCGTAGTTCGCCAAACTAGGAGAGGAAGAAAGAGGGAGACACAGTTAGACACTGCACAGAAAAGGCAGAGTTACAGACAGAACATTATTATGGCTTTTTGTCATTGACATTTACAGAAGCAGCTGCTGTGATATTTGAGTTAGTGTCACTGATGGATTATATAAAAACATATAGTCACTGAAGTTTTATTAATAAGATTAATGACCATCGAAAAACTGTCTTTATGAATTTTTATCTTGGTCTTACACTTAAGGAAAAAGACCTTAACAACCAAACTAAGGTGCCTCTGACAATCTGAACCACGATGTGACCAAGTTGATAGTAACAAAGGAAGAACGTGAACAATGACGAGCAGGAGAACTGATTCATCACATTACAGATCTGACCAGCAGTTAATTTATGATTGGTTGTGTTTAGTCGAGGAAGATGCTGATATAACTGATATATATTATATACATATATATATATATATATATATATATATAATCTATTTATTACAGTGAAAATCAAGACGC
>CM076651.1:2138838-2217423 GCA_038496675.1 Rachycentron canadum
ATTAATGACCATCGAAAAACTGTCTTTATGAATTTTTATCTTGGTCTTACACTTAAGGAAAAAGACCTTAACAACCAAACTAAGGTGCCTCTGACAATCTGAACCACGATGTGACCAAGTTGATAGTAACAAAGGAAGAACGTGAACAATGACGAGCAGGAGAACTGATTCATCACATTACAGATCTGACCAGCAGTTAATTTATGATTGGTTGTGTTTAGTCGAGGAAGATGCTGATATAACTGATATATATTATATACATATATATATATATATATATATATATATAATACATTTATTACAGTGAAAATCAAGACGCACATTAACAGAAAAACAAACTTTTAAAGACTCATTTGTGTTGGCTGGTGATTCTGTGTTTTTAATGATACATTTAAGCATTTTATTTTCAATATAAATCAGGTTTATTGTCGTATTTATCTTTTTTTGTAACTCAAATTTGTGCCATGTTGCAACAGATATGGATTATTGATGATTATCATCCTCACCTCAGTTTGGTGTTGCAGTGCGAGCAGCGGAAGCAGGAGCTGTGGTAAACGTGCTGGTTGGCCACCAGCCTCTCCAGAGGATAAACCGTCTTCAGACAAGAGACACAGATCTCCCTCACCGGCAGCCGGAAGCTCTGCGCACACACACAGACACACACACACACACACACACAGGTAAATTAATCCATTCACACACACCATAAATGTGTGCGAACGTGAGCGATGGGAGGACTTACTTTCGGAGTCTTGGGCTGAGAGGAGTCTTTCTGATTGGAGGACACCGGGGTGCTGGGACCAGAGCCTGTGGGATCACATGACGGAGTAAGAAAAGGCAGTGACGTGTTGTCAGCACTAGAGGGAGCTGGTCCCATGTTTATTACAAGTAAAGTGTTGGACTCTTTCACATAAAGTTGCATTTAGCTGCTCAGGAAATCACATCTATAATAATGTGAGTCCTGCTCTTATTGAATAATAATTAGCACAATAACTAATTATTATTTAATGTACTTTATGAAGGGAATAACAACAAATATAGTTTGTTTCTCCATTAACTCGTAGTCTAATGAGAACAGGAGAAAACTCCCATCATCATCTGGAGTCATGTAAAATTACCGGCGCTCTCTGCAGTAAAACCTCTCCTGCCGTTTGGTTCAGACTCTGGACTCTGTAAGAAAAGAACATATCGATCCTGGTCACATCATGGAGCATCGAGTCATTTGTCATTTAATCTCTTTAAGTCAAGACAACCTTACCATGTCCAGAGAGCACGGAGGGACGTTCTCCTTCTGCTTTCCACAGAAACCGTCCAGCTGATCGTTCTGAGAGACACACAGAGACCAGATGTGACGTTCAGGGACAAAATGTGAACAGTGCTTTAACCCACGCGCTCCTTCACTCAGGTCAGACTTTCATCCTTTAAAATTTGAATGTCTGAGCTTCTCAGCTTACGCCTCTCATCTTGGCCGCCTCCAGTCCAGAGTTAGTTTGGGTGATTGGATTTGACTAAAGCACAAAGCAGTCACCTTGAAAGCTTTAGACAGACAGAGAGGGGGTGCGACGTTGACAGTCCTCCACAGGAAGAAGGGAACAGCAGGTGGATATAGGTATATCAGGAGAAGAAGCTGGAGTTTGAGATATCCTGCCCGTTTCAGATACAAGCACTCTGGGTCCTACAGGTCCCATCATGCAACTAGATAGCATCACTTGTAGATGGGTTTTCATCTCGGCCCCGACTGTGAAATGACACTTGTTTGGGGACCTTTCTGAGGCAGCTAAAACTCTCTGGCCCAGTATAAAAGCCATATGCTTCCATGTCTGAGTAGATCCGGCAGAATTTGTCCAGATCTGGAAGTTGCATCTGACCATCCTGTTGTATAAGGGCCAGATTTGGGCCATGGGACCAGGGCCTACACTGGGCCAGAGGAAACAAGTATCAGCCTGATGTATCTTGCTGGGTTGGGGTCTAATATCCACAAACTGGACTTTACGCTTGGCCACATGAGCCTCAAACACAAATCTGATTTCAATCTGTCTTGGTTTTCAAGAGCTACATGAAAATCACAAACGCAGGCCTGAGTTTTATTCACGAACTTTGAGAAAGACGAAGGTTTTACCCCCAGTTCAGATCAAACAGCTGCTGTATGATCAAACAACAACAATGACAAACTGGGCCGGAACCAACCGTCCTGGTCCGGGCCCACATCTCTGTTTCATGACCTTCCCCTTCTCATTTCCTGTCGTCTTTTGCAACACGTGTGATAAAGGCGTGAAATACTCACACTGACTGAGGTGGGCGGGACTTCCTGTTTGGAGATGGCAGCTTGGTAGAGGGCCATCCTGTCCCGGAGTGGAGTGGACTCTGCAAGACTTCCATCTGGTTCAACAACACACAGACGTACACAGTGTTGAGACTAATGATTGTGAAGAGATTCATTGATAAATTAAACCTTGAACAGGGATGAAACTGTTCATGTCTCTGGCTTTTTGGTTCAGTTGAGGTTCAGTTAACTTTGTTCAACCTTGTGTTTTGGGGTTTTCCATTAATTCATGGGAACATCTGGTGGATTGTTGTTCCTGTTCAGGACCTTTATTTGCAGACTGTGCTGTTAGTCATGGAGGCTGTGGACGGGAACACGAGGTCAGGAGTCGTGTGCAGAGCGGAGGGAAACGGGAGTTTGTCTCTTCCTGTGTTCTCTGAAGCAGCAGTTTGCTGATCACACAGTTGTTTTTACAGCGACGTTTCGTCACCTCTGAGCTCGTCATTTCTGAGAAGGATATGATCCATCCAGAGGAGGACGTTGTTTGTTACAGTCCAGAGAACAATGTCTGTTTTTACTCCCCAGTGTAACAAATCTATTTGTAATGAGCAACACTCAGGTCATGTGCTGGCCGGTTGCAAGAAAAATAATATTGAAAGAATTTCACTCCATTAACAAGTAAAAGCAGAGGCAGCATCATATTATTAGTATTGGTACTGTTTCTACGCAAGAAGACTACCCTTCCAAAGGATTTAGAAATGGTTGATAATTAGGTTATTGAGTCAGTTGTTGACACTTTGATAAACAACTTATAACAGTTCCCATACACTGAAGGCTCACTATTTGGCAAGTTCACCAAGGCCATGTACATTTTGTGGGGAAGGGAAAATAAAGGACTTTAATATAATAAATAAAATATATTTAGCAATTTACTGTGAAGCAAATGTTCTTGACATTTAATCACAAGAACAGGCAACAAAACAGAAAATGGCATTGTAAAAAAAAAAACAAAAAAAAAAAACTTCTCAATAACTAAAAGAATAAACCAACTAATCTACGTCCAGACTATAATGTAGATCTGTTCCAGCTGTGTGTGTTCTCTGTACCGAGCCAAACTTAAAAACTAAAATATAAAATTAGAACCAGAGACAGAAAACAATGTCTTGTTTACGACCATTATAACTGGTAAAAGGAGCCTTGTTGTAAAGTGTGAAACACGTCGCCATTTATTAATGAGATGCTATTTTCATTGTATAATAATAATAATCATCATCAAGGTCAACAATATCACAGAGGCCTTAGAGTATGAATCTGGTCATGTGATGATTGAGTGTTAATCAAATTAATGAACTAGTTAATAAATATATGGTGGTTAGGGTTATGACAAACTATGAAATAAATGTAAACCATTAATAAAGCCTTTATAAGGGTAGGGACACAGATAAGGGGCTCTGGAGGTCTGCAGGGTTTAATAATTAACTTTAGAATAATTGAAGTGAAATGCCACACGTCCCTCAGGTCTCTCCAGCTCATCTTCTGTCATCGCTCCAATAAAAAGGCATAAAATGAGCAAACATTGCATTTAAAGAGCGTTTACCTCCTACTAGCTGGTCCATGTTGGCAGCGTTACCACCGTGGCCTCGACCCGTCGGCTCCCGGGACACCTGCAACAAAAACACACACAGAACAGTCAGCGTAGAAGAGAAACACACACAAGTCAACGCAGAAACGGAGCTTCAGTGTTTCCTGTATGGCCTTTTAACACACACACACACACACACACACTCGGCCGGTTGATGCTCACATGTTTCTGCAAGAAGCGAACAGACTGAAAACACCAGTGTCCATCAGGATGATCAAAGTGTAGAGGGATGAACGAAACGCAAAGACAAGCAACAGTGTGTGTGTGTGTCTGTTCAGTCCAAACCACTTTAATCCCCTTATGAGCTCAGAGCGACGGGGTCTGAGACAGACTCCCCGTCTGTCCACAGCCACCAGCCGGAAAACAGACCGATCATTTCTCTGTCGTGGTTTTCAGACCTTCTGTTGATACAACTGAAAATAAAATATTTCAACCAGCATCTTGTTAAAACTCTGGGGCTGGGACCTGACGTGGGTCACGGCTGTGGTGGATCAGCTCCTAAAGAACCAGAGCTCCACTGTTCTTTCTGTAGCTGACGGGTGCAGACAGGAGGAAACTTTACTGTCTCACACTGAAATCATGTCTGAAGTCACTGCAGCCGACAAGTCTCAGCTCCTGCAGCCGTGGAGCCTCTCCCACTGACGGGAGAGGAGCCAACGCATCCGTCAAACACGTCACCGTACTCGCTCCCTTCAGGTACAGATTACACAACCGGTCAGAGGTCAACAGTGACGCCTCCACGTTCAGCTTCAGTCTGATACTGAAGACTTCATCGTGTGTGTGTGTGCGTGCACGCGTTAGACTCCCGGTGCCGAGGTCGAGGCCGCCGTCGGCTCCTGAGGGTCTGCAGGCTTCAGCAAGTCAAGATTTCACAACAGAACAAACAAAGCTGAGGCGAGTGCAGGTGTTACACACTGAAAAACAACAAGTGAGGTTCAGACATGTTGAAGCTCAGTGCTGCTTCTCTTTATTACCCCCCCCACACACACACACACACACACACACCTGCTTTTGTGTATTTAAAGCTTTTGCATAAGTTTGGCATCGTAACAAGCATCATCATCATCATCATCATCATCTTCCCACAGCGAGGGAGCAGCAAACTGAGGGCACTGAATTCAACAAGGGTGTTTTACTACTCATGAGTTCAACTTCTAAAGTGATACAATGCACCTTTAAAGCTAAGCTAAGCTAAGCTAGTGCTAGCCAGTGGAGGAAGTATTCAGATCCTCAGTAAAAGTGAAAGCGGTGCAGCATAAATACTGTAAACTACATTAAAAGTGAAACTAAATATACATACAAGTATCGAGAGTTCAATAATGTATTATCACTTATCACCAATGGTAATAATAACAGTCTTAATACAGATCTTATTTTGGCCGTGGTGGCTCAGGTGACATGTGAACATGCGTTTTGTGTGGATAAACAACAGAAATAATCCGGTACATTTTACAAAATGTACAATATTTTCTTTTCAATGACTGAGACCAGCTGCAGGAACAGATCTAAAGAACCATTAAACAGAAACACTCAAGTAAAGTAAATGTAGTTCTGAGTTCTGGTACCAGCTCAGCTTCATTTCGCCTTTTGAGCAACTTCATTTTGGACTAAACCAACAACATCAATGATTATGATCCTTTTAAATTCATCATCTCAGTCCTCATCACAAACTGTATGTAAAAGGTGACGCAGCCTTAAACCTGCATTCTTTAATGACCATGTGGTCTTTAGTGGGGGCGACTCCACTGGTTGTTAAAGAAGTCAGATTGAATTGAAGTCTATGGGAAAATGTCCCTACTTCTCCCTTGATTTATTAGCTCAGTAAACAGTTTCCTGATGAGTTTATGGTCTCAGTCTCTAGTTTCAAGTCTTCAATACAACATGATTTTCAAATGATGGTCCATTTGGAAGAAAATAGACTATAAACAGGGGATGAATTAGGGGGCGTGGCTACTGAGTGATCAACCAAACCAAATTACAAACTGGATGCGTCTGGTTTTTCAGTCAGTCTTAGATTCCTGATTCTATCCTAAAGACACCAAACTGGTCCAGACTTGTGACTTTGGCTCCAAAGTGTTTTCTACTCAGAAGCTACAACTGATGATCCTTTTCAAGCCCTGAAGAACAGGACATTTCTGCCTCTGTAACTTTGGCTCAGTGTCTCTTTAGCGTTACCTTTAAAATGAAACCAGGTTTATGACTGTAAACACAAGGTTGGAATATAATTTACTGCAGTTTGGATGCTTGTCTCTGCTGACGGGTTAAACCTCACAGCCCTGAACTAAACTTGAATCCTTTTATCAGATGAGTGGATCGAGCCAGAGTTTAACAGATGACGTCAGGACGGAGTGACATCATAAATAACAACAATTCATCGCTGATAGACTGGCTCCTGTGAGACTTAAAGAGCAGAGGGAGAAAAATAAAAAAAATCACAACAAAAGACATCATCATCATCATCATAATAATAATGGATCCAGCACCCAGGGTGGATTATCTTCCCCAGACTTGAGGTGCAGCTCTGTGGGGGGGTGAAGGGGAGTGGGGGGTTTGTCTGAGCCTGGTTTGCATGTGTGTGTATATGCAAAAGGGAGGTAAACATATGTGTGTGTGTGTGTGTGTGTGGCGGGGGGGGGGGTGTAAACAAGCAGGCAGGCCATACGAGGACAGGCTGGGTCTCAGGAGACCGGATCAGCAGGGCCAGACAAAGAATCTGCTGCTAATCCTGATACTATTAAAGCTCTCATTCAGACTGACAGACTGACTTCAGTTCCCCTCATGACCCCACCCCGTCCCTGAACCCACCACACACAGTTTACCCAAGACTGCTCTCTCTTCTTACCAAAACAAAGGCAGAAGAGGAAGGCACCTTCAGCACGAGTTAATAGCCTTTAAACACTAATGAATCGGCCCAAACCCAACAGCGATACAGTTGAAAGAGCTGACGCAGCTGAACTGAGCCGCTGATGAAGTTCGACCATGAAGTGAAGACCGAGGAGCCGTTTTCATTACAGAGGCTCTGCAGCCCCGTCGTCTGAAACAGCCTCTTTCACAGGCAGAGAAAGTGAAGGCAGACAGTGTCTCGGGCTAATGAAGCTGGAGCCAAACAAAGAGAGAAAGCGGGAAACATCACACGGACGAATGAATGAAAGCACCATAACTACCTCCAGCGAAGAAAGACAAGGCCACGAGGGATGAAGAGTCAGCAGTGACAGCGGGGTCCAGTTAGATCGAGTGGCTGAATCCGGCAGTGACGGGACGTTACAGCGGCACTGAGCTCCAGAGGAGAGAGGCACAGACTGAGCAGAGCAGGGGAGATGAAGGGTCTCTGGAGATGGTTTTCAGGGGGTGGAGGGGCAGGAGGAGGAGGAGGAGGAGGGTAGATTGGGTGGGAATAGGAAGGGAGACAGGGAGCAGGTGTTCCTGGGGAGGGGGGTTGTTTAAATGGGGGTGTGGCCGGATGAAGGTGGGTGTGATGACAGGAGGGGAGGCAAAGTGTGTCATGGTGTTAGAACCCCCCCACCATCCATCTGTAACACTAAGGAGTGGCTTTTTTTTTTTTTTTTTTTGCCCCAGCTCTTCAGAATAAAGCGGCATGGGGTGGAGTCACTTGGGACAGGAGGGTGGTGGAGGAGCAGCTGGTGCATGGAGAGGGGGGGGTTCAGAGGGGAGTGGATGGGGAAGGGTGCTGATGATAAGGGCTGGAAATATCAGCCAGAAGATGAACAAGACAAAAGCAACACTGTCACCGAGTTGCCTCTTTTTTTGATAATCAATTTTATCAATATTGTTAAGAAATTACTCATTTATTTATTATGAAATTACTACTTTTTCTTCGTAAACCCATTTTAAAATGAACTGCTCTGTCTCCACCCGGTGCACCTGTAGCTTCCTGTCTGTGGATGCTCACCTTGCAGGTATTAGTGTGGCAAAAACTGCAGTTCTTAAAATGGCCTCTAGAGTCTGACTCCAACAGTGAGTCAAGTCCCATTGACTTTTTATAAAAGGTGACGTAGACTGGGTCTGAAAAGAGCCTTAAACCTTCATCCTCTCTAATGACCATCAGGGGGCGACTCCACTGGTTGTTAAAGAAGTCAGATTGTATTGAAGTCTATGGGAAAATGTCCCTACTTCTCCCTTGATTTATTAGCTCAGTAAACGTTTTCCTAATGAGTTTATGGTCTCAGTCTCTAGTTTCAAGTCTTCAAATAAGGGGGGGGTGGCTACTGAGTGATTGACAGACTGGACCACCCAATCAGGATAGAGTACAGAGCAGGTCAGCTCCACCCCTCACTCCTCCTCAGCTCCACTTTCCCCTCCAAATATGGTTTCTACTGGTTTCAAAAAACTGTCTGTTCCCATTTCACTAAGGTTTAAAGTTCAGTATGATTGAGGGTGGGTGACGTCACAGAGACTACAGTCACTGGCTTTTGGTTTTGTGTTGCTGCACTAACAACATTTCTTAACTCATGTACTCACTTTTACTACTGATTATTACTGACTACACTATATAGGGTCATAAGTTTTCTTCACGACGCTTTTAATGTACAAGAGTTCATGGTAATGCATCTGAAAATGGAGGTTGAGGTATTTGATAATGTGTTGGAGAAGGAGGGGGAGGCTCGACAGAGGAGCAGAGAGTGGACAACAGGGATGATTAATGAGGGGGGTGAGGGGAGGGGTGAGGCCTTAGGGGAGACGGTCACATCAGCTGTCTGTAGTCATGAGCCTGCACCATTACATCATCTGCCTTGTGAAGACGAGCTCGACAAAGGGAAGCAGAAGGCCCAGCTTCAGCTTTACAGTGGAGGCTATTGTATAAACCCCCGGACACTGTGTCTGCAGGACTGTATAGACCCTGTTTTACTGCTGCAGGAGTTCCCCAAACAATCCCTCCTTTGGTAAGAAAACTACAACACGCAGCCAAAGACTTCAAATCCCTCCAACTCCCCACAGAGCTGCTTGATCCCACACAGGAGGTCAGTGTCGAGTTGCAAGTGATGATAGGAAAACAAAGCCTTTGTTAGAGCAGCACTTTGTAAAGTTTTCAGACCATATGACAGGAGCTGCTCTTAGGTTTACAGACGTCTGAGGAGACAATATATATATTTTATTAATGATTAAAGTTCTGATAATTGAGGGCGTGGTCACTGAGTGACAGCTGGGTGAGTGTGTGTTTGCCACAAACCAGTATGCACTGAAGTCTCTGCTCCTCTTCGCCCATTTTTGGATTAGTCAGGAGATAGGGGAGGAGTCAGGCAATGCCAAGATGGCGAAAGTGGAGCAGCTCACTCTGAGCTTCAAAACCACCCTATGGATGAAATCATGGAGGCTACGTCCATCCTCACAATTAGAAAATATTTAATAGATATTAGATAGATTTATGCCAATATTATCTTGACGCGAGAAGACGTTGGATTTTGACTTAACAACACAACTTAAAAAAAAACATCAACGTCAGCTGTGGTCAGTTTTCTACGTCACATTAATGTTGGCATTCAACTGTGTATCAGATGTTTGGTGCTCAGACGGAGGCACACTGTGGCTTATTAGATCTTTTTCACTTGAAATCAAACCAAAAAATAAAAAATTAAACCATAAAAACAAAACACTGAGCTGAACAACAAGTGAGACCTTTTAATACGAAGATATTGATAAATACAGCTCGAGTTGCACAGTATCTCTCCTCATTATCCTCCAGCAGCTGCACCAGCTCCCCTGACTCTGATTCTCACTTTCAAGACTCTTCACAACCGAACACCTCGACTCCACACCTCCACTCTCAGGTCTTCCTCCTCCATCACCCTCACTGTGCCTCCTGCTCAACTGACCTCCCCACAACACAAAACGCTCCTCTTCACGATCACATTTTCTGTTCAGCCCACTACCGTTTATTATATTTATTTCATGCCATTATAGTTATTCTGTAGTTACATTTCTTGCCCTGTGCTTGCATTTTAAATCGCTTTTATTTTTTATTATCTTTTACTGTGTCCTTGAAACAACTAAAAACAAAATGTATTTATTATAGATGTAACATCTGAAATCAACTGGAGGCTACAACAGCTGAAGTGGGGCAGATTCTAGGTCAGTGGTGTTGGTCTGTGTGTCGTCAGTCTCCCTCTAAAAGCCTCATAATGTTCTCTTCCTGTCTTGAACGGGCGCTCTGTGTGGAGGAGGCACAGCTCGGCCGTTGTTAACGTGTCACACCTTCAGTATGAGCTCTTTGCATTTCACACGCCCGGAGGAAACATGCGTGACTGGACGTTAAACTGCCTCCATTTTTATGCCACATAAGTAACAATTAGCTGCCCCCCACCTGGGAGGAGGGGGGGGGCGTAAAGCAGCGCTCCAGTCAGTGATGCTTGTTGTGTGCGCAAGTCAGCTGAGTGTGTGTGCGCTCACATGTGTGTGTGTGTGAGATGAGATGGAGGATGGTGAAGTGAAGCTGCACCATGTGACTGTAGCATGACAGCGCTGCAGGGATCTGACCTCTTTGAGAACAAGGAAGACTTTTTTTTTTTTTTTTTTTTAACCCTCAAACTGAAACTAATCATGATCCTGTTGTTTGAGACGAGCTACAGACTGAACTCGCAGCTCACTAACGTCCGACTCCATATCGTTAGAGTTAGAGCTGCAGGCTTAACCCTGTTCACGCAAACCTTCAGCTGTGGAGGAACTGCTCATATGTGTATTTAATAAACTGCCACCTGAGCTCCTAACTGAAACCAATGAAGTCCAACAACAGTCCTGCAACGCATCCTCCATGAACTGTCAGTTTATGTTGACGATTCAGAGATGATGGTCCTGGAGGACGAAGTGACTCTGCCATCGACATAAATGACGTGAAATAATAGAGTAGAGAACCAACATTCAAGATCTCACTTGAAAAAAAATTATTTTTTATATTTTTTTATAATTATTATTTACTAACTGGGCCCTTTAAAGCAGTGGGTTGTCAAAGTGGGGTCCAAGGACTCACGGGGGTCCTTGAGGGGATTCTTAGGGGTCTACAGCAAAAAGGTGAATGATTTATTTTCACTACAATTCCATCTATAAATAATACAATGACAGCACGTGTGACTTTTTTGGTCACTCTTTAGGGGAACTTCATGTGAAAAGGTTTGTGGGTCACTGCTTTACATTGTTGTAGTATTATGCATTAATCACCGTAGTTCTTTCGATGTAAAATCTTAGTCTGAAAAGTAATAGATTATCTCCAGCCATCAAATAAATATACTGACTTGTTGTGGAGTATGAAGCATCGTGAAAGTGCTCAAACTAAAATGTTACAAACCTTCAAGAGTCCAGTGAAACAAATTCCAAACCCTGCTGGTCGCTGATAAGAAAAGATAAGAGGGGACTTGCCTTGTCGCTCAGGTTCTCTCCCCTCTCAAACATCATCTTCAGGCTGTTGAGGGGAACGCTCGGTTTCTCACAGTCGGGCACCTCAGCCACCGCTGCTGCTGCTGCTCCGTCCTCTGGATCTCTGCTGGGCTTCGCCTCCATGTCTGTCAGGGCCTCGGCTCGAGCCGACCGCAGCTGGTTGGAGGTGGCTTCGCTGATCTCAGAGTGAAGCTCAGGTTCCTGGTGCTGAGAGAGTGTGGTGGTTTGCAGGGTGTCAGACTGGGTCTCGATCTCCACAGGTTTGGGGCCTGTTGATGGACCGATGTGGGCGTGATGGTTGGTCGGGTTGCAGGTTGTGGCCTGAGTCTGGGCTCTGTGGCTGGAAGCCGGGAGCTGCTGCTGATGTTGTTGCTGTTGTTCCCAGTGTTTCTTTAAAACACTTAGATTCCCACTGCGCAGCGTCGAGGGCAGAGGCTCTGAAACCTGCACAGAGGAATAAGCACAAAGATCCTATTCAGTCAGATTCTGGATGTGTTTTAATCCTGGCTCCCAGGCCTGGTTAAAATACAAGGCTGATATTCTTTTTTTTTTTTTTTTGTTATTGTCAACAAAACCCAACTGTGACTCTAAAGACTTTCTGACTTCCTGTCTGAGGCTTTCAGCTTTAAGCTCATTTATTCCTACTGAAAGTGTCCACATCTGTGCTCGAAGGAGGATTCACTCACTCATCTCGATACAACTCCAACTAAAGCTGAGACAATTCACTTTAATGCAGCGTCCTTTATTCTGTTTCAAATCAAATGTGCTGCAGCTCAAACACACAGAATGTGACAGGATTATTTATCTGCAAACAACTGGACAAATTTTAACTATGAGATCTTCTCATCAACTAATCTAATCCAACCATTTCTTCAGTTTAAATAATTAGTTAAATTAGAAGAAGCTGGATCCAGATGTTTGATAATTCGCTTCAAAATAACTAAAGAGAGGAATTAATTATAAGAAAACTGTATTCTCTATCAATGGACTGATTGTAGGTTGTAGTTCCACAACATGAAGTTGTTAATGTTGTGTTCATTTTAGAAGCATGTATTAAGATAAAAACCTTTAGATTATAATCGATTATCAGCATTTAGAGGCATTTAGAGGCATTTCAGCTCTAAATCATCGGGTTGTGTCTCCAGACTCAGGTTTCATAACCTCTATAAAACTTTTTTTTAAATATTCAGTCTACTATCACATTAAGGTTAAAAATTAGTCACAATATTATCAAAGTGACAAATACAGTATCTAAAAAGAGTCATAACGCACCATTAGAAAGGAAGCATTGTGGCGTTACAGACGCCTGCCCTAAACTTTACCCTCCAGTCACAAGGGAACGTGCAGCTAAAATCACATCATCATCACTTTTTATATTTTTTCTTAAATGAAAAAATTCACCATTCCAACAAAAATATGACTCATAGCATCAAAATGATTTTTTCTGCATAATGTTCAAGTAAAAACAAAAAAAAAAACTGACATTTAATTTTCTGCTAATAAATTCACGTCAAGTCAATTTGATAAACCAACAGAAACTACACAGTCTATCATGCAGCTGTAAAGTATATGAGCAAATAAAGACTTTGTATGAACAAGTATTTAAACAAGGCAGCAGGATCCATCCCAGCCACACATCATCACTTCAGCTATAATGACTCAGTATTTCTAGGCTTTAGTGGAGGAGACGGTGAGAGATGCTTGTCCCCTCTTTCAATCTGTTTTTAGTTTCCTCAGTGAACTGCTGGACTCACGCCTACCGATCCTCAAACTGCTGAATGAAGCTCAAAAAAAACAAATGAATTAAAAAAATAAAAATAAAAAAAAATCAGCTAAACATAACACCAGTTGCACACAAGTTAACCTACATGTTAGCAATAGGTGCAAGCAAAGTCAGCACTTTCAGCTACGGGAGGAGGAGGAGGACAAGAAAAGACAGTGAGGAAAGTAAAACTGAAACAACAGCACAAAAGACAAAGAGCTGCTCAGCATGAACGTCTATAAACCTGGATCTGCTGAATGCAAAAAAAAAAAAACAAGAAGAAGAGCTGGAAAAACTTAAACAAAGTCAAAGTAGAGAGTTAAAAACCTGAGTGAGAGGCGGAAGAAGACCCGGCTTGTCCAGTTGGCGTTGTGTGTCTGTATGTGTGTGTGTGTCTGTCTGTGTGTGTTGGCCGGCTGGAAATGCTACAAGCTGTCCCAGATGTGAGCGCCTTGAGAAGTGATCAGAGCAGCATGAAGTAACTAGCCCACCCCCTACGACACAGAGAGGGAAGGAAGGAGGGGAGGAAACACAGGGAGAAAGAGAGAGGGAGTGAAGGGGGTGAGGGGCAGGGAGGGGAGGGAGAGAAAATCAGAAACAGAGACGGTCAGTGAGAGAAAGAGGGAAAATAAGTCCAGGAAATGAGAAAAAGGTAAAAGGGAGAGAGAGAGAAAAACCTCTGACAAAGAGCTGCACAGTGGCTGAACCAGGATAAACAGTAATCTTCTGATAAACCTTCATGACTGTATCAACATCAGACCCTGATTTAATGGACCTTTTACTCCCTCGACTGTCTCTTTACTTCTTCTGAAAAGGTTGATGGGCGCCAGAAAAAGAAATGTGAAAGAAAACTAGAATTACCACCTCATGGTTGTCTGTTTCAGCCACTTAGACTAGTTTCAGATTACATCCCTGTTTATCCAGCGTCATAAACCATTAACCATTTGTTTGTATGAAGTTTCGTTAGAATTAGTGTGTGAAGTCTTTAGCTATGGTTAAAAAGGGCTTCGTGTCCTCATATTGACCTTTGACCACAAAAATGTAACCTGTTTGTCCTTTAGTCCAAATTAAAGTTTATTTTAAATTTGAAGAAAGTCCCTTATGGTGTTACTAAGACATTATTCACAAGGCAAAAAAAACATGTTTTGTCAAGTCAGTGTGATCTTGACCTTTGACCTTTGACCACCAAAATGTAAATCATCTTCGTGCTGGGCATTTGTGCCCGTCAAGGTGGTATTGTGTTTTGTGAGGTCTCACACAAATAATAATTTCATCCTTTAGTCCTTTTCTGAGAGTTTGTGCTAAATTTGTAGAAGTTCCATGAAGGCGTTACTGAGATATCACGTCCACAACCTGAAAACAGGCCTCCAGCTTTGGCTGCTTTCAGTGTTGAGGTATAAAAACTCCTCAGAGAATAAAATAATATTTATAATATTCTGCATTAAAAAATAGGGTCGTTAGGAGCCAGACCAGCAGCTCTATGAAGCTACAGTGGCACTTCGAGCTAAATGCTAACATTAACGCTTAGTTTAGCGTTAGCTTATTAGCATTAGTGACAAAGTTGAAGCCGATGGGTATGTCAACACTACCAAATTAAATAATTTGTATAATGCTTTTTACTTCCATTTCTGTGCTTCTTTTGTTTCTGTTAAAGCAAGTGAATGATCTCTGCACGACAATGTGATACACAAATAAACTCACCACGTTTTTAAAATCACTGTGGTGGTTAATTTAAGATAAACGTAAATTTTGCAACTAAAAAAAAAAAAAACATGCAGGTGATGTGGGTGCAAAAAGCAAGAAAGTGTAAAGTTGTAATAGAAATAAAGAGTTTTAAAATGAATGATTACTTTAAAGCCACAAAAGATAAACCGTGAATTTAATAATAATAAGAAAATTTTAAACCCTGTTGATTTATCTGAAAAACTGAAAGATTAGTTTTTCTCCAAGTAACGAAAACTGAAGGTATGGAAATACTTCAATGACTTCTCTGTACCGCCCCCACCCTCCCACCCACCCCCTGCTGTGCTCAATCCTCACAGAGACTGCACTAACAAGCCTCCTGACACAGATCAGGTGGGACGGAGGCGTCTTGTTACCACTGCTGCATGACAGCAGATGCCATTGTTGCTGCTTTTACTGGAGCTTAGTGCTGGTGTGTGTGTGTGTGTGTGTGTGTGTGTGTGTGTGTGTGTGTGTGTGTGTGTGTAGGAACTTGTACCTTCCCTCAATATTTTCACTTTCTCAACATTTCACAGTGAAATATTTCACTTTTGGCTGAACTACATTTACTTGGAAGCAACTATTACTCAATTCATGACATGTAGAAATTGTTAACTCTCCAATGATTAGTCACTCAGAAAATTATCTGCAACTATTGTGATAATAAAAGATGTCTAAATCATTTTAGCAACATTTTAAAGCTAAACATGATGGTAAACTGCAGACACTTATTATTTTTACTTTACTTGCTTTTCACTGTTTCATTTCATTTTATAGATGAAAAGATTTATCAATTTATCAAAAAGAATAGCTCAATATCAGTGGAAATAGTAATTTTACAGCCTTAAAATGCACAGTTCTGCACAAGGAGAAGTTTTACAGACTTTGTTCACTTGTAATGTAGTTTTGTAGCAATAAAACATTTAATTCAATACAGGATCTGAACGCTCCATCCACGACGGTGAAGGAGTGAATGTGTGTGTGCAGACAGGACATGTTTCATCGTGAATACAGGACTGACCGTCTTCTTCTCTGCGTTGCCCTCCTCTGCTGCCATCTGATACCTGAGGGGGGGGACAGACAGACGGTGAGTGAGAGGATGCTGATAGAAAACAGTGACAGACAGTAAAAGATGCACGGACATCTGTTCCTGCCCCTCCCCGGTTAACACACCCAGGAAATGAATGAGAGATGTCGCTGCTCCTCTCCAGAGATGTTAGATGATTTCATGCGTTACAGTAAATCTGGAAAATCTTCAGCCCACGCAGCAGAGTCAGCGTTTTGTCCAGTTCTGCTTCTAAACCATTTTATATCTCAGTGTTTAATAGCAATCCACGAACGTGTCTCAGTTATACGTCACCATCAGCCTGAAAAACACAAACCCTTTGTCCTCGCCAAGTTCAGATCCTTTTGATGCACTGGAGTTATGCTTGTTATCCATCTAGCTCCAGTGCCAACCACTGTCTCACCGTGCCGTCTGGTGTTTCTTGTTCGGTAAGCAAAGTCCTACAGACTCATATTTCCTGCCTTCTCCCTGTGTGTGCTGTTTATCTCTACTGTGGACAACTTTACTCTTTAGCCGCCATTTACTGGATAGTTTTGAGCCCAGAGTACATGTTCGAGGACGGTCTTTTCCTCCATGTATGAAATGTCTTTTGTATACTTACCTTTTTGTACCTTATTGTGCAGCAGTTTGATTGTGGTGGTTTATGTAACGTCTAGTTTTGCTTTCTGTTCCTGTCTGAGTGCTGGTATCTTCTTGAAAATACAACATTGACAGCTGTTTATCATGAAACCGTTGAATATTAACAGTAACGATCCTTCCTCAGGTTCACCTACACGAACCTTGTTACGACTTTTACTTCCTCTGGATAGTCGAGTTCGAACGTCTTCTCCTACATTCATCGCTCTCACTGAGGAGACACTAATATGAGTATGCACAGGTGAATTTCTTTAAACATACTATAAAGTGTAGCTCCTTTACCCACAGACACAGAACAGTACTAACATCTAATGGTCAGAGGGAGTAAATACAGAAACATCCCAACATGGATCCAGATACAGTTCTGGGTCAGGTACAGGTGGGAGGCTCTGTTCAGACCTGGTGTCCTACTCAGGTGATCTTGCACAAGTGGACAGCTCTGTTCAGGTGTGAACGAACCCAAGATGCACCGAGGACAGATTTGAGAGCCACTCACACTCAGAGGTGGTCTGAGCCTCATCCTTACAGCTGTGTGGACCACCTCCTCTTTACGTCTTCTGATACAGTCTAATTAGTCTCAGTTTCATAGTCTGTCAGTTCACACCTGAGCGGTTACAGGTGTGAACTGACAGACTAAGATCTGATCACTTGTGATTGGATCAAGGAAGTTAAAGCCAAGTCTGAACAAGGCACAAATACAACTGTGTTTACTGGTCAGGGATGATATATTGATAAAGAGAAACAAAAAGAGGAAACTGAAAACAGCTGAGCAGCGAGAACAGGCTGTGAGGGACACCCATGACCTCATTTCTGATCAGAGGTGGAAGTGACAACTGGGTGAGACGGTGACTTATCTGCCGAGTGGCTGCTGTTGAATTATTTAACTCACAGTCACACGGGGAGACGTGGAGATGAGGTGATGACTTACTTGGAGAAGCGCTCTGCGATGGCGTTGTTTTTACCGCGGGTGGAGACAATGGACAGCTCCTTGGCGGTGACCCTCAGTGACTGGGACGCCCACTGCCTGCGGCTGAAGGGAGCGACGGAGGCCATGTTTGTCCGAGCGATCAATCTGTCTGTCTGTCAGCTGTCCAGGAACTCAACTCTGAGAGAGGGAAGGACACAAGGAGGATGTTTGACTCCAAACAGAAACAAAACCCAGACAAAAAAGCATGTGTGCAGCTGACGTTGTTTCCTTCTCGTCTGCTGCTTCAATACCAGCAGGCTGAAGCAGAAACACCCTTCCTGTGCATTTAAATTTTTATGACACCCTCGTCCCTCTGCTGAATAAACGTCACTTACCCTCTTTGTACAACTGGCTGCAGAGCAAAAAAAAAAAAAAAAAAAAAAAAAAAGTTGCCAGTTAGGCTTTTAGAGCAGGACAAAAAAAACTCAGTCAGACATCAATATATTTTGTCGGACTACACATTTGACTGTCACTGCTGCAGCATGGCCCCAAGCGTTTGAGTCAGGAAGTCAATAGAGCACGTCACACAGCCATTGACCATCTGTTCCCTGTGTGACACAGCTCTAACTGAGCCTCCAGGGCGACTACCAGCAGATAAGACAACTGTTACGCATGCATCACTCACACACACACACACAAAAATCCAAAAAACCTCTTGTATGCACACACTTTCACAACACACACGTCTCTACCTGCCTGCCTCTTCTGCAACCTTGCAGTCTGGAAGCCAAAGGCGAGCAGACACACGCAGCAGCTCACAATAAATAACCGCCATCTGTTAGTTATACACGCTCCGGATAAATTAAACAATGAGGTCGATGACGACGGAGCCTCCGGGGTCTCGACTCATCGGCAGGTGGGCCATTGTGGGACGGTGCCCGATGAGGACCAGCTCATCCATTTGTACAACACTTTTCTCAACCACCGGGTTTGTAGAAATGACACTAATCACACAGAACTGAGGCTCATTACTGTAATTATTTTGTCAGTTAATTGAAAATGCCTCGTCCAGCTCATTTTGGTCTGAACAACAAACTCAAACATCTTACATTTTCTTGCTTTAACAGCTTGAAAAGTGAATCTAATCAATGATCACATAGTATGAGATGTTGCCAATTCCCGTGATACTAGCTCATTCATTTCTACAACCATGAGAATGTGAGAACTGCTGCTTTCCAGTAAAGATAAGCTTCTTATCTGATGATTTGGAGCTGAAGCTGATGGTAAGAGAGCAGTGAAATTGCACAATACGATTTCCCAGAGCCCAACATGACTGATCAGAGGTGCTGTTTTTAATCAGACGAGACGAGAGTCCAAACCAGAGATACTCAATTTACCCTGACATAAAAGAAGGCAGATCTGAGACGCTGTGACCATCACCTGAGATCAGATGTTTGATGTGAAATCTCCTTCCCCTCCCTAATCCATATCTTAATTTCCATCCATGTAAATCACCTAAACAATTAGGTGACCGATTGCTTCAGCAACAACAAGAGATACAGCCTCTCACGCTGTCACCACATCCGGCATCACAATTGTCCGACAGTGAGTCTGTTCAGGGCAGATGAGGTCACCTCTGTCACAGGGTTCAAACAAAGCAGCATGTAAAACCGATGCAAAGCAGCGAGCCTCGGCCTCAATACCAGCAAACAATGTTATTTTGAAAACCAGCAGAACAGCCTCGCTCTCAAACCTCAAAAGAAACACAGTGAAGAAGAAGAAGAAACAGCTCAACTTCACAGTTTTAACATCAAGTCAAAATATAAAGGGAGATAATAACTCCTAACTTCAGCAGCACCTACCTGTGACTGTCAGCTGCTTCACTCCCTGTCTGCTTCACTACTGCACTATTTGCATGTTTCCTTCTCTTTTTACTCCTCAGCTGCATCAGAGTGGACGGGGGGGGGGGGGGGGGGGGGGGGTAGGAGGAGTCACACCACTCCCACGCAACTTCCCTCAGCCAATAGCGAGGCAGCATCCACCTCCACCTGGCAGGTAAGAGCTCGACCTCCCCCCTCCCCCTCCCTACTCTGACCAATCAGCAGCACCGCTGGGTTCAGTGTGGCCACAGAGGCAACCTGGAGGCATCTGGAGAAGTTAGTGCTGAACAACATGGCAGTGGGGGTGGTGGGGGCGAGGGAGGGATGGGTGAGGGAGGGAGGAGCATGGAGAGAGAGAGAGGGGGGGGGGGGTCCCACAGTGAATTCCTGGAAGCTGAGTGAACTGCAGACTCCCGGCTGCCCGCTTTCTCACAAGGTCGAGGGTTTAGAGGATGTGACTCACTCTTGATCCTGACTGACTCCACTGCAAGAAGGGCGGGAGGGTCTGACAGAAAGGAGGACTTAAAGAGAAATTCAATGAGAGACAGGAATTTCCATCTAACCATAATGTCTCATTTCATTTCAGCTCCTCCTTATTGTTACAACTGCAGCTGAAACAATCGGCTTCGATCAGAAAATGATCTGTCATTAAGTGGTGATCAATCATTTTATCGTCATATTTGCTCTTGTTTCAGTTTTACGTTACCAATCAATGTAGTAGCTTTTAATTTAGGTTGAAGATTACACCCTGAGCTCCCTGAGATTTGAATCACTTCTGCCTGACTTTTTATGTTCTAAAACAATCGATTTATTGAGACAATAATCAATAATAACATTAATAAATGATGAAAACTGTTGCATTAACCCAATAAAATCATCATACCTTTAAGTGATTATTTAGTCGTCAAAACAAAAAATGTCATCCCCCTGTTTTAAGATTAAATGACAATCTTTTTAGCAAGCAGATGATTATTTATAGATCCAGCAGGTACGTAATCATTCACTAACCATTTCTGGACACCTGATGAATTTAACTAAATATTCTCTCTCTTTGCTCTGCGCGTTTGGTCTCCACCCCCCCCCCACCTAAAAGGCTTCCTGCCGCATTGGTCAACGGCCCAATGTCCCACCTGAACCCTCACACACCTTGAAGATGCCAAAACGTGTTGCTGCAATTGCAGGTTTACATTTTTTCTTTCCTCCCTGTTGTAAACAAAATAGTGATGTTGGACCAGATCTGATAAGGAAGAATGGGGCCATTATATGACCCACACTATGAGTCACCAGTGAGTTAGGTATTTACACTTAATTCATAAATTCCCTTTTTCTGATGTTAGGGTTAGTCCCTTCCATGCTTCTTTTTCCGTTTCGTGGCGATTGTTAAACTGTTTTTTGAACACTTGCCATGTGTTAAACATCACAACCCTATGACCTATGGGTAATTCCCTCAGTTAAAGTCTGTAGAATTGGAAAGTGTGCATCAAAGGGTCAAAATGTCTCCTAGAGAGCCCTTGATGCCCTTGATGGTTTGACAGTGGGACAGAGCTAAGCCCTCAAACCCTGTGGGTCAGTGAGGGTGGACACTGGGCCTCTGTATCCTTGTTGCTACAGGCAACAACCTTCACGTTATTGTGATCATCTGAATCAATGCTGATACTAAAATAATGATTCTAGCTGCATTATGTGAAGAAAATTCATGCATATTCAGTGAGAAATATATGTAAATACAATTGGACCCTGGACAGACGTCTAATATACAAACTGTGGGGCGTCCCGGTCGCTCAGTGGTTAATTACTGAAAATTACTTAAAGTTTTGACTCAGGACTCGTTATCTGGATTAATTTCCAATTCATAAATGGACCTGTCACTCATCCAGGTTGTATAAACACAGGTCTCGCATAATGGTTGGTCTGAGGTCATTTGTTGTTTTACGCTGGTTTAGAAAAAGAAAAAAACGAAAAATGGTACCTTTAATTTCATTAAGTTTAAATAACAATTTAAGACAAGTGGAACCAGCAAATTTACACATATGAGAAGCTGAAATGATAATTTTTCTTGAGAAATAACTTTTTTTAACAATAGCAGAGGTTCTGCCCGTTTACACCGTTTTTATCCATCGTGTTGATCGAGCACATTTTTCTATGTGTAACCTCTGGAATAATTAGACTCTAAAGACTTTTCAGATCCACCAGTGTCACGTCTCTCAGAGAGTCGGTCTAATCCCAAACACATGACAGCCGGGACTCAGTCGGTGGAGAGGGCTGGCCTCACTGCACTTCAGAAAGCCCCAGCAGCTACATGTGGGATTCCCAGAGAACTTCGAGTTAAAGGCTGAGGCTGGTTTCACTTTCACCTGCGGTCTTTACGGCAGTCCCACACTTGAACTGATGTCAAGTTTTTCTTTTCACTTCCTCAGAAAGACGCCAGTGCTTTCAGCAGGAATACAGTGAGATGGGAGTGTAGAGAAGTGGTTACAGTCTCACTTTCTTTCTTTAAATCTGTCCATTAACCAATTAGTTAAGCAACAGAAATAGAATTTGCAGCTGCTTTTATAGTTCTTCTTAATTTAAAAAAAAAAAAAAATATATATATATATCTAATTAATGACTCTTTTCTGAATTTTATATCATGATGATATAAAGTTTTGAACTAAAAACAAGACATTTGAGGACATCACTTTGGGCTCTGGGAAACTGTGGTGACATTTTTTAACTATTTTCTCTCATGTTAAATAATAACCAACAAAAAAATAAATAAAATAAAATAAAAATAATAGTCTTTGTTATCTCTATACAAGGACACACAATGACACCAAACCCTCCTTTATCTCATATGACCCAGGTACGTGTACATCCCGCACAGTCTATAAAGGCCAGACAATGATCTACAAAAGGTAAATACACAAATGTCATGTACGAGTAGAGACACACTCATCAAGCTCAATCTCAGAGGTGAAATCACGGGCATAGATCAGCATCTGCGTCGTGACTCGGTGAGTCAGCAGGGAAGAGAGAGGATGAGTCTGTTGTACCCATTAGAACACAAACCTATTTGTTTACTTTGATTCTTCTGATCAGACAACTTCCTGTTGCGTCAGTAAAGTATTGCGCAAATTAAAATTATGAAATTCTCTCATTTTCATTTAATGCTACTTTCCACTTCAGCTCTATTGCATTTCAATGGGAAATATTCTACTTTTTACTGCACTACATTTGATTTTATAAACAAAATACTGAATTTAAATACTGGTTAAATTTATAAAATCCCTTTAAAAGATTCACAAAATCCAGAAATGTTTAATTGATGACCAACATAGTTGCCAAGTAATTTTCTGTCAATTATTCAACTAATCTTTGCATCTAGTAAGAAAGTTAAGTTCGACTGTATCTTTTATATTTAGTTTATTTTATAAGTTAAGTTTATAAGTACATTTTGTTGCTAAAACTACTTTTTACTTGAGTAATATTTTTAATGCAGGACTTTTCCTGTATATATTTTTTTATTTTCGTTGGATTTTAGGAGATTATGATACACATTTATTTGTGTACACAATAGAAAATATAATATTTTTTGCTTAAAAACTGACTCATTATTAATCTGTAACCAAAGTTGTTGCCAGTTGTTTAGTTGTCCATCAGTTAATCAATGAATAAACTAATTGGCTGGTTTCTTGGTGCCAGGGGAAATAATCAAAGTCTTGTGAGGATCCACGCATTTTTGCACCAAGGCACAAAACAGGAGGCTTTGAAGTGTTTAAGATAATCACGAATGTTTCCATGTTACAGATGCTGAGGTCATTAATTGGATAAATCGCAGCCGTGACGCTGTTGAAGCTCACACACCTGGTACAGGTGAAGATGGCTGCGATGAGACAATGACAGGCTGTCTGTCTGTCTCCGACCAGACTGTGAGACAGGTACGGCTCAGGTGTTCACCGACTCACCGACCTGTCTCAACACGGAGCCTTCACAGTGACTCACACTCACCTGGGCCGGACAGGTAGCTCCCTCGGCTCTCGGGCGGCGCAGCGACCCGGCGGGAACACTTCAGTGACGTCACCTCCCGGTTCGTAAACGGCCGTTATGAAGCCTCCAGCTTCTAATTAGGGCGTCGCCATCTTGAATGTTTGAAACCAGAAGAACCCATATTTGGACGAGGGGGAGGAGCTGACCCGGCGGCTCGATGCTAACACTGTTAGCTTTGGTAACTCACGGTGGCTAATGGCTAATGGTGGCTAATGTCAGGCTAATGGTGGCTAATGGTGGCTAATGGCTAATGGTGGCTAATGTCAGGCTAATGGTGGCTAATGGTGGCTAACGGCTAATGGTTGCTAATGGTTGCTAATGGTGGCTAATGGCTAATGGTGGCTAATGTGGCTAATGTCAGGCTAATGGTGGCTAATGGTTAATGGTGGCTAATGTCAGGCTAATGGTGGCTAATGGCTAATGGTGGCTAATGTCAGGCTAATGTCAGGCTCTTCTTCTTCTTTCGACTTTTCCCTTCAGGGGTCACCACAGCGAATCAATTGCCTCCATCTTAGCTTGTCTCCCGCATCCCATCACATCAACTACCTTCATGTCCTCTTTCACTACATCTATAAACCTCCTCTTTGGTCTTCCTCTAGTCCTCCTGCCTGGCAGTTCAAAACTCAGGCTAATGGTGGCTAATGTCAGGCTAATGGTGGCTAATGTCAGGCTAATGGTGGCTAATGAATTGTAGTGAAGTAGACAATACAGTTGTACAGTAGAACAGAGTACAACTGAAATACTCAGATGAAGTAAACTATAATTATGAACAGCACTTTAGTTAATGTACTTTAAGTTGCTTTCCACCACTTACTATAATATAGCTTGTGTAAAATCCCACCTGGCCAACTTTTTGGGGGATTTTACACTAATTTACAAAAACCTGCCCTTTGGTTGAAACTCAATGGAGCAGCATGTTCCCTACAAATTCATACTTTAGTCCAGCAAGTGGCGTTGTAGGCATGAAACTAAAGTTAACAGGCAGATAACTTTCCAATGCTCCTATTGGGCCACTAGATGGCAGACAACAACAACTAAAATAATTCATGTACTGTAGCATGTACTACAGAGCTATCTATCTATTTATTTATTTTTTAGTTCAGACAATGACTGGCCTGTACGCTATGTCATTCCACATACCTGGCAATCTGCCTCCATACTTGCATAAGACTGTGTCCAGCAGCTCCACTCTTCACTGCTATATTTAGTTTGTTTTGTGACTTCGGAAACATTGACACAGAAGCAGATATGAGGCCACGCAGACACATTTTCACAACCATCCTCTCACCGCGAGCCTGAGAGACATGAACAGTGAATAGATGTCTATGATCAAGCACTTCGGCCTTTTATTAAAGGAGCACTCTGCCCATGAAGTTGAGTGAATTTGGTGGCTTCTGTTTGTCTGGAAGATCTTGTTTGTGTTTAAGATTTAATTTTATTTAAATCAGAAAAACCTTTGCAACAAACTGGAGGTGTGTTTACCAGGCAAGAGGATCTTACAAATCATGGATTTGTACAGCTGTTGAGTTGTACTAAGGACTTTGCATCAGTTTGACTCGTACTAATAACTAAAATTCAGGTTATCGCAGACTGGGCTGCTTTGTTTTTGACCATTTTATAATACAAACTGTTGTTTCTGTGTCCCATTTAATAACAGGTTTAATAAAATGAAATGAAACAAACATGCTTGACCCAGAGGCTGAGAAAAGTCCATAGACTGGATTCAAACGTGGACGTAGACTCTGGGTCTGTAAAGTGAAGCTGATGCTGCAGTGCATTAAACCTTCATTCTCTCTAATGACCATCAGGGGGCGACTCCACTGGTTGTTAAAGAAGTCAGATTGTATTGAAGTCTATGGGAAAATGTTCCTACTTCTCCCTTAGTTTATTAGCTCAGTAAATGTTTATGGTCTCAGTCTCTCGTTTCAAGTCTTTAATACAACATGATGTTCATGTTTTAAATGATGGTCCATTTAGAGGAAAATAGACCATAAAGTAGGGGATGGGTTAGGGGGTGTGGCTACTGTGTGATTGACAGACTGGACCACCCAATCAGGACAGAGTACAGAGCAGGTCAGATCCACCCCTCACTCCTCCTCAGCTCCACCTTCTTCTCCAAATATGTTTTTTTTCTGGATTCAAAAAAAACAAGATGACAATAGCTAAATTACAAACTTGAGGCTTTAAAACAGCAACTCACAAAACAAAGGTTGACACTTGGAAAAGCGATGTCAAAGTATCAAAATGCATGTAGCTGAATAATAAAATAAACAATGACTAAACCCTCTATTTAGTTTGGTTTTACAGTCCTGGTGTGCCTCAAGTGACTCTTATACTATCTGATGTATTACTACTATTGTGGTGATGTATGAATCCTAATAAGATGTTTAACCAACATGCTGATTGTGGTAGTAAAGTGTTGGCAGTGAGTTTAAAAAAATATCAGCATGCCTTGAGAGGAAGAGCTGCAACTTTGGGATATCAGTGCAAATTAAACATCATTGTGTTTGAACAATTGAACACTTATTTGTTTAGTTTTTTTTTTTTTCTTTTCCTTCAAACAGTTCATCTTCAGTTGTATGAGTCATGTGTAGGTTAACACAAGGTCAACAGTGCAATGAAATGTGCAGCACATAAGCTCTCAGCAATAAGCAACAACAACAACAACAACCAGTGCAGTATACAAGTATTGCAGACTGGTTTATTTAGCAGTTCTGGTGCAATTCAAATATTATCTGCAGTTGAATTAATGTAACGTGTGACGTGCAGTGAACAGTAGGGAAGCAAATCCTTATCAATGCAGGTGAGGGGTGAATTCAGCAGTTAGTAAAAGGAGAAGGAAGGAGCGGGTGAGCAGATGGGCGTGGTGGGGGGGGTCAGGTGACTGTGAAGGCAGGAAACGTAGGGATTACTGAAGGGCACGTGGGACTGTCGCAGTTTTGAGATGATAAGACAGAGAATGAATGAATTATCCACCAACATCCACAGTTTTTACTTAAATTGTCTTTACTTGAAAAAGCTACTGTATTTAAATGAACATACTGTTCTGCTTTAAGGATAGTCCACTTCATTTTGTCACTGTTCTCATGTGGAAACGCCACATGTTCAACCCCTGCCTGGAGAAAGTCAGTCAGTATGTAGTTGTGGTACGGCGTTAGGACATAGCACCACGTTTAACTGGAAACGTTTGGTAACCACGTGTGTTTAAAGTTAAGGGCAGATGTGTGCCGCTGCAGAACGCACTCAACGCACCCCTCCCACCCGTCCTTTACACTGAAACAGCTGACCAGCCTTTATAATGCTCTTACCTCCTCCTGCCCCCGCCTCTCGTTTCCTACCCAGGCCTGCTATGAAGGAATGCAACCTCCAGCTGAGCAGCAGTAGATCATACCAAGAAAGTCAACAAATAATCAGTCAATTATTAGCTGATCGCAAATATCACTATCAGCAGCATCGTGCGTTGGCTATGAAATATATATATATGTAAAATATTTTAGATATGTTTGTACTTGGTTACACATTTAGTCCACCAGAGAGCACTGGTCACTCTTTACTGAATTTATGGGCCCACGCATGCCTCGGCCCTTGGCCCTTGGCCCAAGTCTGGCCCATATACTTCCAGATCTTTTGATACTTGAAATGCATTTTGTTTATTATGCTTGTGTACTTACTATTATTTTAATGTGTAAATAGCTCGAGTCCTTGACCCAAAATTGGCCCACATACTATAGTCCAGCTAGATGCAGGACCAGATGTAGAAGTAGCATCTGAAAATCATGATGTATATGGGCCAGACTTGGGCCGTAAAACCGGGCCAGAAGAGAACAAGTATGTGGCCCAAGAGCGGGTCAGATTTATTTGGCTAAAACATCAGCTGATATTGATTCAGTCATTGGTTCTTAAAATGTTTCAAAATGTCAACACAATTAATATGTCTACTATGTCACTATGACAATATTTCATGAGAAATTGAGGAAAAATCTCACAGTCCATCCATCCATTATCAACACCACTTATCCATCAGGGTCACGGGGGGCTGGAGCCAAACCCAGCTGACATTGGGTGAGGGCGGGGTCCACCCTGGACAGATCACAGTCCATCAAGGGCCGACATATAGAGACAAACAACCATTCACACACACACTCAGCCCTACAGGCTATTAAGAGCCACTAATTAACTGATTAACCTAAACATGCAGGTCTTTGGGCTATAGGAATCCAGACAGGCACAGGGAGAACATGCAAACACAGAAAGGTCCCAGGGGTTTGAACCAGAACCTTCTTACTGTGAGGCACCAATGCACAACAGGAGAAAACAAAACCTCTTTTGTGGCGGTAACAATATATTTGAGTAGGTTCTGTAGCTGAGTTTCAGCGTAACTTGTTCTTCATGGTCCAATGTCAAAGTGCCTGTGTGAGAATACATCAGCACAGCTGCGTTCACATGTGGGAATGTATCCACAGGCTGGTATGTGCATGCGTGCATATGTGGCTGTGTGTGTGTTATATTTCACAGTAGGGGGCGTGTGATGGTACAGCCCCAACTCTGCTGTGATTGGAGGAGAAAACGATGGATGGAATCTGCACCTGGACTTAATTTGGGGGGAGGTCTGGGGTTCCTCCTATTTCAGGGTGCAGGACACATATTTTGCAGTAAAGCTGAGAGTAAACAACAGAGAGACATTTGATGCACAGCAGCTTGTGGCCTGATGTGTACAAAATGTCCTTGGCAAAGCCTGTTCATCTGGTGTTAATTCAATTTCATTTGTCATTTGTCCTGATGCATTGTTGTCATGTGACTATATATCTTCATGGTGCTCGCTAAATTGTGACCCCCACTGTTAGATTCTTTTATAATCTGAATATATGGCACTCGGTGCTGATGGTCTTCATCGTCGTCCCCGTCCTCATCAGACACGTGAATCGTGGCAGATGCTTGGCTGAGGCATCATGTGCTTCAACGATGAGACCATCTGACCTTGACGATCACTAACCTGAGGATGGGGGTCACACGCTGATCATTCAGCAGCCACGTCCAAGTCTCTCTGTTCACGTGTCACCATTCCAAATAAATGTCATTTTACTCATGTGTCAAACAGCAACTGAGCTCAGAGCTGAGGCCCAGCAGCGACCAGGGACCCTCTCTACCCCCCCACCCTTCCCATTTAGTCTTTACCCATCATTACCTCTCCCTCTTTAATTTTTCCCTCCACATCAAAAAAACCCTTAATATATCAGATTCTTCATCATATGACTTCAACTTGCTTCAATTCATTTATCGTGACAGTTTGATTATGGGATTGTTAACTGTCATAATTAAACTTTGGCTGATTGAATGACGCGTATTGATAATTGATGCGTAGGCCGCATTTCCATTCTTGTTACCCTCCTTTAATTCCAATGAAACCAGCATTGGAAAAAAAAAAAAGAGGAATGCAGCAGTCCTGGTGTTGTGCTGTAACTATGGCTCATTGCCTTGTTTGGTGCAGTGATGACAGTGTGGTCTCATGCCTGAATGAGCAGTGTCCAGAAAGAGCTTGGGAATTTGTGAGGCCTTTCCCGCTTCACTACTCAGCAGGAAAACCACAGGTATAACTGATATAAGATGGGAGTTAATAACAGTGTCATTCACTTGAACCATATTTCTAGATCTAAATCAAAAGACACATCAGTTGTATGTCTGTTTGTAGAGATGTTGTTGCTGTTCTCACAAAGTGCAGATAATATGTGGTGTGCCACAGGTGTACATTCAAGGGGTATAATAGGGCTATAATTCTCACCCTTATAATTTTTATGTGATATTAACATTTTCAAAAACTTCCTTTTAACTGAAGGAGAAAGTCTCACACAGTCATCTCATCTTCATCCTCCCGAACATCTTATAGGCAACAAGCAGAGCCCGTTCCCTCCGCTGTCATTCTTGTTCTCACCATGTCAATCTATCCTTAGTGCGCCCATCTGTCCAAGAGGAGAGCCACCGCTTGTTGCTGGGTCAGTTTTTTTGTATTTATGAGGGAATGGAAACTCATCAAATCTCTAAATTCATTCAGGGCCATTTTAGCAGTGGTGAAAGAAGTAGATCCTTTACTTAGTATATGTCTCGCAGCAGCAGTTGATGATGCTTGTTTACTGTGACTTATACATTATTTCATTATATTATTATAACTATTGTTTTTAAGTGTGTGTAGCTAGTGCTCTTGTCTCTGGTCTAATTGGAGCTGTCTTATTCTATGTTTGGTAGTTCACTCTATTACAGTCAATTATGTTTAATAAGCTGCTTTTAAGTTTTGTTTGTAAAATCCTGAATGTCCTGGGTTCAAACCCCCAGCCTGGGCCCTGTGGGTTCTCTCTAACTTCCTCCCACAGTCCAAGGACATGCAGGTTTAGGTTAATTGGTGACTTTTAATTGCCCATAGGCCTGAGTGTGAGAGTGACTGGTTATCTGTGTCTATATGTCAGCCTTGTAATAGACTGGTGAATTGTCCAGGATGTTGCCCTGCACTCACCCTATGTCAGCTGAGATTGACTCCAGCCCCCCTGCAACCCTGACGGATAAGTGGTATAGATAATGGAAGGATGGATATAAAATCCTGATTTTTAAAGTAGCTGGCACCCAAACCGCAAAATGAAGCTTCTGGCCCAACATATATGTGTATATGAGTAACATATGCCTGAGTCCTCGGTCCGTGTCTGGCCCATATAGTTACACTCTGGGACTGACTGACAGCCAGAAGACTATTTTCGATTTGGTCCAGATGTGGAGGAATCTGACAATCATGCTGTATATGGGCCAGATTTGGGCCGTGGAACTCAAAGGTACAAAAGAAGAAAATGTTCAAGTACAAGTAACTCAGATTCGTACCTGTACATTTTAGCTGTTGTTTAATTTGTCTGTTCAAATGAAGCTCTAGTCTCTAGAGTAAAAAACAATTTTATGAGAAGAAGAGATGGAGAAAAATGGACAGTGATGCATCAGGGTGAGGGTGGGAGGTGGACAAACTGGGTCCAATGTGAACAAATATAATTGGGACAAAGGTAGGAGGGACAGTTTATGTCTGTCTGTCGGACAAAGGTGAGGGAAACAACAAGAGTTCAGCAGCAGAGTGGATGAGATAAAACAGATCAATACTGTGGGGGTTCAATCGGTTTCCGACATTGACGTGTGCTGGATGACCTAGAAAACTCTGACTTTCCTAACCTCTCACACAGTCGACATCATTACTTCATGGATCATTGCAGAAAAACTGGCTGAATTTGCACAGACCGACATAAACAAACATTACGCTCCTCTGTGTTGATATTCGTGTCCTTGTTATCTGTGGGTGAATCTCAATCCATCTGCCACTTTGAGTATCGTGCAATTCTGTACAGACATTAGAGGTCACCAGAGGTGACATTTTTTGATCATCTGGCTTTTCAGATCATTTTATTCAACACTTTGGTGTATAACCAAATATCTGATGACATTTCCATTACGTGCAAATGAGTAAACATTTGCCTTATAAACACCAGTGTATTAACATTGTGGGTGGTGCAGTGATTCACACTGTTGCCTCACAACAAGAAGGTTTTGGGTTTGAACCCTGAGGTCTTTCTGAGTAGAGTTAACATGTATGGGTTCAGTCCAAAAATTAGATTCATTCAAATTACCTGTAGATGTGAATGTGACCATAGTGTAGTTGTGATGCAGTACATGTAATGGACCTGGTAGTACGCAGAAGTTTCTCTTTAATAATGCCTGCATGACTTGGACGACAACATAATTCTTCCTTTGGAACATAGTTACCTCAACAACTCAGCCTAGTTAATATGCCACCTTTTATCTTAACTGCTAGCGATAGCTGCCCCAGGACATGTTAGACAATGGGTCTTAGTGTCCCTTAACAGATTTTGGTTTACTGACTAATGCCTTTGTTTTCCTGTCTTACACCATGAAATTAGTCTAAATAAATTCTGTTTCAGGCATCTCCTTCCCAGTATTATCACTACCTGGCCACCTTATTTATTCCAATAACAGCCCATCCCTGATACTCTGGTGTCTCCACAACCACAACAATCACAGGGATTATAACGCAGATGTCATTCTGCCAAATGTCAAATTAGATATAAATCACTTGGCCAACATTAAAGCTGTAATATGTTAAGAAAACAATTCTGCTTGTACAAAATCAACACTGACAACCAACAACATATCACATTCCAACTGTGGAGGGGGGCAATGAGACCTTGTTGGGACCAGCAGTCCAGTCCTAATGAGGTAAAACATCACATCTGAGGTTGTGATTAACTTTAGGGTTAGGGTGTAAGTCAGGCTGTCCTCAGTGTGTGTGTGTGTGTGTGTGTGAGTGAGTGTCAAAGGGAAATCCACTCTCAGATAAACTTAAGTAATTGAACAAATGCACTTCACTTGTAATGGGTGTGGAACAAACTCACACTTCAAACAGAGACACTATGAAAGAGTCTGGATCCTGAAAAGGCAAAAGTCAGATATCAGCAAAAAGATAAAGACAGAAAGATAGGACTCTGTGTGATAGGACTGTGTGTGTCTGTGTGACTTTAATATGAATATGTGTGTTGGACTCTGCACACCAGCAGTTTTTTATGGTCTCAAAGTTTAGAGGGAAACTGTCCCTGTGAGGATGTTGTTCTGTGGAGGGAAGCTCCTGAAGGCAGAAAAAGATCATCCCGGACACACAAATGTTGTTTTCACTCGCAGCACACATCCCATACACCCGAAAATCTCCTGCTGAACCCTCCCAAAGCAAAACCTGTTTCTCATTCCCAGATTTTCCTGTGGCTCCCATCCCCCTCGCTTTACCCGCTCCCCCTCCTCTTCCCTGATATTGGCTCTGCAGCCTGGGGTGAGGCAAAAAAACAGGAGTGTGTGTCCCCAACTGTTTATTGTCTTGAGCCCTGTGAATAGACAGAAAGACACCCATTAGGCAAACAGCTCGGCTTCCTTGTCTGGCGCAGGGTGTAGGGCCGAATAAATATTGTGGAGAAAATCAGCTGCCTAGTAGGAGAGGATATAACTGATGTGAGCTAAACTGTGATATGTCAGTGGTCTGGTCCTGACATGAGACGAAAGGACAACTCAGACTCCTGACGGACACACAGAAGTGTATTCTTTAATCACATTTCATTCATCCACACTGTTACACCCCCCACCCCTTTTTCCTCATTAGTACAAACAGGATGCATATTCCAATTAGGCACTGTCACATCTCTGTGCCAAAAGCATCTTCACACGCCGTCAACTGGAAACAATTGATAGAAGATGGCGGTGGCGGCAGCAATGACACAAAAGCACATTATACAGGTAGAGCAGCTCCAAGCGCTCAGATCATTTCCCAGGCAAGAGCAAAGAGTTGGAGTTTTTCTCTGAGTGCTGGTGGACGTGAAATCTTTACAGGGGGGATCAGGTCTGGTTGTATTTACTGTTACAGGGTTGAGAGCATGTGATTTCTTTTTTTAGGGGAGCATGAGGAAGGAATGTTAATTCAATGTCCTGTGCTTTAGCTTGAGTGCGACTTGTTGTGTGCTGTGCAACAGGGCCAAAGACCTATGAAAAATAATATCCAGGCCTGTTTTCACTTGACAGAGAAACAAACCTTTTATATTCGCATTAAAGATTCAAATAAGACTGACCAAAGTTTAAAACCCCAGTTCATGACAGTCACATAGTTTGTTTAGTGTAGTAAATAATAATAATAGTAAAACCAGGCCTTATCTGACTCAGTTCACCACCCAGATCTTGGTCCAGGACTTGGTTATCTCTTACCTAAACCACTCTGGCAGTTTTTTCTTCATTCTATTGCAGGGCCAGATAAATATTGTGGAGAAAATCGGCTGCCTGGTTGCAGAGGATCCAACTGATGTGAACTAAACTGTGAGTATCTCAGCGGTCTGGTCCTGATATGAGACATAAAGCCAACTCAGAAGTGCCTTCTTTACTCATCCAAATTCAAAACCCTGGTTCATGGCAATAGTGATTATTAATTAATAACGTTTTTTAGCAGTCGCAGTTGCCTTATCTGACTCAGTGAACCACGCAGGTCTTGTTCCAGGCCTTCGTTATTACCACAACTACTACCATAACGCATGGTCCAGAATGCAGCAGCTTGTCTGGTCTTCAATCAGCTCAAAGGGGCACATGTCACTCTGCTATCCCATGGTCACCCAATTCAAATTGATGTCGATATTGCTGCCTTCAGAGAGACTTCTGGGTCTGCACCATCTATTTGAACTCAATCATTCATCCTTATGCTCCCTCTTGGCCACTGTGTTCCTCCAACGTCCCCTGACATCACCATCCCTGCAAACAAGGCAATCAATCTCAGTCCAGGCTGTTCTCATCCATGACAAGCCCACGAATCGTATCAGAGCAGGGGTGCCCCTCTCTGTCCTCAAGGGGCCCTTGAAAACTCATTTCTTCAGCGAGCACCTCCTGTCCTAAAACGCACTTTCATATCCGATCTCCTGCATTTATTCAATAGATGTTGTATTTAATACTCACACGAAGGCCTTCTACTGCACTGAAGTCAAAAGTGTCTGCCAAATGAGTAAATGTAATGTAAATGTAAATGAAGACCATTCAAATATCCATCCAAATATTCTAATGTGATCCACAAATGAGGAAGCACAGGCTAACAGTTGTTTTCCTGTTGGAGGGGAGGTGACTGAAATGTTCATCTCTAATGAACAGCACAGTCTGTACAGATACTGATACTGATACTGAGATACTGATCACACGGACAGTTATTAGTGATACAAAGGGGGGCAGGATGTAGGATGTTGTTAATGAATCTCATTTAATTTCATGGTTCTTTGGGGGTCTTTTCCTACGGCGTGTTACTTCTGTGTGCTGCTGTCGATTCCCATCTTCTCAGTTTGTGCAACAGTTTTCGCACAGATGAAGAGAGACCAGGATTTCAACACAATATTTTTGACCTGTGTTGACCCCACATTCAGAAGGGTGTGGACACAAAAAATTGAAGAACTATATGATATGATGAAATTAAATAAAATACCTTGTTAAAAAAAATCTGCCATCTGAAGTTTCCAAACACTGAGTCTGTGACAGAGAAGTGTTGATTCAACTGCAATTTTGCGGCTGTGAGTGCGTGGAGTCATTGTACTGGACTGAATTTTACTGAAAGACAGCAGTGTTATGTTCCCCCTCATTTCCTGAAACCTTCAAGTGCTCCTCTTGTTATTATTCCAGATCTAGACGTAGATACAATGGTGATAAAGTCTCTTTGGGTCCTAGACTTCGAAATGACTTGATGACAGGGCAGCGTTTCTGAAGTCTTTGATTTATACTTTTATTGTTTCAGTTTATGTACTTTAATTTAGTTTCTATCTGTTGATTTTTTTTATTATTATAAATAACAGAAACTCTTGTACATGATATACACTGTCTATTTTGTATATTCTGCCCTACATTTTAACTTAATGCAGCTTACTATATAAGGCACTTGAGAGCAATGCTACAGCAGAGTCAAGTCCCCTGTATGTGTAGTCGTACAGGGCCAGTAAAGCAGTTTCTGATTCTGAAAACAATCTTATGGCCAGAGAGTTGGTCAGAAGTTCACATTTTCACAGATTTATTGCACGAAGAGTTTCCACTGTACACTGTAGGGTAGTCACTAAACTACATTACATCTGTACTTCCATGACAGCTGTGTTGTCGGAGTGTTGGTTTTGTGAAGTGGCCAGAAGGCGATTGTGTGTCTGGGGGTAATTCTCTATGATGGAGCTTTTACTGTGCAGATACATATCAGTAACCAAACTCATTCACATATTATACTGAAAACACACAAGTGAAAAGCTTTTCCACACACACACACACACACACACACACACACACACACACTACTGAAACCATCTCACACATACATGTGAAAATTTACACTCACACGTGTTTCTCGTTGTTGTATAATAATGATAATAATAATAATGAATAAAGTGTGAGTATAAGTAAGATGAGTGAGATAAGTATGAGATCCTCGACTTATAGATCTGTATAATTTAATAAAAGTGAAATGATGGTGTTAGGGCCACCCCCCACGCACGTGCGTCAAGATTCCTCCACTGCTGCTAAGAGCTGTTGTGCGCATGCGCGGATGTTGCAGAGCCATCACCGCCGCCGCCGATTGACCGCTGCTCTTCAACGTGGAGCCGCCGTCACGACCGAGGACAGACACGTTCAACCCGCCGAGCCAGAGCCTCCACCGGACCGGGCGACGACGAGAGGAGCCGCGGTAAGTGGACGAGCGAAGGGGGGGGGGGCTGAAGCGTCCGAGCCCGGCGTGGTGTGTCGAGACAAAGAGGCTGAATTTAACGGCTCCGCGTCTGAACTCATTCACAACTTGGCTGATGTGAATTAGCTTCCGTTGTTATCTCTGTGTGTGTGTGTGTGTGTGTGTGTGTGTGTGTGTGTGTGTGTGTGTGTGTGTGTGTGTGTGTGTCCGTGTGTCCGTCCCGGTTTATCCTCCCCTTATCACGGCTCCACGGGGCAGCGTTGACCCGCCATGGTTTCATTCACCGTGACGTGATGCTGCCGCTATTTTTTTTTTTTTTTTTTTTTTTTTTTTTTTTAACCGTCACACGTGAAGTCGGTGAAACTTGCCCCCGTCGCATCTGAGCAGCCCGGTGCTCCGGCCAGGGACGGAGTGGGGCCAAACGGGGACCCGGGCACAGGCTTGTAATGGTCCCCACCCCACCCCCAACACTAACCCTAACTCCAACCAACCCTAACTCTACACAGGGGAAACACTGAAACAGACCAAATGACTCATGCAGTCGTGTTGCAGCTAATCCAGGACTCTGATGTTCATTTTTGCATCTCACTGAGAGTTGGTGTCATTCTGAACCTTTTTGTGTTTCATTTTTTGTCTCTTTGCATCCATTTTTTTTTCTCTGTCACTGCTCTACATCCTCTGTGGTCATTTTTTGTCTCTGTAGTCGCTCTACGTCCTCCTGTGGTCATTTTTTATCTCTGTCGTCGCTCTACGTCCTCCTGTGGTCATTTTTTATCTGTCGTCGCTCTACGTCCTCCTGTGGTCATTTTTTGTCATTCTGCATCACTTTGTGTCTCTTCGTAGTAGTTTCCTGTAGTTGTTTTACATACCGTTATACGTTTTGTTGTGTATCATTGTGGCTGTTTGCATCACTGTGGTCTTATTGCATGTTTCTGTTGTTGTTTTGTGTTTCTTTATTCTTGTTTCATGCACCTTTTTGTTACTGTGGCCGTTTTGCATCTGTTTGTCTTTGTAGTTGTTTTGTGTCTCTTTAATTTTCCTTTCTCCAACTCTCCAACAAAAAAAAAAAAACAAAAACCCAACATTTATTTAAATGCATATCGTGCATATATACAGGCTCTATCCCAGGGGACCCAAAGCATTAGGGCAGGGGGGCCCCTGGGTATGCCCACTCAGTAATCCATCCATGGCTGCAGGTCACGTAGTGGGGGTCGACACAGAGGAGGGTGGGTGATCTTGAGCTGTAGCTGTGATTTCCAGTGGGTGCAGCAGTGCATTTGACCACGGCCTAATGTGTGATCTGTTCTGCACAGGGCTGAATGAGTTTCACATGCCGGCTCTTTGAGGGCCGGGGCTCAATGAAAAGATCACACGACAGCCGCACGTGCTGCCTCGCATGCAAGTCTCCATTGTCCTAAAACAACCAGCGGCCCTTGTCTATTAATATGTATGTAACCAGGGGATATTCTCTGAGTGTGGCGCAGAAAAGCAAGTGAATGCTGTGGCATTTTTCCGTTTGCGATGGCAGGCTGACCTGTGGGGCAGCACGTATAGTACCTGGTGTCATGTTGAAGTTTCCTTTGGCAAGTGTCCTTTGAAATCTGACCTCCCTCTGGGTGCTGGTAAAACATCATTGTGTGCAAAGTCTGTTTTTGTTTCTGCCTTCAGGAATTGGCTCATCTGCTAATTAGTGCTGCTTTGAAACAAACCTGTCCGGTTTTCATATTCATGATAAATTCTGATAGTAAAGGCTGCAGGCTCAGAAGCACATTGTGCAATCTTTGCTGTTACACCTAATCTTTATTGTTATAACTTGTCAGTGACGAGGACATGCCAGGAAAACTTCAGATGCTGCACCTTCGAAAGAGAAACCTCAACAGCGCCGTCTTGCCTTTGCCTTGCCTTTGCCTTGCCTTTGCCTTGCCTACGGCTATTTCTGGATTGTTGGCAGCCATTGTGCAAGGCAGTAGCATGACCTGTGCTACCTGGAATTGAGCAGCGTAGTGACTATAATACAAGTTAAGCTGCATCAGCGAATGTGTAAAGAGGTGGTTTGAGTAAGTGTAAAATACAGCTGATGATAAATATGAAATTATTACATAAAGCCTTTAGAAGAAGGGTCAGTAAGTGAGAGTGGACTTGTCAGTCCTGAATGTGTGTGACAGTGAAGTGTGGTGCTGATTAGGAGCAAATGCCACAAGTAGAATCAGATGTGTGAAGAGCGTTTGGCTGAAAATGTTAGTCTCTAGCTCTGATTCGTTCATAGGTGAATAAATCCTAAAGTTAACCAGCTGCATTTCACCACTGGACAGATTAAAATGGGTTTGGGGAAGAGGTAGAAGCCAGGCAGACTAGCTGTGTTGTAGTTTAGCTTTAAAAACATGTTGTCTATCTTGGGAAAGGGCTGTTTACACTCCAGCTTGGGCTGGGTATCAGCTCACCTTTTAGAGGTCTAGTGGAGTCCAGGACTCAGTGGGTCAGGGCTGTTTTGGTGGGGAAAAAAGGGACCTACACAATATTTGTTATGGTTTGATATCAGCTGATATTAGGGCCTCACAACTTTAAATCCTATTTGGGTTATTTTGGGGAATATTGTGATTTCAGTTGGAATGGTTTTTGTATTTCAATAAAATTGACATTAAAAAAAAAAACATTTCTTGGGATTGCACCAAGAAAAACTGTAGCTTCTGTGATATATATGTTGCATTTAGCTTAATTGTGTAACCCTAACTTGATTATGATTGAATTGATTTAAATTCCTCCCCAGTCATATTTCTGTCGTGGGCATTTGCTGTGAGACTCGGTTTGTGTGCATGTGTGCAGTCGGGCTTGCACAAGCTTTTGGGACAAACAACTTCCTCACATGGCCACAAGGCATAACTAACATATTAAATCTGTGCAACTTAATGTCTCAGAGCCAGTTCCTGTGTGTGTGTGTGTGTGTGTGTGTGTGTGTTGCTGTTGTGCACGTTCAGGTCGCGCACAAGCTGCACATGTTGGAGCAAGTTTAGGTTTGGGTGTATGTGCAGTGTGTGCATAGGTTAAGAGTGCTCTCAGGATTACAGACGTGTGGGAGGAAGGGATATACTGTATAGGGTGACAACAGTGTGGGTTCATGCCTGTGAGCTTTAAGTGGTCATTAGTGTTAAGCTGGCAAATATTACAGAGCCTTTTAGCTGCGGAGAGCACATTTATAATGCTCGGTAATAGGACTTAAATTGTAATTTGAGCCCAACAGAAGCTGAGAGAGTTGTTTATTTTATTTCACAGTTTGTTAGGGTTTAGTTTTTGGGACAAGAATATTTCACAGTCATGATGACTGTGAAAATTGGACTGATTCTTGGAACGACAGTGCAGTACCCTTGCTGACCCCTCTTCCTTTCCTTCCATTCCCTTCCCTGTTGTCACAAGTTTTCAATGAGCTACAGTATCCTGCCTTTCTTGCAGCAATTTGGAAAATTTGGGAAATCCAGTGAGTCAGACAGACACAAACAAGCGTTAATCAAAACCACTGATATCAACTCAACCACATTTGTATTTGTTGTAAAAATGTAGTAAAACTTTCACTGCTGTGACTGTTATTTGTCGTTGAAGGGATTTCAGGTAACTGCAGCCCTTGAGCACATGTTGGTAAAGGGAGCGTTTGTTACTGCAGAATGAATGGCCTCATTGATAAGTCCCTCAGGAGTCGTCCTTCTTTGCTGGTCCTCGCACACAGAAACACCAAGACACCTAACTACACTCCAGTAGAGAGCAGCGACACCTCAGGGGAGATGCCAACATAAATCCCTTCCCTGTGGTGAAGCCTGCTTCCCATTAAGGCTACGTCCACACAACTACGTTTGCGTTTTAAAACTTATCTCTTTTTGCCAAGTTTCCTTCTCCCATCCACATCACTCTTGGTTTTGGAAACGCTGCTGACCCCATTTTAGTGTGAAAACTCCAGAGTTGTGTTGTAGTCTGGATGGGCAAAAAAGGAGACCTTTGATAAATCAAGACTTAGTCACACTCCTGGTCACTTCCTTGGTCTTATCAGCCACGACAGCCAGTGGTGAAAGCAACATGAGTAACAGATCACAGGAGGATTTTTCATGCAACTGCAGAATTTAACTCGCAGCTGCTAGCAAAGACAACAAGGTCAGTAACAGCATGTGTATGTAACTGTAAATGTGTATGTGTGTTATTTTGCTTCTGAATGTTTTATTTGCTTGTAAAGTGTTCTTGGGTGTCTTATAAATGAAATGTATCATGTATTATTATTATGTTAACATGTTAATGAGTAGAAAATGTCAACCCACCGTGACGTCACCCATCGGTTTGTGAGCTGCTGGTTTCAAGCCTCGAGCTTGTAAATTGACTGCTGAGGAGGAGTGAGAGGTGGGTCTGACCTGCTCTGTACTCTGTCCTGATTGGGTGATACAGTGTGTCAATCACACAGTAGCCACGCCCCCCTAGTTCATCTATTCGTCCCGTTTGTCACTGCTCCTGGTGATGTTGGTTCTGTCTGTATCTGACATAGAAAACTCCCAGAAAGTGTCCAATTCATGCTGCGCTCCACTGTGATATTTGTAGATGAGCTTCTTAATGGTGCATTTTAGCAATTTGCATAGCCCCGCCCCCTCCCAATGACTGTGGCTATGGATGTCAAGCTCCTCCCTCTCACACAGCACATCATCTTTACAGTGATAAAGTTCATCCTAATGTTCTGATCTAATTTAATCTTCATGCTCCAAATTTTATCAGTAGCTGCTAGTTAATCAGTCATTAAGCTAAAATTAGCTTAATTAGCATTATTAATTTTTTATACATTTTTAGATCATTAATCTAAAAATTAGATTAGCTTCATGAACTCATGAAGCTATAGTGTCAAATCCTACATGATCTCACTTTACACAGGCAAGACGTTATTTTATTCTAAAGAGAAACCCAACGATTTTATTAAGAATAGATAATATATTTATTGAATGGTTTTTATTTTTGTATTATTACTTGTTAACACAGATGGAACAATGAGGCTATGATATGAGTATGTATATGTGTGTATATATACACACACATACACGTTATTATTATAAAGAGAAACCCAACAGTTCCCACAAAGAGCAGCACTAAACAGTAATATGTTTAAAATATATTAAAACATATTCTGATTTGGGTCGATTTTATTGTTAAGAATAGATAAAGTAATAGATATTACTTGTTAACACAGATGGAACACTGAGACTATGATATGTGAGAGTGTATATGTATATATATATATATATACACACACACAAAACTGTCCTATGTTGAACCGTGGTATTTTATTTTAACCTAGTGTGTAATGTTGAGTCCCAGACATGGAGAAAGAGAGCAGCTCAGAGCCCCTGGTGACGTTTGCAGAGCTAAATTAAATTTAGGAACGCCGTCTCTACAAAACAAAACTTCTCACCTTCTTTGTGTCAAATGCCATGTTGTCTTTTTTTAAGCTTCCTTGGCAGCATTAGTACACGTCGTCCTGTGAGCGCTGCTAAAACTGGCTTCACCGTGGCCTGACCTCCCCTCCCCGTTCATTCCCCATGAGTAATTGCGAGGGCCAGTTCTTTCTATGTCAGCTTTGTCCTTGAGTGACCTCTCTGTTCCCAAGATCCGGGTCCTGGGTCAGTCCCAGACATGGGTTCATTTTGATCAAGCAGACGAATGGACTAGGTACGAGGAAACCTCATGTTTGTCGTTAAAGGACACCTTAACAGTAATTCCACCTTTTTTTCATTGCAATACTTATTACATATACCATTACTTACAAGGTATCTGCCTGTATTGGAGGCACAGTCGAGCCACTGGGACCTTTTCAACAACGTTAATAGTTGACGAGGAGCTAATGATATGATACAAATAGTGACTACATACTACTCACACCAAGTTACAGAAGGAAGTGGAACAGAGGCCAGATATGATGTCAGGTCTTTGGCTTTCAGCGAACCTTAAAATGGGAGCATGTAACTACAGGTTAATGGGTTATGGATTCCTGCAAATGTAATGTCTCAGCAGAATGAAAACGGCTGCAGCAAACTGGAGTGGAAAGTCAGGCGGGAAGATAGAGGGACACTGAAACAACAGTCTGAATGCAGAGAGGGGTGAGGTGGGTGACTGGGTTTAAAAGCATTTGTGAAGGAGGGAGTGTCTGAGCTGATGTGGGGAGTTTTGTTGCTCTTGCTTTCAGACACAACGCGGCGGCTCTGAAACCAAGTGGCAACTTTGAAGGTTGAAAAATGAAGCCAACACGCAAGTTTCATAAAACTGCAGTTCCTCTAATGGCCACTAGAGCCCGGCTCTAAGAGTGAGTCAGTCCCCATAGACTCGTGTTAAAAAGTCCAACTTTACAGCAGAAATAAACATGTCTGGTGGTGTCTGCCTGGTGCAAAAACAAGTTTAGTCTCTACAGATGACTTCCTCCTTCATGATGACTGTACAGGTGAATTTTAATATGACTCATTTCTTTAAGGTTTAAAGTTCTGCGTGATTTAGGGCGTGGCCTCTTTGAGTAGACTCAGTTTGCACCAAAGATTCGGCTCCACACGTTCCCTTCCTCTTTGCCCATCTCTGGATTATCTGAGAGTTTGGTGGAGTCAGGCACTGCCAAGGTGGCGACGGCGTAGCTCTTGATAGTGATTATAATTCTTGCCATAATCAAACAGCCCTACCAGGACCATAACCAAATCAATTTACCAGCACTGCAAGTGTATTTGGTGTCAAAGTCCAGGCCCCGTGCTGAGGGCTCCACGTTAAAGCTAATGGGGATCTGACAGCAGCATAACTCCTGCAGTCATCACATTCCTCCTCAGGACAGGAAGACCATACCACCAGCGACGTCAGCACCTGATGTTTAGCATACTGCTGGCTCAGTGAGCAGGGATGTGCAGGTTTCCTCTCTGGAACTTGTTTTTTCTTGGTAAATGCTCTTTGATCTTAGATTTGATCAGCAGCACATTGAGTTGTGTGTTTGTTTCCCTCCTAGACGGACTTTGGGATCAAAGGTTTACTTGAGAAGAGCTTCAGTGGCGAGCAGGAAATGGACAAGTGTTAGCACAGCCATGTGACGGTATCAATGGCTGTTTGTTGGTGAGGATGGGCCCCATGGCAAACAACTCTGAGCAACATGAGAGGGCCAGTCTTACTCTGTGGCCCTTGGGTGACCTGTCACAATACGTAAATTACTCTCCTCTAAGGTCATAATACAGTAAATCCCAGGCCTGCAGTGTGTGAGATAATGTGACATTTCCTTGGATTTATTGGCCGCCCTCCAGAATTTTAAGGGTGCTCAGTTGCTTGTTGTAGGATTTCACAGGGAGGTTAGATTTCCCATCTGACAGAGAGTCCATCACTCTTGTCTGTTGGCTAACATGGAGCTGCTGCACTGCGCTCAGTGTTGAGTAACTGCTGGACACTTTGTGACTTGAATTTCTGACCGAGGACAGTAACACGCACACACACCATTTCATTGGCAGATGGAAGAAGTCTTCATTCACTGGGGTTGTTTGATGCCTGGTCGGGTTCATGTGGAGGTTGGTGCTGCATCTCAGCCAGCTGTTTGGTTTGCTAAGGTGAATGTGTGGTATCTGATACCATCAGCAGAGATGAGTTAGGAGGAAGTGGAGCTGCCTGTATGGCCGTGGTCATTTCTGGGTGTGCTGACTGTTTGGTTTCTGACGTCACACGTCTTGACTGTTTGTTGGTACTTAGTGCTGCACAAATCTGGATTTACTGACTGTGGTCTGGGTGCAGAAATGCCGGCTCTTTGAAGGGATGAATAGATAGAATATAGAAGCCTTTTATTGTCATTATACAACATATACAACAAAACTCAGAGAGCTGCAAGGACACAAAAGAATATTACTCTTAAAATAGATACTTAAAAGAAATAGAAAAGTAATTGTTATTGTCAAGTAGGCTCCAGTTTACAGTTTTTTTTTATTGAAATAGAGTGATCATGAAATCATCATCATAATGAAAAGAAAATGGAAAAAGGGGGTGACGTGGTGGAACCCCGCCCTCGTCCAATGGCAGCTGCTGGCACAGTGGGAGCTTTTCTCACCTGTTGTCTGTGGAGGTTCTCAGTCATCCAGGTCGTGGTCGTCCTAAGTGCCTGACTGAAGTCCAGTTGCCTTCGAATCGGCACTTGAGACTTCGTTCCTTCGCAGTATTCACATTTAGAGATGCAACACTTTTTCAGCTGTGCGCTCACTCTGAATGAAGCCTTGTGTTTTTCTCGCTTTAGACCCTTTAATTCTTGTGAAATGTATCTTCCTTTCCTGATGTTGCGTCAGATTTACGCAGTATTTCATGCCCTGTGCATGTGGAAATCTCATGTAAACTTGTATCGTGTACCATTAGGTCAAATTATTTTCAACAGGGTGTTGTCAGCCTGATTGCGACAGCTTCTTGTTCGGAAGTTATGGCAGGTGCACATTGCCACAGATCAGTTTTGGTGTGTGTGGTAATGTAACCCGTCTGTAAGCACATTGCATGACATGTCACGTGTTTGCAGCGTGCAGACGAACCAGGTTGTGTTAGGATTTTTACCCCTACCTTCTCATCTTCCCCTCTGACCATCTGCGGTCTTGAATTGATGTGATAACTTGCCACAGAAGTGACACGACGTGTGAGAGACTCTGCTGACAAACCAGCAAGTAACATTTGGGCTGAATGGTATGTTTGGATATGTTCATCAAATCAAAAAGCTTGTCTCTCAGTGAAGTCTTCTCTGCACACTGTTGGCAGGTTATTTTGACAGCCACAGTGAGAGAGAGATGGGAAAGTCAGGTTTGAACCTAAACCGCTGTGGTTGAGACGAGAGCTGCATGATATGGGTCTTGTGGCAGACAAGCACTTTCTCTTATGTCTGGAGAATATGGACTTGTAAATTTGGGCTTTTTATTGGACGGGAAATGAGAGACAGGTGTCAGGAAATGACAGAGACAGGAAATGCAGGGAGAGAAACGCAAAAGCAAAACGCTGAAGCAAACAGTGCGCGGCTAGAAGTCAAACCAGCAACTCGCTGTTCAAGGGCGTGTGAGGCCATGTAGTATCTGCCCTGACCATTCACCCCAATCCTCAGAGGGGTGCTAGTAGTGACTCCTCAATATTAATTAGTCATTTAATTCAGCATTACCAGCAGATATGACTTCATCCAGGTCTAAGTCTGCAAGTTTGTAGAGGAAGGAAATGACTGAAAGCTCAGGATTAAAAATAAAATATGTAAAACAATCAGATGACCTCATCAGATTTGTCTCTAGCTGGAGACGAATATACCTAAATGTCAGAGAAGGACAGAAGCAGGTCTACAAGAAGTCAGTTTAAAGAGCTCTGTGTATTTTCATGTTTGGTTTTATGCGTTTGTTTGTTTTTATTTTTATTTTTTGTGTGTATGGTGTCTGACATACAAATAGTTTCTCAACCGGCAGCAGGCGGAAGTGAAAGCCTCACAGTTTAGTCCATGTGATGAGCATCAGCGGGCTGAGCTGTTGACCACAGAGAAGAGTTAACCAGTTACTTCAACACGCTGCTGACGGTGTAATGATTGGTGGAGCGCAGTTGTTTACAGCACAATTCTGCCTATATAGCCATGTAGGGCATCATGACACCTGGCTGTTCATTAGTTTATACAAGGACATGTTGTTTTTCTGCTTGTCCACCAGTTTTTCCAGTCCAGCCCTTAAACTCCTCCTTTTCGAAACTAACTCAGCTTTAGTGTGATGTCCCTGTCTGGTTTGTAGATTTCTAGTTCAGAGCAAATGGCCCAAACGGTAGCCGACCATAAATAGCTGGGTTGTGTGAGGCCTAAATGGAAAAGAGGACATTTAGATGGATGTGTTCAATGAGGAAGACCAGGGACTGCTGAGCTGTAAATGCATGTCAGTGAAATATTTAATCAAATGCAGAAGTCGGTTCAACGTCAGACATAAAGCAGTTTGTTTACCAGCTGCTGGGACAAGCAGCTGCGAGGTGAGGCCAAGCTGTTGGTCCGACCGTCTGTCTGTCTGTTGGTGGCCTCCAGGGGCCGTTCGTGTTATTTTTACATCCACTTTGCTCAACATTTTTACTCAGTTCTGCCACAAACTTGATTGACCCTCAACTTAATTTCCTGGCAGCAAATGGGAGAGTGGTGGTGAAGAGTCTGAATTCTTCCATCATTACAGTGAAAGAACTGGATCATAAGACTCCTGTCTAGTCTGGGTCCACACTAGCAGACATATTGGACAGTCCAACGTACATTTGAATTATTTTAACATTAACAGCAAAACTGACGATAACAAAACACAACAGAACAAAGCGAAAGAACAAACAGGGTCATCATAGGTCAGGTGAAGTGCTTCACATTCATGTAAGACAATAAATAAAGTATAATACAAATGAAGAGGTGTTGACATAGTCTGGGAGTCTTTTTTTTTTTTTTTTTTTTTTTTGGGAGGGGGCATCCTCCATCCATCAACCACCCACAATCCTCTCTGCTCATCTCTGCACGGATGTAACAAAACAAAGCCCATCCGGCATTACAAATACACAGCTTAGAAATCACCCCTGAAATAGACACTACGTTTCCTCCAGTGGCTCCATAATTATTATCACATTTTTACATCTGTACGATACAAATCATTTCCCATGGTCCCGATACGACTCAAGAACGATATTTTGGCTGATCTAGAACGATGTGATATGATTCAGTGACTTGAAATCGATATAGTAACTTGTCATACAATGCAGGAATGCATTGTTGGGACAGTGTGGACGGCTCAGTATCTGGTACCTGGGCTCCAATGTTTGGATCGTTCCACAGAACCCAGGATTGTCAACCACACTGTGTGGTCGCGACTTAGTTTCTGACCAAACATACTAAAAAAAATATTAAATATAAAGTCTAGTCTGTTAGTCTAGTCTGTTAGTGCCTCACTGGCTGTTGGAAGTTGAGGATGCTCTTCAACATTCACTGCCTGCTTGACCGAAGGCTGCCCTGTCGACCTGTCGCTAGGCTCAGCTCATAAATTAAAACGGAGGAGGACACTAGCGACTGAGGCTGTAGGCTAATTCGATAATCATGACTGCAAAGCATGTGAGAAGCACCGTGTGGAAGTATTTTGGCTGCTGTGGCCAAAAAAAGACCCTGAATACACGATACATACAGTTGACACGCATTCAAATGAGTTCCAACTTGGCGGCCCCATATTTCTTAGTGTCCTTGGGCAAGGTACTGAAGTTGAACTGTGTGTGGGTGACGGAGAACTGAATGTGTTTGTGATGAATGGGTGAATGTGACTTGTAAACTGTGTCTTAATTCAGGGGTTGCATCCTTCGGAGGATGGGATAGGTTGGGCCGTGACGTATTCAGTCTTCAAACGCAGCCTCCAGAGGATGGAAGTCGAGTTGTTTTTGATCCAGATGCTCGTTTACACCAGTCTTTAGTCTTTTTCTGTGACTCCTCCACCACCTCCCCTCTTTTCTTACACACTTCGCTTTACAGATGGCGGCAGAGCAGATTCACCATCATCATCCATTTTAATCAGTTTACTGCTCTGTTCCCTCACAGGTTTTGAGTCCTGATCCCAGATCAGCTGGTTCCAGCCTCCTGAAGCTCAGCTGTCGTCCAGCCGAGGCGCTCGACTGCTTCCTCCTCCTCTTCTTCTTCCTCCGTGTGAGCAGAGATGCCTCCAGCGCTGGGTGGGCCTGTGGGGTACACCCCTCCTGAAGGTGGCTGGGGCTGGGCAGTGGTGGTGGGGGCCTTCATCTCCATCGGCTTCTCCTACGCCTTCCCCAAATCCATCACAGTGTTCTTCAAAGAGATAGAGGTCATCTTCAATGCCACGCCCAGTCAGGTGTCCTGGATCTCCTCCATCATGCTGGCTGTGATGTACGCCGGAGGTGAGTGGTGTGTGTGTGGTTTTTAATTGTGTAGCATTAGAGAAAACACTGTTTATTTATTCATTTATCTGGTCTATATTCAGCTGGTAGAAGTTTTCCACTTTGGGCATTTTTATGCCTTTATTGTGAGATAGGACAGTGTAAAGAAACAGGAAATGGGACAGAGAATGAGAATGACACGCAGGAAAGAGTCCAACTGGCATCTTGGCTCTCAGAGCAGATTTTTACCCAGTGTTGTTTTCATCAGTTTCCCATCCACCCTCCTCTGCTCAAGAGCCTTAAACCTTCATTCTATCTAATGACCATCAGGGGGTGAAGAAGTCAGATTGTATTGAAGTCTATGGGAAAATGTCCCTACTTCTCCCTTGATTTATTAGCTCAGTAAACGTTTTCCTAATGAGTTTATGGTCTCAGTCTCTAGTTTCAAGTCTTCAATACAACATGATGTTCATTTTTTAAATGATGGTCCATTTAGAGGAAAATAGACCATAAAGCAGGGGATGAGTTGGGGGCGTGGCTACTGAGTGATTGACAGACTGTACCACCCAATCAGGATAGAGTACAGAGCAGGTCAGCTCCACCCCTCACTCCTCCTCAGCTCCACCTTCTCCAAATATAGTTTCTACTGGTTGTAAAACACCAAGAAATTAAAAACTTGAGGCTTCAAAACAACAGTTCACAAATCAGTGGGTGACGTCGTGGTGGGTTGAAACAGTGGATTTAATCAGCATTTAGTTCGTTCGTTCTCAGCGTTAATCTGAGGATCTGCCACTAATGTTTTTCTCCTCTCTTGGTCGATGAACAGTGCGGACACTGGCACGCAGAGAGGGTGTTTGACAGCAGTTGATTAGATGAAGCTGAGTAAACGGTGGTAATTATAAAATCAGTAATGGCCACTTCCTGCAGCTCGTTAAAACTCAGCTATTTAAGTTTGAAATTGAAATTGCTGCTCTTTCAAATCTTAATTTTTCTGAATGCGTCCACGGTGGAGCCAGAGGTTGTGGACGTGATGACTCAGAGACCCCACGAGAGACAAAAATAAAGGACAGACAAGGGTTTGTTGATATTTATGTCTGTGTGACTCATACTGTTTAAAGTCTCCTCCTTTTGTCAGGGCCCAAGGTTGAGGCTCTACGCTCCTTGACTTTCACCCTTTTCTGAAGAAAAACAAACAAGGCTTTTTTTTTTTTTTTTTATGTTTTACATACTTACACTATCAGTCCCTCATCACTCCCATTCGTTTAGTCTCACAGCTTAGAAAAGACTTACTGCTGAAGACAATATGGGGAATAGATACTTTGGAGATCTTAAAAGAGCGACATGAAAACAAGAAGATATCTGTTCTGCTGTAATCTGACTAAAGCTGCTGGAGAAAAGCTGTGGAAATCACACACTGAATTAATGACTGCATTAATTATAATTGCAGGGTTTATAGTTCAAAGTTTGCTGTAAACCCTTTAATACCAAATGAATACAAAGAAGGAGGAGTAGACATTAAACTCGAAAGAAAAAAGTGAACAGACTGAACCTGCAGTAACCTTATGAGAAGTTGTTGGTCTGGTCTTCCTCTTCTTGGCAAATATTTTCCTGCTTTGCTGTGTAATAGTCTGTGTTTTACTGTAGTTGCTGTTATACTATATTGCTGTCATCCTTTTTTTCTCGTGTTAAAGCCTGATTGAAGTTGATGATGGGGACACATCTTATGCTTGTTTATCTCGCATGGCAAAAACCACAGATCGTAAATAAAGATGGTCGTAGCCTCTGTGATGTCGCCCTTAGATTTCTAAAGAGAGGTTTTGAAGCTCAGAGTGGGCTCCTCACTCCTCCTCAGCTCCACTTTCTTGGTTTCTTCTGGTTACGAAAAACCAAGATGGACGACAAACAAACTGTGGTTGTCAGTTATGTCACTGAAAACTACAGATGTGAACCTGTAGGTGACGTTAGAGGTGAAGTCAGAGTTGTGAGAATCTGTGAATCCCTCCAACATGTTTCAGTAATGAAGAACCCGCTGCCCCCTTCAGAGGAGGGTGGAGCCTGCAGAGCCAGGAGTAATTAACAGCCATTTCACAATTTCAAAACAACCAGCTCTTACACTTAATGACCCCCCTTTTTTTTAATTTTTTTTTATAAGCACTGCTGCAACATTTCCATTTGCACGTTTAGGCAGGATGTAAAAAGAGACGTATCCAGTTTCAGGTTAGATAAGGTCGGGGTAGGTTTCAATTCAGGTTTCTCTCTCTGTCTCAGGACACAAAGCAAGTTCTTTCCTCGCTCTCTCCTCCCCGTCCTGCCTCGTTCAACACCGTGATCCCATTTTGTCTCTCTCTCTGAGTCCTCAGCTTAAATTCCTGTTTCTAAAAATGGTTTCTTTTTCACTTACTCATTCATCCTCTTCAGAGCTGCCTGCAGCCGTGTTCGTGCGGTTTAGGCGTGTGAAGGGGGCGGGGGTTAAAGTTGCATAAGAAGAGCCAGATGCTGAAGCAATTTCTGGTTTGAGAATTTATTCTTAACAAGTTGTATGTCTGCTTGTACCTTGGAAGGAAGGAAGTTGTAGCACTTATTGGAAATAATTACAATACTGCTCACAAGGCAATGCACATGCACAACACAGTAACTCTCACAGAGGTAAAAAAAAACAAAAAAAAAACACTGACACACATTCATGGTGGTTTGATGACGTCTGGTGGCAATGTGAGTCAGTCAATACACATGAAGCTCTGCACGTAGGTAAAGGAAGAAGAAGAAGAGGCTGATTTCTACACGAGTCGTTAAAATGAGCTGGTTTTCTTTATCTAGCTTTTTATTTATTTTCCCTTTTTCATACATGTTTCTATCTGAATTTCCTGTCTCTTTCTCTGTGGCTGTCAGAAAAAAGGTGACAAGATGCCCCAAAAAAATAACTGATGTGATAAAAGACATTTACTGAAAAAAGTGATTTCAGTTTGTTTTAGAGCAATTTTAATAGTTTGAAGCACATTTTCAGGATTGTAACAATAATATCATGAATTACACTTATTAAGGCTCAGGATCGTGACGTGACATTTTCATATAGTCTCATTTATCACCATTAGTGTCTCAGTATGTTTTCTGCTTAACTCACCTGTCACATATATTCACACATGACGCTTCCAGTTGTGTTCCTGTAACAGACCTTGAAGAAATTCTAGACGGAGTAAAGCTGATCAGACCAGCAGCAAATCATGATGCCTCAAGAAGAATTTTACCTCCTCCAGCTACTGTCCAGTTAGTTATGTCAATAAAGGTTTAAGGTTTATTTATAACTGATGACTGAGATTGTATGGATCCAGTAGACGGAGTGAAAACCAAATGTCAACCCACTGTGACCTCACCCATTGGTCATTTGGATGTCGGCCATCTTGGCTTTTTTTTAAGCCAGTCGAAGGAGGAGAAGTTGGAGCTGAGAAGGAGTGAGGGGTGGGTCTAGCATGATGTTACACATTATACCTTAAAGGGTGCAAAGTTAAACGTATCGCAGGGAAAATCACAGGGCCCCCGATCTTCATCACATTCATTCAAAAGGCACCTAATGTTCTCCAGTGTAAAATACAGTCGTTGCCTCACTCAGGGAGGTTGTGTCTTCATCCATGTCTGCTGGGTTGTGCCGTTTGTCGGTCACCAGGATTACACAAAAAGTCCACTTTGCACTGAACTTGGTGGAGGGATGAGACATGAGTCAGAGAAGAAGCCATTTTCCTATGAGGCCTGGTGTATATTGTTTGAGTGCCCCTCTTGTTGGTTGGTTGGATCTTAATGTAAGAAATCAGACATATTAATGATGAGATTCATGAGTTTGCCGTCTTGATGATTCTATAGAAATTACACTCACTCATGTAGGTCCCGTGATCTCCAGTTTTCAATGAGCTTTCAGTATCCTGTCTTTGGAAAGACCAGCGAGTCACACACAAATAAAACATTGTTACTCAAAGTTGTGACTGTGGAGTTGATAAACTGGCTCTAGTCAAAATACACATCACTTTCTACCATTTCCTCACTGCTGCCTTTTCAGCCGTAGCGTCTTTCTCAGGGGAAACTCTCTGGACTGGCAGTGTGCACTAGTTTGGGAAAGATAAACAGAAGACTCCTCCACAGCCAAGCAGCTCTCAAAGTGTTTAGCGTTGCCTTAGAAGAGGAGCAGTGAACCAGTGATGATGCCAAGCCTCTGATGTCAGTTCATCCTCTCCAAAGTCTGCTCATAGTGCATAAGTTTTTGAGGCAGCACACTGTTGAGAGGATACACAGGAATGCTGGATCTTATTCTTTTTCTCTCTTCTTTTTTGGGAATTAGATTTGTTTGGAATAAAGACTGGTACACACAAATCAGCCATAACATTATGACCACCTGCCTGATATTGTGTTGGTCCCCCCCCCCCCGACCCTGGAGGCCTGGACTCCTCCAGACCTCTGAGGCTGAGCTGTGGTATCTGGACCAAGACGTCAGCAGCAGATCCTTTAAGTCCTGAAGTTGTGAGGTGGAGCCTCCATGGATCAGACTTGTTGGTCCAGCTCATCCCACAGATGCTGGACTGGACTGAGATCTGGGGAAGATCAACTTCTTCCATTGCTCCATGGTCCAGTTCTGATGGAGCAGACGAAAAAGTACTCACCCAAACTATATCACAATATGAAGAATAGTTCTGACAGCTTGTTGAATTGACCTGGAATAGAAAAGTAACTAAAAACAGATTAATTCGGGTTCAGAAATACTACAACGTATAACTCAGTCTGGGAGAAGCTGAAGTAGAGGATTGTGAAACAGAGCTGGCCGGCCGTCACTCACTCCTAATCCTCTTTGGTTTTGAGGAGGTGTGCTGGGATTACAAACACAAACGTACTCTTTAATTTTGTTGCTGCTCTGATTTCAGGAGCCTGAAGACTCACTGGGGGGGGGGGGGTGTTAGTCCAACCTCTCTCTCTCTGACTTCTTTTGTGATCTGTGGAATTTCTCTGTTCTTCTTGAGCGTAGGAGTGAAACAGAGCCTGTGTGTGAAGAAAGGCAGATGTGTGTGCGCATGAGTGCACACCAGCTTGACGTCATGCAGTAAGAGTGTGGGGTTATGGGATATTGATATGATCAGCCAGGGCCGGGAGAGGGAGAGTTTAGATGGATGCACATCTCAAGGGAAGAAAGGAAACACAATCAGAATTGACTTCCCAGTGCACAATAGAAATGCACACAATACACAACACACTTTACTTTGCAGCTACAATTGTCTCTCTTCTGCCATAAAGTCTATTTTTGTAATGTAACAGATGTTAATTAAATCATGTTTTAGCAATGATTGTGTATCATAAACAGCATCACATTCAGGGGTGTCCCTAATATTCTGACCATTCATGTATGTAAATGAAGGATGAAGGGGAAAAATAGGAACTTCAGTATAATCCGGTCCTGCACAACATCACCTTTTTAACACATTTGTACACATTTGTCAACCGAACTGACTTATGACCTGGGGAGAATATTAAATTATAATAAATAATAATAATGCATTTTATTTCTAGGCACCTTACAACACAGTAAAAGGTAAAGTGGAAGTACAAAGGATAAAATACAACAACATGGATTGAATAAGAATAAATGGTATCAAATAGATATGAATATAAACAGTAGTGGGCTGAACAGATCATGTGAGCTTGATCAGGTGCGTTTTGAGGTGGGATTTGAAAGTAGGAAGGGTGTGTTGTGTGGGTGAGTCCCAGAGTCCAGGGGCTCCACACCCGGGGGCTGGTGGAGGAGGAGGTACAGTGAGGGTGATGGAGGAGGAACAAGGTGTTTAACAGGGAGCTGGTGCAGCTGCTGGAGGACAGTGAGGAGAGACATGTCCTGTTCTGGAGGAGGGGTTTGTGAGGAAGAACAGAGAGGATGGAGTTACATAAATATCCAGTGTGAGTCCGGCAGATGACTTTTGTTGCATTGCACCATAAAAAAGGCCCAAAAATACATGTAAATCAGATGTAACATGTTTATTAAAGGGCTCTAAAGGTGCTGGTGGGAAGATGGTGACAGAACCAGCTGTTTCCCTCTGCTCCCAGTCTTTATGTGAAGCTGAGCTCAGATAACTCTCCCCCCTCCATCCCTATATTCAATATATAGAAATGAGTGAACGTTCCCAAACGTCAAACTCTTCCTTTAAAGGCCAGGGTCCGGAGGGAGGACGTCGGGCTGAGACTGATGGGACTGGGGGGGGGGATGTGAAGCATTCTCAGTAACTGTCGGGGCAAATCCAATCAGCTGTTTCCCTCCTGCCCCTCCTCTGTTTTGTTTCTAGTCGGACTGACTCATCAGCACCAGCTGCTCCTCTCCCTCACTGAAACTGAGCACGACCGTTTGCTCGGTAACAAATCTTTAATAATAATAATATAAAATTGGATGAAGCAATCGCTTTGTCAGGAAAGCTGAGGACAATGTTGTTGTTTCTTGTTCACGAGGAGAAAGAAAGCAAAATGATGGAGGGCGGGAGGACGTGAGGGAGTGGGGGGTGGGTGAGAATGAGTCGTTTATATAATATCTCTGAGAACACTGCTCACTGGCCTCTTTGTGTTTTGCCAGACAGCAAGAAAAGACTGTCACTACTGATTTGTTGATGTGTGCGTGAGTGTGGAGGGGATGCAGATTTGTTCCCGTCCTTGTGCAGGTTCAGCAGCAATGAGCTCAGAGGAAATGTCGCCGCCTGGTTGTGGCTGCCCAGATCAGATCACCCGAGCTGCCGCCTTCTTCCACGGAAAAAAACAAAAAAACAAAACTTCTCGTCTCTGTCCATCACTCCCCTGAGCTGCAGCTGAAACTCTTCATCCATGCGTTCTTTACAGCTCGTCAAGTCCCTAATAAAGCGCCTCCTGTGACCACATCACCCCACGGGCTTCCTGTCCTCCCCTGACTAACCTGCCCCATCACCACACTCCTCCTGCAGCCTCTGCTCCTCTGACTCCACCCAGGACCAAGCACCAGACCTGGGGCATTTTCCACTGATGCCCCCTCCCTTTGCAACGCTCTTCCCAAACACATCCGTGACGCCGTCCGTTCAAAGTTCAAATACATTGTTTGCTTGTGATTGTTGTGTGACGTGCATCATGTTTTATTGTTTTCTTTGCTCATTTTAGACTCATTTAAAGCATCTAAATAAATGTCTGATTATTTTATCACCTGTTGGACTGTGACGTTACAGACCAGCCACTCGGGGCCCGACTGGCTGTGGGGACCCGGGTAGTGACTCTCTCTCTCTCTATGCAACTAATGATTGATTTCATTATCGATTGATCTGATGGTTTTATATCGGAGGTGTAGACAGGAGGATGTTGAAGGGAGGAGGAGGTGTAGACAGGAAGGTGTAAAGTCTGCAGAGCAGCTGAACACTGAGCTGCTGTCGATTCTTCAGGCCTTTACTTTGTATTCACAGTCTGTCTGGATCCATGTGAAGGTTCATTCAGAGCGAAGCTGGCAGCAAACTGAGACAAGAGGACGTCATCGCTCCTCCTCTCCTCTTCTCTCCTCCCTTCTCTTCCTCTATTCCTCCTCCTCTGTTCTCTTGTGTCCTGTCCTCTTTCCTCTCCTCTTCTCTCCTCCCTTCTTCTTTCCTTTGCGCCTGTGTCCATCTCTTCTCATCCCTTTCTTTCCTCCTCTCCTCTCCTTATCTTATGGTTTCCCTCACTCTTCTGTTAAAGTATGTGCTGTAACTGGCACTGCCTGCCTCCCTCCTCCTCACCCATGCATTCTCCCCTCCCCTCTCCTCCCCTCTTCCCTCCCTCCCTCTCTCTTCACAGTTTTTTATTTTTGCTTTTGGAGCTCCACCTGCTGGTGAACAGTTCAAATGGTGGTGAGCTGTGTGTCTTTGTCACGTTCACCTACACAGATAATGTCCATATATAGACCTTGATGTGGCCGACAGTAATAAAAGGACGCCTCGCTGTGGGTTTCTGTTTTGACTTTGGGTAAAAGGTCAAGACCAGAAGACCAGAAGACCTGAGGGTTCGTAGGATAAAAGCAGATCTGATAAACAAGGAGGACTAAAACCTTTAAGAGCTTTATAAACCAGGGTATTATCTCTTATCGCTTTATAAACCAGTAAAAGGAATTTAAGATTAATTCTGAAGCAAACAGGCAGCCAGCGCAGAGACTTTGAAATTGGTGTAATTTGAGTATTTTTTCTCTTTTGTCAACATGTGTGCGACTGAATTTTGGAGCAGTTGTAGTTGAAATATATTCTTCTTTGGGAGACCAGAAAGCAGAGGAGAAGTCTATGAAGCAAGATTAATAAAAATTGTCAAACATGCTGAACACAAAATTCACATATAAAGTCTGTCAACAGTGATATGTGATGGAGAAAAACCTCAAATCATCATTAATTGTCAAAATCCTCTTGATTGACTAGTTGATTATTTATCTACAGCTCACCGCAATCATTATACTGTCAATTGATGACTTGATCTAAATAATTGGGAAACTTAGTTTCCTTCTTCTAAAGTGAAAATCTTTGGGTTTTTCTTTGCTTCTTCACCTCAGACCTCTTTTGTGCATGTCTAAACCTAATTTCATTTCATTTCATTCAGTTCTCCGTCTCCCCCTCTCATCGCTCTCTCCAGGTCCGATCAGCAGCATCCTGGTGAACAAGTACGGCAGTCGGCCGATCATTTTACTCGGTGGTTGTCTGGCAGGGTCGGGGCTGATCGCCGCCTCCTTTTGCAACACTGTGGAGCAACTCTACTTCTTCATAGGAGTAGTGGGAGGTCAGAGTTATTCCCTTTGAAGTTTATGTCAAATGATATTTTTGAATGGTGTCATGAATATTTGATATTATTGAAGAATACTCTTACCACGACTTGGTCCTTTCAGAGATCAGTACATTTACATCAGTTAATCATCTTATCCTTCCTTTTCTGTCCTCCCCCCTCCAGGTTTGGGACTGGCGTTCAACTTGAATCCAGCCCTCACTATGATCGGTAAATACTTTTATAAGCGCCGGCCCATCGCCAACGGCATCGCTATGGCAGGCAGCCCCGTGTTCCTGTCCACCCTGGCTCCTCTCAACTCCTGGCTCTACGATGAGTTTGGCTGGAGGGGCAGCTTCCTCATCCTGGGCGGACTTCTGTTCAACTGCTGCGTGGCGGGCTCCCTGATGCGCCCCATCGGCCCCAAACCACAGCCCGCAAAGCCCAACTTGGAGGCAGGCGAAGCCAAGGCGGTGGATTCGACGCAGCCGCAGCCCAAGAAGACGGTCCTGCAGACCATCAACTCCTTCATCGACCTGACGCTGTTCAAACACCGCGGGTTCCTGCTCTACCTGCTGGGCAACATTATCATGTTCTTCGGCCTCTTTGCTCCGCTTGTCTTCCTCTCTAATTATGCCAAAAGTAAGGAAATCAGCAAAGAAAAGGCGGCCTTCCTGCTGTCAGTGCTGGCGTTTGTTGACATGTTTGCGCGCCCCTCCATGGGCCTGCTGGCTAACACCAGGTGGGTCCGACCTCGGGTGCAGTACTTCTTTGCGGGCGCCGTCCTTTACAACGGAGTGTGTCACGTGCTGGCGCCGCTGTCGATTGACTACACTGGATTTGTGGTGTACGCCATCTTCTTTGGTTTTGCGTTTGGCTGGCTGAGTGCCGTGTTGTTTGAGACTCTGATGGACCTGGTGGGAGCTCAGAGGTTTTCATCAGCCGTGGGTCTAGTCACTATAGTGGAGTGTGCACCGGTGCTGCTGGGTCCACCATTAACAGGTAAGACCTTCGGGGCAGGGTTTTAAATAAATCCTCACATTCTCACATCAAAACCTGCACTAGTTAGAGTTTAGGGTTTAGACTGATGCAACAAATTAAATACAATACAAACTAATACAATTTAAAGGTCCATACGGTCTAAAGGTGGATGTTAAAGGTCCATACGNCCATACATATATAAATTTATAGATGTAAGAAAATTAAACACTGTAAATAAATATTTTTTACCATAAATATTTCATCACAGCAAAATGTTACCTGTTGCCTGAGTTGTCTCTCTTGTCCACTTCAGGTTCTTTCTATAACTACTACCACCACTATGACTACACCTACATAACCTGTGGCATCATCCTCATGGTCGCGAGTGTTTTCCTCTTCGTGGGAATGGGCATCAACTACCGCCTGCTGGAGCGTGAGAAAAAAGAGGAGGAGAGAAGAGAACGAGAGGAGCCCAAGGAGGAGCGCGCCGCCATGTTGGCACCGCCTTCTCCGTCTAAATCGGACGAGGAGGAAAACAGCGTACCGGCCGCCATCACACTGGATGACGTCGCCAAGATGGATGAGGACACAGTTTAAGAAAAAGAAAAAAAAAAAAAACAAAGACTCAAGCATTGCACACTTTGCAGAAACACACATGAAAGCTGCAGTTACAAACAAACCACACACTGTCTTGATAGTGATAACACCCTTGTACACAAACCTGAAGCCATAGAAACAAATATTTTTATCATTGAAAACTGAGACCTGTTGCTGTGACGTGACCATAAAGCTCGTCGAGCGGCGTTTCACTGCGTTGGTACCTCTAGTCCTGGTATTTGACGTGCCTTTGGTAAACTCAAGTCCTCCGGGAGCACACGCATCGCTTTCCCAAACACCAGATAGACGCACAACAGTTGGAACGACTGTAAGACAATAGTCCAGTAAACTAATGAGGACTTCTCTCTCAGGGTCTTCTTCAGACGGCTCGGCCTCGACTCCGCTTCAGTCGAGCTGAGACTCAAACAGCACGTTTTGTTACAGCACTTAGATACTGTAAGGCCCCCCCCCCCCCCCCAATTCTGCATGTCACACACACACACACAGGGCTGGACATAAATTAAAAGGACACATTTATCCTATTATAAGTACAATGACAGTTCATCTATTTGTTCACACGTTAGAATGGAGTTCATGACATTCCCAGGTTTTTGTGCAGATTGATGCAGGACTACACAAAAAAATACCAATCAGATTTTAAGTTGATGAATTCTGAAATGTCATTACTACACAGAAAGATGTAATGTTGATGACAGCGGTAACATTTTTCACCCGATACGGAGACGTTGGAAAGTAAGGAAGTAATTAACCTAATGTAGTCATGAAACTAGACAGTTACTTTGTTACTTGCGTGCAGTGTAGAAGAAACCGTTAATGATGTGCTTGTACATACATATGTGTGCACTTGTGCGTGTGTGGGTTATTTTGTGTCATAAACCCTCCAACCGGCTCGAATGACGAGACACGTTTGAACAAAACAAACAAACAAACAAAAACAAAAACGCAGTTGTGCTTGTCCACCCTGCAGATCTATCTGCGATGAGACGACCCGCAGTATTAAATGACGCCACACGCCGGTCTGTGGACGATACCCACAGAGATGAGCGTCCTGTGTGTGTGTGTGAGAGCTTTGAGCTGCCCACGGTGGTACCAAACTAGGAAAAACGATCTCACTCTGGATTCTGGGACTCGCGGCACCCTGCGGTGTTGGTTTTTTAAAATTGTGAATAACACATTGTAGTTTACGATAATAGCAACAAACCTTTGTGATTTGAAAATAAAGCTTAGTGTATAAAGACAATCTGACAGCAAGTGATCTTTTTAATGGATTTGGAAGCAGATGTATTTGGAGAAAAGGAAGAGTGTGTGTGTGTGTGTGTGTGTGTGTGTGTGTGTGTGTGTGTTTGTGTCAGTCAACAGTTCAAACTGTAGCCAGGTTTCATCATTTATTTCTTTGATTTTGCAGCTGCACCATCAGCAGTTTGTCTCCGAGCTGAAGAGTTTGGTCTCATATCAGACCCACAATGTTTTTACTTTAAAATCTATCACATATATTCACGAGTAATTATACATTGATCGGTAACTGGGTTTAATGTTTACATTCATTTGGAAAAAAGTCGTTTGAGGACAGTTTCTGTGTGAGATGTGTTCTCGCTCTTCAGCATCAAAAGCTTTCCTTATTTTCATTATGGGAAAATAAATGGAGGTTTTAAATAATAATAGATGGAATTAAATGAAATGAAAGACTCACTATTTTAACTTTTTTTTTTTAACACTACACAGATTGTGATCATTATCCTCAGTGCCCTTAGCTTCCTAAAAACACTTCAAAGGGAGAAGTCGGTTGTTCTGTATTTCTCTTGTCAACAACCCAAACCAATAATGAATTGATCCAACTAACAAGTAGGGCTGTTCAACCGATTGATATATAATTAGAATATTTGAATTGTCAAACTGACATTGATCTACTGACGGTTGTCTCGGTAGTTAAATGTCTGTAAATGTCATTAGATGGTTGCCATAGGTCAAGATAATATCTAAACATGTTCACTTACTGTCATAGAAGTGAAAGAAAACAAGCAACTGTGATTTTTGCTTCAAATATGTTTCATGTGACCTGAAAAAATGTAATTTGTTCTGTTTGTAAAAGATTTCAAAAGAAGTGTTGAGAGATGGGCTGATGGTTGAAGTTTTGGTCTTTTCGATGGGGATTTGTTGACAATTACAAAAATGTAGAACGTGACCAGCTTTATCTTTTTTTCTTTTTCTAAGACAATTCTGATCAAATGAAAGATTTGTGGAGCAATAATGCGAAGCCCAGGGGGCAGATCCTGTTTCTGTGTAGGTGGGAATGTAAGTTCATGTGTTAAAGGGTGTACATTTACACTGTTTGCTGAATTTATTTGTTTTGAAAGCTCTTTTGGTAATTATACCATGACCAAATGTAAGTATTAGTTCCAAACCAATTACTTGCAAAATCTGAGTTTTCTGAATGTTATTTGATTTTGACAGAAGTCACTGTTTGTTGTTTAAAGGTATTGTTGGTACCAATGGGCGAAGAGTCTTTCTCGCTCTACCTGAAGTACTCCCCTGTCCTCGTATTTGACTTTGAAGCGAATCTTAATGGACAAATCTATGTTTCAGTGGAAATGGAGAATTTAGTTTTTTTTGCAGCTTGTTGTCTGTTACAACACAGACAGACACTTATCAGGTCTAATTCTAAACTGACTAAAACCTTCAGTTATTTTGCCTTTCAAATGAGAAGTTGAGAAGAGGTTTACCCCTTAAAAAGGAGTTTTTTAAAAACAGGACTGTACGTAGATACAGCACTATTTTGTGATTTAAAAAAAAAAAAAAACAAAACAAAAACAAATCAAAGTTTCTGGAAAGTAACTTATTTCTTGTAGTCGCTGTAGCTGTTTTTATGTTTTTACAGTTGGGTGCAAATGTCTAAGACCACTTTTGGACCCCACTGTATGTATGAAGTGTATACGACTGTTGAATGAATTAATAAATGGTTTTTAAAACAAAACTCCCGCCACTTTTTTTTTTTTTTTGTTCTGTCAAAAAAATGTGTCTTTACTTTAGGAGCAAACAGAGAAAAACACACAGCCACATTTTCACCATAATTACACTTTACAAAATTTATTACGGCAGTTTGTAACAAAAGTTTAAAAATATTTATTTGCTTTTTTTTTTGTCCATGAGTCAATGTAACGGGAGGCTACCGTGCTAGCTGCCACTTAGCTTAGCTTAGCTTAGCATTATGACTGAAAACTGCTAACTCGGCACAGTGAAAAGAAAAGTAAATTGCTTAATTAGCACGTTTATATGTTTGTTTTTGCGGCTTCAATTTAAGAAAATGGCCATTTAAAGCAACGTATCGCCGCCTTTATTCTGTTTCAGGCTATTTCCGGTGTAGACTTCCTGTGCAACGGCTCCAAGCTAAGGAAGAACGGCAACAAAATCTCTCACCAATCGACATGTTATATCTTGTTTGTTGAATTCGTACAAAAACACTATTTCTCAGATGATTATTATTATTATTTTCTTACATACAATCCGTGGACATAAGGCTAGTTACTAACCTGACCCTCCACTGGTCGCCTGGCGACGGCTCCAAACCAGGAAATGGTCTCTTACTAAAGTAAGAATCAACATTTTCACTCCGTTTCTTTGACAAATTTATATTTTACCTATATAACATGAGATACAGCGTCCAGATTAAGTAAAAAAAGATTTAATATGTGTATTAGTTTGTCATAAGGAGAGCTGGACTCAACGTTTGCACGTGGCCAGGCTAGCTGTCTTCCTGTTTCTTCATGCTAAGCTAACCTTCAACCCTCACTAAGCAGGTGGGTGCATTTCTTAAAATGTTTAACTACTTATTCCTCTAACAACAACTGACAGCTCAAACTCTGTGGTGCTCTACAGAGATTAGCTGACAAATCACATGGGATGCTGTGCATTGTGTGTGTGTGTGTGTCAGGGTTTTGCCCCCGTGCGCGTGGAGGCCGTGGAGGACGTGGGTCAGTCGTTGGAGGTGTGTGTGGCGGTGGAGTCGTTGGGTAAGGAGCCGCGGCGCCGTGTGTGGCCACGGCAGAGCAGCAGCAGACGGAGCTCCGGGGAGACGCTGCTGGAGAAGGCAGAGTAGATCCAGGGGTTGGTGCACGAGTTGAGGCTGGCCAGCAGCATCAGTAAGGTGAAGACCGCACCTGCCCGCACACACAGACGCACACAGACGCACACAGACAGGAGGAGGATTGTTCATGACAGGCCAATGCATATGATTCATCCATATCCAGTGAATATTATAGGGTCATTATAGCACTATGGGAGCAGGAAATGGCAAAATGTAATGAATTTATAAAAAAATACATCATATAGTATCAAGTATATGTCATAATACATTGACCTTTACTGGTTAGAGCTTTTAATTTAGTGCTAATTGCATAGAAAATGGGGATTTACTTAAAAAAAAAACAAAAAACTGCCAACTCAATACGTATTCATCCAGTATTCATTTACAATTTGACATTTATTTTTCCATTAATGACTGTTGAGGTTAAAGGTTTCTCTTTTGGAAGAAGTCTTGGAGCTTGTCCTGGCCAACGTCAGCAGGAAATTGGTGGACACGGCCCATGTGCTCACTTGCCCTCTCTCTTTCCATAGCATTTACTTTTCTACAGCACACGTGCCACTCACCCCTGCACTGCTATCACGGATAAACCTGTTGATTTCCACATTCCACTGCTTATTTATCTTACATTTTGTTTATAATGAACTGTTGTTTTCATTTTACCTCCATGTGTCGTTCACTGAGCCAGTCTGTGACATAAACCATAGTGGACTGAACATTTTGTTTCGTCGTCCTGGACTAAACTGCTATTGATGTTTTATCTGTCGGATAAAAGTTTAAGATTAATGTGTGTTTGTGTGCACATGGTTGCACCATTCTGAGGTGGGTTGGGGTCCCAGGCGGCCCACAGCTGAACGCTAAAGAACGGGGCCCAGCAGAGCGAGTAGACGAGCACTATGACCAGCGTCATCCTCACTGTCTTCGACATGGCTGCTGATACCTCTCCACCCTGGGCAGCGGGGGCTTTGGGTGTGGGGCAGCAGACAGCAGAGGACGCTGCAAAGCCGGGCAGCACATCAGGCTGGAGCTCAGCTGAGAGGGCAACACACACACACAGACACACACAGACAGACATCACTTCCTATTATTTTCTAAGCATACCGTACCGTTTGTTTCCGCACCAGACATGTGTATCCTACTGTCCTGTATCCTCATTTTTAGGGAGATCCTGTGTCCATGCACAGAGGTAAAAACAGCAAATACAACTGTCAACTCAAAAAGACACACTCTCACAGCAGTTGTAACACAAACACACAAAGCATGCAATTGTTCTAAGAGGACATAATACAACTCAGGGTCTCACTCAGCTAATAATACAAAAACAATATGTTAAATGATTTTTAATAGATAAAAAGCTGAATTTAAGTTATTAATAAAACAGGCAATAAATATAAAAAAACAGGAATTATTTCATAAATTACCATGAAAACTACATGGTTCTTTTTCATTTCATTAATTTGTTTATTCTTATATATTTGTGTCCAAAAAGAAATACAGAAACTGATGGATGCCGACAACTGGAGAGAGATTGATACCACTCAACATCTGATTAGCAAGCTGAGTTAGCTGAGCTTCACATAAAGACTGGAAGCAGCGGGGAAACAGCTGGCCTGGCTCTGTCCAAAGATTTTAACGAAATCCTCCTACCAGCGCCACTAAAGCTCACTAATTAACACCTAATATCTTATTTGTTTAATCCTCTTATGGGCAGTTGCATGCAGCGCCACTTGCATAAATCCTATTTTACGCACAGTATAATCAGTCAAAACATAATCCAGTCTGCTTGTTTTTGACCTTTGACCCAGAGGAAGAAGGTTATCGGGTGATATACAGAAGAATGCAACACTTGAGGATGGATGAGGGGGAAGTGGGAAGTTCTGTGTGTGGCTCTTACCAGGATGAACAGCAGTGTAGGTGTGAATATCACACTGTGAAGTGATGCCGTCGGACCCGAGTGGCCCCATGGGCAGGTGGTGATAGATGGATCCAGGCTCAAAGCTGGTGTGACTGACAGGGTTGTTGTATATGAGGGGTGACACATACAGGGAGAGACTGGACCTCCCTCTGCTGCCTCCCCCTCCTCTCTGGCTCTCCCGTCTGGATGGAGGGAGGGAGCTGCGGGACTGGCGGCGCTGTGACTTCAGGTACAGGTTGTTGTGGATCTCCTTGAAGATTCGTACCTGAGGGGAAAGGAATAATAGGCCTGCAGTGATGGTGTGGTTATTTAAATTATTTAAATTTAAATTTAAATACAACGCATGTTCTGTGTGAGGGGTAAATTCTGTTGTCGTCCGGTCTGTTTCTCTCTACCTGGCAGACAGTGATGATGAGGACTGGGAGGATGAAGACAGCCAGGGTCATCCAGGTCACATAGGCTTTAAGGCCCCAGGATTCTGCAAAGTTTCCCCAACACTCGTAGTCCCCTGGAGCCACTTCTGAACGGGAGAAGATGAAAACCTGTGGGGAGGGGCAGGTGTGTGGAGGCGACACTGACATTTGTTTGCTATTGTTGCAGCTTCATGCTTTTGGTTTGACTTTAAATCATCACCAGGAGCAGTTATATGTGATATGTGGCTACGAAGACTGAAAAGATGATAAAGAGCTTAAAGTTAAAACAAAAACATCCAATCAGTGCAAGTAGTTCTGACCACAAATAGTCATATAACATCACAATTAGAAGCCGATTGGGGTGAAACCATCATGGCGGTAAAAAAAAAGGTCAAATGACAGAGAATGCAGCAGCTGTTTAACCAGGTTTTCAGATTATATGCAATAGAAGCTCTTGGTGTAGAAGCTGCGTGGCCAAACAACAGCTTCCTCCTTGGGATAATGACAGTGTGGGCATGTGAAATCATCATCCTCAGTGTAGCTGAGTAAGCAGATGGCATTCCCAAAGACCCAAAGAACAGCGAAGATCCAGATTAGTGCTTTGTGTCCCCGTGTTGTCCCACCTGCATCACCTATCTGTGCCCTTCCTACCTGTGGCAGGCTGAGCAGCAGTGACAGCCCCCAGGCCAGCAGTATGAAGTTGTTCCAGCGTTGGGTGGCCCCACTGCGATGAGCCTGCAGGGGGCAGCAGATGGCGTAGTGCCGGTCCACCGTCATGGCCACGATCATGTAGGAGGAGGCGAACATCCCAAGGACCTGCAGGTATTTCACCAGTCGACACAGAAAGTCGGGCCCGGGAAAGCGTCCCTTGGCGTCCCAGACCAGCTGAGGCAACACCTCAGGGAGGAGGAGGGGGAGGAAACAAGGGGTGAGATGCGAAGATGGGGTGCGCACAGTGTGTGCGTGTTCATGTGCACGTGTGTGTGTGTGTGTGTGTGTCACCTGGAACAGAGCCACCACCAGGTCGGCCAGACAGAGGTTGAGCATGAACTGGTGCAGCGGGTTGTGGTGTTGCCTTCGCCGTAGCAACACCACCAGCACCAGCCCGTTACCGAGCAACGCCATCACCAAGATGACGGCCAGCACCACCACCTCAGCCACCGCCAGCAGGGCGTCACGTTGCCACCCCGTGACATTAGTCCCCGCCGGGGTGACGGAGACCACCAGCCAGTCAGTGGACGGGTATGAGTCTGTTACCATGGAGACTGACATGTTGGCTAGGAAAAGAGAGGAGATACAAGCAAGTAACTGTTAATGTCTTTCAATTTGATGTTCAAAATTCAATTCTAAATCAGCGGCTGTCAACCTTTTGGTGATGACGATATATAAAGTATAATGTAAAATAGATAAAGTAGAACTATGTCAGTACTCAGTTGCTTTCCACCACTTGCTGTGCATTTATTCCTCGAGGGATCCACCAATTAGTGACTTCCAATTAGCAATTCCCATCTTTTCTCTGTTCTTCTCAACCATGTTGCCAGAAAAGATCACAGGACGTATTGTGGCCTCAGTGGTTATGAAACACGAGCGGTTCATAGTCTGTGGATAATGACCATCAGGCCACTGGTTTCCCAACGTATCGACTCTGCGTCTGCGTCGACGCGACTACGCCTGCATGTGGTCAGAGTTTAGCTGAGCATCTTTCTGCCTGTGAACATCCCACAAACACACACACGCACGCACACACACAGCTGAAGTTAATAGGTGTTTATGTGTTGGGTCAAGCTTCTGTGAGCACGTTAATTGTGAAACAATGAGACGTGAAACATGTTTACAGCGTTCCCTCACACACGCTTACATTTCAACACACATACAATCACAGGCATGCAGAGAGGGCCCCTCGTGTAGGGCTGTTCACTGAGTCACAGGGGTTTGACCGGAGTCCAGTGATCAGGATTACACACAGTCAGGGGTTACTCAAGAAACTACGCTTGCTACTTGCTAGTGTTTCCCAACTTGTTAAAAAAAAAAAAAAAAAAAAAAAAAACACAGTTGTGGTCCCGTTTCATGCTTCACGTCTATGAGTTGTTAGCAGTTCCACCACAGTGACATTTTAATCAAACACAGCGAAGCAAAGATCGGAGAAAAATCTAGAAAATGCGACATATTTGTGCAGAACTTAACTTATTTATCATGTTAGGACCCCTCAGATTTATCTGACGACCCTTTTGAATGGCTTGACCCTTAGGTTGGGAATCAGTGGACTAATCTACTTTACCTTATATAAAGTAGCTCTCAGTTTGTCAGTGTTTGGGGACGTTTAGGGACATTTTTCTGCAGATGGACTTTATTTTATTTTAATGTGTTTTGCTGACAGGCTTCTGTACTTTTATTAATGAGAATTTTAAATGCAGCACATGTAGAATAGTGTTTTACATTATTGCACTGACACTGCTGACATGAATCATATAATCATATATATTTCTGTTTTAGCTCATTAGTCGTTACCTTGTTCTACCTAAATTCTGCCACTAACTCAAAACTGGAAACACACTTGAACAGTAAATTAACATTTTCCTCTTGTAGTTCACAAGCCTGTAGTTTACAAAAAGACCAGTTTAACTTCTTATATTTCTTATATTTCTTTCATTAAGATGGAAACTGTCTGTTGTGTAGACACAGAATCCACCTCAGTCCATACCCACCCACCCTCTTCCCTCCCTCCTTGAGTCTCTTTCTGAATCAACAATAGCACAAGTCTGTTGACATCTTTTGGGTATGTTAATCCAATTAGAAGAATGGACACCTGCTGTTCAATACTCATTCTTCTTTTCACAAATCAAAAACCCTGAAATCTCCATCGACCTGCAAGAGTCATTTCATCATCTTTGTCTTGAATGGTCCTTGATTAACTTTGATGGATTCATTATCAGTCCAAACACCCAAACGCGCACCTGAAACCTCAAAATGAACAGCCAGTTCCTCCGATTTTAATTTCACACTTCAGTACAAAACCGAGTCGGGAGAAAATCAGGACGAAAATCAAGACAACTTACTCACCTCGTCCTCTTCCTCAGCGTCCTGTGAAGCATCTGTAGGAGCCGGGACAACATGATCTGCTGTTGCACACACTAGCTGCATCCATGCTGTGTGTCTGTGTGGGTGTGTGTGTTTTTGTGTGTTTGCCTCTTGGTCAGTGCTCTGAGGGTGACCCCTGCCATCTCACTCTGCTGACTCCTGTCTCCCCATCTCCTCCCTTTCATCCACTCTCCCTCCTCTTGAACACATCCCTCCCTCTTCCTGCGTCTCTTGAATATATGAAAAGCGAGAGATGAGGAAGGAGGCCGGGTGGGGAGTGGGGGGGGGGGGATTCTTTAGTGAAAAGCCTGGTGTGTTGATGAAAAAGACGTGATGCCGGGGGCTCCGTCAGTGAATTAATGCAATTTCCTGCTGATTGTTCGGATAATAACCATGTTGCTGTTGCACCTACTTTGATCCACGTTCAGCACAGGAACAGAAGTGCACACGAGGGCCGCAGCAGATCAAATGAGGTCTCTGCCGTTCGCCTCCCTGAACGATCAAAGACCTCTCATACACACATTAAACTAATGTGTGCGTGTGATTTTTGCATCGATGGGGGGACGGAGAGGGGTGGGAACGGGCGGAGAGAGGGAGCAGACACAGTGTCAGATGTTGTGACAGATGGGATGTCAGGTTTTCAGAGTGAAACGAGAAGGCAGCGACAAGAGGAGCGTCATCTTTCTCAACAGCCTCTTTCTTTCTCACCCCTGTTCCCTGTTTTCTCCCCCCTCCTCCTCCTCCTCCATCTCCTGCATTCCTCCTCTCCGTCTTTCTTTCTTTCTCTTTCTGACAGGGCAGTAATCTGTTTGCTTCCCCTCAATTGCTCCCTCATTTGGAGAAGCCTCTAATTATCGAGGGGCCCGCTGAGTGACCTTAAACATGCACACAGAAACATGAACACACTCACACACGAGGCTGATCTTTGCCCAGGCTGCTTCCTCTCATATTAAACAACCACAACACTGATTCTTTAAGTATAAGTGAACTTGATCAATTGACTTTAATTGGCTGTAATTCAGGCACAGACTCAAGCAGATGGAGTGTGGCTATAATAATGACATCTGGCTTATGTAAGTCAAACCAGCAGCAGTCTCATTATTTAATATCCACACTTCATAGATCAAAGCCTCTAAGTAATAACACAATCATGAGCGAGAATTAAATGTGAAAAAATAATCTTGGATTTAAGTTTTAGCCACTCAGCAAATCCCATGAATAGATGCTTTGACTTCACTGTATAATATAAAATAATATTTAAAAACAGGAAATGTATCGTTGTAACCTTTTAAAAAAGATGAAATCATTTCCTAAAACAGCTCGGCACTGTGGTTTTCAGTGAACGTCACTATTAGAGCAGGGAAGAGCGTGTTTATCTGGGGACTGTTTTCAGCAGCGGATTAATACGCATCTGCTGCTCCCGTGATATTTCTGGCAGCAGAACTTGTTGTATGTGGGTTTGAGTCAAAAATAAACTACATCGTGAACAGTATGTTCATGGTTCATTGATGTGAACTTAATGGTTCCTAGTCAACAATGGGGCTCTGTGGCACAGAGGACTAATGACACTTGTTAGATCAGAGTCAAACTCGCTGCCTGGTTTGGTCTTTGCATGAGGTTTGTTCATTGAATGGAAATATGGAAAATCATCCTTTGTGTGACTGTAAACAATGGGCAGTGAGATGTGTTTGTGTATCAAAGGTTTGGATTCAGTAGAACAGTCTTATTGATGCATGTGGAGCCCTGGCGATGGATCGGTTGAGGGACCGACTATGAACTCAAATGTCCCTGGTTCATATGCAGTCGGACATCTTTGTTCCTGATCTGTTGCTCCCCTCATGTCCTGTCCACTGTTTAATAAAGATGAACACTGGCCCTTAAAATCATTTTAAAAGGTATCACTTTACTTAAAGTTCCCCTGTTTAGTATTAACAAACATTTAACAAATGGTTTGTTACACACTTTAATGAGTTTATGGTCTCAGTCTCTAGTTTCAAGTCTGCAATACAACATGATGTTCATTTTTTAAATGATGGTCCATTTAGAGGAAAATAGACCATAAAGCAGGGGATGAATTAGGGGGCGTGGCTACTGTGTGATTGACAGACTGTACCACCCAATCAGGATAGAGTCCAGAGCAGGTCAGCTCCACCCCTCACTCCTCCTCAGCTCCACATTCTCCTCCAAACATTGTTTTTACTGGTTTAAAAAAAAAAACAAGATGGTGACGCACAAATTAAGAATTAGACACTTGTCCTCATGTATTTAAGGACCATACTCGTATATATATTTCTCCACACGTGGTCTCACCAGTGCTGTGATGATTTGTCTGTGATTTTTGTGGACTTGAAAAAGAGTTTTTCCCATCTATTTTTTGACTGTGTATATATATATAAATACAAGGATGCCAACTTTTTGAAAGAGAAACTATCAGTGACCATTTTTAACTGTAATACTTTTTTAACTTTATTTCAGATTCCTTAACCTGAGTGTGAGTGTGAGCAAACCTCATCACCAGATAAGTGACTCTGCCTGAGCAGGAGTTCAGGCTTCACAGTCGGGAGCAGAGGTGCAGAATTTCATTATTTTTCTCCCGTTCTTTTCATTTTTGTTCCTGCATTGAAGCACTTTATAACTGTTTTTGGGTTAATTATTGAATAGAATATATTATTAATAGTAGTATTAGGCTGCCAACGGTATTAATACTCGCTCACTGTAAGCATCACTACTATTAGTACTAATGTTATCTGCCAATTGTTTTATTATTGCTGACAATACAATTACTTTGACTATTGCAGTCAGTGTTTTCAGATTAATATACATACAGATCAGACTCATTTTACACTCAGACCTTTTTATTTACATTTCAACATTTGAATGTAAACACTTTAAAACCATTAAGTCTTTCTGAAGCTAATTTTGAATCCAGGATTGATAAAGTCCACTGCTCCTATGCTTTATATGTCAGTGACTTCCAGCAACAGCTCTTTACCTTAAGAAATAGAAAGAGAGGCTTTTTTCTGTTTCCACAGCCCTAAACTGTGGGATACACACTCCCTGGATCATACAACACTAAACTCCTATTCTGTTTTCATATAATTTTCCTGGCATTATTGTTTTAATGTTTGTGGTGTTATCAAAAGTCTTACTGTTTAATATGGTTTTAATGAAGCAGATTAAAGACCCACCTTTACATGATTTCTACAAATGAAGTTCTTATACTGCCTCTACAACAAAGTGGTGATAAGAGTGTCACTCAGTCATGGACCCAATGTCGTGTTATACAAGACATCGTGGCCTCCCTGTGGCCTCGACGAACCAGTGCGAGATTCATTCATATGTGTTGTGGCACAGACGACTGTGGGCGGCCAATGAGCTGCAGGGGAACAGACTTTATTAGAGGTAACAGGTTCAGACCAGCAGCCAGAAATCCCAACCATCACATTCAGCAAGAGGACAAATACATGAATAGTGAATAATATATAATAATAAATAAACTAATACACATGGGAAGGACTGGGTGTAATTCAAACTGCAGCAGCATGATTATACTGCAGGTTACGACAAAGCACTCACACAACAAACAAAGAACAAAGAACAGAAGGTTGAGAAACAATTTATATAAAAGGTCCCATAGAGTCTGAAGGTAGATATAAAAAGTCCCCTTTGATTATAAAGCAGGTCTTTGTTCTATATTAATACAGTGAAAGTATCAAAGGTCTCAGTCTGTATTCAGACACTGAGCCTTAAAACCAGCCGTCAGGACTTTTGTAACTTTGTGATGTCACAACAAAGCAGTTCCTGCCCTTGGCCATGCTCCAAGCACCGCCCACCTGGACCCACCATCCAACCTTGTAGGATTTGGTTTCTCTGAGTGTTTACCTGAAATCTGTGAGATATTTTAATTGATCACTCAGAAAACAGTCAGCCAATCAGAAGAGAGACTCAGATCCTCTCTTCTGATTGGCTGATCAACCTGTTGTTACTAGAGCTCAAGAGAGAAGCCTGAGATAAGAGATTTAAAACTACACTGAGATGGTTTTTGGTTCTTAAAATCTTCTAAAATCTTTTTATGGATATAAACACAAATAAAACACAATGGGACCATTAATATATATTGATCTGCTTTAAAAAGAACTTTTACTAAACGCTGTTAGTAAATAACACCCATTGCATAGATATACAGTTTGTGTATAAGGTCTCATTTCAATATTACTATCAACAATTTACTATTGTTACTGTAAAATTGCATAGCAGAGTTAGTGAAGAGAGGTCCGGTGACAGAGCTACTCCTGTGTGCTCTAGATGCTCAGTGTTCGTGGCCCGGTGCTTTGAATAGCATTCATGATGGACTGGACCACTTCAGAGGTGGAGCCTTGGCCCCCCAGGTCAGCAGTGTGCAGCTGGAGAACAAAGAAGGTTACAAAAAGTACTGTCTGAGTAACACATCATCATTGGATGGACGTTGGAAAACAAACCAGAACTGTGTTTTATTTATATTATATCATGTTGTCGCATATGAGAAATATTTGTGTTTCCATTGGTTGGATTCATCCTGTCAAACCAAGTCAAATGTTACTGACAAACAGCCGATTATTGTGTATGACACGTGTTGGTTATGTTGGTTAGTCATTGGTTGGATGTCGGGGCGTGTGGTGGGGGCGTACCCGGGTCTCAGTGACGATGGTGAGGATGGCTCTGCGGATCATGCTGGCGTAGGCGTGGAGCTTCAGGTGATCCAGCAGGAGGCAGGAGGCCAGCAGCATGGCCGTGGGGTTGGCTGTGTTGCGGTTAGCAATGCTCTTTCCCGTGTTCCTTGTTCCCTGCGATTAGTGGGACATGAGTCAAACAGACATCATACGTATATGAAATAACGTTACAGCTCCAACATTTAATTACTTCCAGTGTTACTGCAGTAGAAGAATTAAAATACACCCGCATGTTTAACACCATTAATTATGTAAATGAATAAATTATTTACACAACTGACCATTTCATTTAAAATAAATTCCTGATTGAAGTGGCTAAAGGACATATTTGGGCTGATGCTCTCTGTGATTCTTGTTACCCCCTAAATCTCCTTCTCCTCATATCACTTTTCATCCCTCAGTCTTGTTGACATCTAAACCATAAATTCTGAATGTGGATCCTCTCACCGTCTCAAACACAGCGTAGTTGTCCCCGTAGTTTGCTCCAGGCACCAGGCCTGGTCCTCCAACCAGCCCAGCACACACATTGCTCACAACGTTGCCGTACAGGTTGGGCATGACCATTACGTCGAACTGCTGGGGCCTGGAAACCAGCTGATACACACAAGGAAAACACAATTACAGAACAGCTTCACAGCTTGAGGAGTTTTATTTCTTTAACTGAGAATAACAAGGGCTGTATGTGAGTCAGCTTGGGTTGTTTTGGGTTGAAGGAGGGTCAGTAGGAGCAGTGCCAGTCTGTCTTCTTCAGGGAGACATTTAGAATAATAGGTGTAGTATATGTAAGTGCAATTATTGTATAAACTGTAAAAAAATCCTTGTATCTTAGACAATATCCACAGTGAAGTGAGCAGTATGGCAGTGTGCAGACACCCTGAGGTACCTGCATGGTAGTGTTGTCTACAATCATGCTGTCGAAGCTGATTTCAGGGTAACCGCTGGCGACCTCCTTACAGCACTGCAGGAAGAGGCCGTCAGCCAACTTCCTGCTCCAAGAAAAACACACACATTAAAACATATCATGTCTTTTACAGATAACAAGAAAAATAAATAACGAGGGAGAGAAAACGCAGGCAGAGTCAGGGTCTATGAGGCATCGGAGACTGACATGATATTCGCTTTGTGTACGGCAGTGACTCGTCTGCGTCCTTTCTCCCGAGCCGTTCTGAACGCATAGTCAGCGATGCGCAAAGATTTGGTCCTGGTGATGATCTTCAGACATTCAACGACCCCCGGTACATTCTGCAGAGACAGAGAGGAGGGGTGGAGATGCACAGAGGCTGGACTTGTGAGGATTTGGACAGAGGAACCACATAAACGCACACCTCGTGCTCCAGGCTGCTGTACTCTCCCTCCGTGTTCTCCCTGATGATCATGATGTCAACGTTTTTGTGGCGTGTCCTCACTCCTGGCAGAGACTGGCAGTGCATCACATTGGCATACAGATCCAGAGTGGTGCTGCAGGAACAAGAGGAGGTTAATGCTACTTTCACCCCTACCCTGTTGGGTTTGGTGAAGTGAGGCATGCTGCGTCCAAGATCACTGAATAAGAAGGATCTCCATTTTTTATTTGTTTGTGGTCTGAAATGAAACAGGCCAACCACTGGATTTTGTGGATCTATGGTTTTAGCATCTGGTCAGAAATCTTAGAATTTATCTGTATTAGTGATGCGTATATATTTAAGTAAATTATTAGGTAACAACATCAACGAAGGGATTTTTCCATCCATCCATTTTCTTCTGCTTATTGGGGGCCGGGTCGTTGTGGCAGCAGACTAAGTACAGAGTTCAATATCCCTCTCCCCAGCAACGCTTTCCAGTTCCTCCTGATGGACCCCGAGACGTTCCCGAGGTCTCTTCCCAGTTGGACATGCCTGAAAGCCTCCAGAGGAAGGCACCACCATCCTCATCAGATTCCTGAACCACCTCAACTGGCTCCTTTTGACGTGATGGAGCAGCTGCTCTACTCCAAGCTCTTCACCCTATCTCTAAGGCTGAGCCCAGCCACCCTGTGGAGGAAGAACATTTCTGCCACTTGTGTCTGCCATCTCATTCTTTCGGTCTCTACCCAAAGCTCGTGACCATAGCTGAGGGTTGACTGGTAAATCCAGAGCTTTGCCTCCGCTTGGGGCAGCAGCTCATCCCCAAACCCAGAGGGAGCGCTCCATGTTTTTCCAACTGAGAAGCATGATCATTCAAATAGTTGGAAGCAGTTAAAATGTACTGAGGCGTCCCCTGGAATATGGCTGTACAAGTCTTTTTACCCCCATTTCTACCCATTTGTCATTGTTTTCTGAATCTATAATAACAATAATGATCATAACCAGCTACTTCTTTTTGAGCTCTGACATCAGAGAACTTAAATATACACATAGGAAGCATCAAAGTGCAGGATGGCCAGCGGTCAAATTGACTTTCCCCTCATGGGTCCAGGACGATGCAGGACGACACTAGTGAGTTACCTGTTTAATCCTGTTTAATCCTCTTAGCTGCGAACAGGAACCAGACCAGAACTAATAATTGTGTTTTTTTTCCCTTTGGCCCAGAACAAATGATCTAAGATTAGATGGGGAAGGTGAAACATGGTGGACTCACCGGAGCAGATTGTTCCGGGACTTATAGGAGGGTGGCAGGTTGTGGTTGGTCTCAATGTTACCTGTAAGAACAAACCTAGTCAGTGTAAATAAAGACAACTTACATATACTGTGGATATTAAAAAGCTATAACATGACTTTCTTTTCAAACCTGACACATTTTTTGATATAATGTGAGAGCTTTTTAAAAGATTAATTCTCTGAAGTCGTTATTTTCAAGTTTCATTATTTTTCCTTTTCTTTAGCCACAGTAAAAATATTTGTACTAGTCCAACTATGATTTTGGCCCAGTATGAGTCACATTAGAGGTTTGGCTGAATGGATCGCAGTAGATGCATTTAAATTAAACTGATTACTGCACAATTTTGAAATTGCAAAGTAAAAAAACATGCTTGCATGAGGTGGTCCCTGAGACTATCCTACTAAAACTAAAATGTAAAAACTTTTTGTGTGTTCAGGTTGTGTGTCGTGTCATGTTCCAGGAAGTCGGTTACAACCAAGAGGCAGAGGCTGTCAATCTGTCATCACGTTAAATTAGAATGAAAAACAGCTTTATTTGAATAAGGTCCAGTGCAAACACGGACCTCTGGTCTAACCAGGTAGCATGCTAACAGTTGAGTTAATGGGAAGGTCATCAGTTTTGCAGGTATATTGTCTGAGGTTTTGACCCTACATGGATATTTAAGTGATTACTGAAGATATTTCTGTCCTGTTTACTGGGGAAACGTCAGTAACTGTCGCAAACATCATGGTGGTTAGTAGTTAGACCATTTAAGCATCAGAGGAAAGTCATCAGTTTTCATCTCTGTAATTGTGTTTTGTTGCTAACTTGGCTAGTGGCGCCACTTTGGTCCAAACTGAAATATCTACAGTATAACAACTTTAGGACAGTTGGCTGTAAATATTGGCATCGACAGTCATGGTCCCAGGAGATGAAACCTGATGACTTTGCTCTTGTGGTTTAATGTTTAAATGGCTGACTACTCCAGTAATACGCACCACTGTCGTGGTGTTTGCTACAGATTTTGACATCTCCCAAACAAACAGGACAGTAATAACTTTAGTGATCACTTAACTTTCCATGTAGGGTTGAATATCAGCTAAACTAATGACCTTCCCATTGACTCAACTATTATGCTACTCAGTTCAACTAAGGTTGTGAACATGGTTAGCATTTTACCTGTTGTTATCATTTGGCTCAAAGCATCACGGTGTCTCAGTGCAGCCTCACAGATCCACTAACATGTCTGTAGAGTCTTAGTCTTGTTTTTTATGTACATAAGAGGGACGTCATGATTATTCTCTGACGTACACGTACATTTACACACCTTCCAGGCCCTTGTATCATCCACATTGATAAATAAGACACCGACCTTTCAGTGCAACTCCATTGCGCCTTATAGCCATTATAGCATTATTGATGTCGTCTTCTGAGGCCATGGTCGAGTCCACGTTGACAACTTCGAAGTCCACTGGCACACAGCAGAACCTGGTAACACAAACAGCACTTCAATGTGACAGCGGGGAACCATTTAGTGATAGTATATATTTGTGTGTGTGTGTGTGTGTAGGATGTGTGAAATCTTACCGAAACAGTTCACGCACGTGGTTGGCCAGTTCTGGTCCAATTCCATCTCCAGGAATCAGAGTCACAGTGTGTCTGCCTCCATACCGTGCAGGGGGAGGCTGCAATACACACATACACCCATGCAGACACACACACACACACACACACAAACACAAACACCGACACAGGGTCTTCCTGATACAATGCAGTAGAAGCATTTCTACCATAATACTGAGAAGACTCTAAGCTAAGGGACAGACAACTAGACAAACTTATGCTGAACCGCTCTCTGTGTGTGTCGTTAGCAGCCATACTCACTATGGTCTGTTGTAGGTGGGCATAGGGAGGAGGGATTCGCCAACAGGAAAGTTAGTAGGAGAAAGATCAGGGGAAGACATTGATTAGACAAAACACCATTGTGTGTATATACAGTACAGACATTTTGTTTGTGCTTCAGTTACAGGTGAACAACAGTGGAATTATCGGGTTAATAGGAAAGTCACGGGAAAACCTAGTATGAGTCTGTTGATCAAGCTCCTGAAGTGCGAAAATCATTGTTCAATCTTAAAATCACAGCTACTCTTTCTCTGCAACTTACGGTGTGAGTAGACGTGTGTCTCCGATGACATGTAGCAGCACCATAAACCTGTGAAAACAGATGATGTGGGGTCATCTCCTGAAAATCTCAGAGAAATTCACTTATTTCTCACCTAATTAAGTAAAAGAGCCAAATGCAAACTTTAAATATTTTAATATGAATCAATATCTTAGTAGCTAGGGTCAAATTATGTATTTTGCAATTTTTTTAATTGAGGAAAAAAAAATAGGCCTATGACATTTGGTTATAGTAATTTTATGTGTCTGTGGTTATTTTACATAACTTTGTGCTTGTTCTTACATGACTGGTGGTTATCTAATTATGTAAATTCACTTATTTTTCATAGGATAAGTAAGAGTTTATAGAAATGTCTAAGTAGACAGTATTTGACAAAATGATCATTAATGAAACATGTTAATTTTTTTAACCAATTTTATTCACTTTTACCTTTTTAGTCATTGTATATTCTGCTTTTTCTGGCTTTGCAGATTTAATATTATAAATATGGCAAACGTTTCTCCATCATCAACATCTGTGCGTGTCAGACACAATGAGCTTGTAATGTTCAGACTAAATCATTTTCAGCAGTTTACATTGAGAGGAAATGGGCAACATTATCATAAAGTAGACTCTTCTATTGTACATAGCATGTCTTATTGGCAATGCAAATTTAGCATTTCTTTGACAACAAGTAATAACTTGAAAGACAATTAGTTTACTGTAATGTTTTGCTGCAGAAAACTGGACACCAGTTGGGACCTCAATCACTTTAATTTTGCCAATAAGACGATAACTATTTTTTTATCTTTCTTAAGTTATTATTATTAGTAGTAATAATTTCTGTAAGATGGTCTTCAATGTAAACAGTGTTTTCTCCTCCTCCTCAAACAATAATGGTACGTTCCATTTGAACTGGAAAATCTAAATTTCCAAGTTCCCTGTTTGAAATTTCGGTTGGAAAAGCCTCACCCCCCCCCCCCCCCCCCCACACTCAAAATCCAAGATGGCCGCTAGGTGCGTCCACAGAAGTGAGCTTCTATTTATTAGCACCTGTCTTAATTGTGTCTCATTAAATAAGTGGTCCACACAGAACTACCCATCTTCTACCTGTTGCGCACAACACAGCGTAATGTGATGCTATCGACTGGACTTGATAACGACAACAATAACAAGCTCCACAACAATGTGTTGAGAAAAAAGGGCTGAAACATGCTGAGGTTTTTAGTTTGTACTGACCGTCTTTCACTCAGAACAGTTCATCACCTTTATTATTATTATTTTTTTTTTTTTAAAGTTATTCCCACAGTGACGACACAGCGGTTATTCTTACACGCGCTCGGGGGCCCACTCAGACGACAGCACCCAGATTTTCGCGCTCCGCCACTGACAAACTAACCTTCTCTTTACTGTTAGTGCGTGAATAATGAATGACTCTCTACGGGCTTCGGTTTAACCGTAGGCCGACATCTATCTCCGCTGGGGGCCGAAGGAATAACGCTGCTCCAACGGCGAAGTAAATTAATGCAAGTGGGCAACGGACGGAGAGAGAGACGCCGACGGACGGCGACGTTAACCCGGCTAACCGTTAACCGACCGGCCGTTAATCTGCTTAGCTCCAACCGTTAATAACCGTTAATAACCGTTAGACCGTTCAAACATTTCCGTGTCCAAACGGAGCCTGTTGAACTGGTGACCGGTGGACTCAGATGCTGCTCCTACCCGGGGCCACCGGTTGCTGAACACGGGCTTCAGGACTCCGGACAGAGACCGCGCCGCCCGGGCCGTCATGGTCAGTCTCACCGAGGATGGAGGGACGATACGGGAGCGAGCTGCGCGTTCACAGTTACCCCCCCCCCCCCC
>CM076651.1:2222400-2251213 GCA_038496675.1 Rachycentron canadum
GGGCGGGGGGGCGTACCATTCACACATCCACTAAAGTGTCCTTATTGTGCATGGTTTTGATGGGGGGGGGCGAACAGAGGTAACACGGACAAGCACAGTGCAGTTGCATTACTTGGAGCTGTCTTCATGTCACCATGCCAACCTGAGCAGGGGGCCCGAGGCCTCGTTGGCCTATTTATCTGTTCGTCTCTTCTTCGGGAGCAGAGCTGAGCACAGCCACAGGGGGGCGACACAGAGTCAACGTGAGCGGGGCAGCGCCATTCTACCTGTTACACCGTGTCATCGTTCATGCACCACACACTGAGTAGTTTTAACACGCACATAATGTCAACACACCGGTTTTCTACTTAAAACACCTGACATGGATTTCCTGCATCGCCGCTGAAGTGTTTGTTGGGAGCTGTTGTAAATAAAGATATTTCAGAATCAACATTAGCCCAGAATAACAGCAGTTATACGAGGAGGAAATCTTGTATATTGTATATTTACATGTTGAGTCTGTAAATATTCGGACAAATAATGGTCTTTCTAGTTGAATCACTTGTGGACCACTTGGAGAAATTCTACTCTCCAGCTTTTTATCCCTAACCAAACCGTCGTTACCCTTTTGCTGGTAGTTGTAGTTTTCCCCCCCTCGTCACTGCCGCGTCACCAGTTGGACGTGATGCAGTTCCTGAACCACATTTCCCAGCGTTCCCGCGGCGGCGCCTCCTCCCTCCGCTCCCTCCGCCTTCCCTCCCACTCCACTGGGCCGCGAGGAAGTCGCAAGATGGCTGATGTCGCTTGGAAGTAATGTTCCCCTCTGCAACATGAAGCCGTGAGTGTGGAAGAAAGCGAGGGAGGCACCATCGGGCTTTTATTTTTATTTTCTTTTAGTTACTTTTCTTTTATTTCGTCAAACATCCATCTCATTCCGCGTCGTGTCCGCCCCGGACTTGTCTTCGGGAGTTGACGCGTCAAATCACGCCGGGGACCCTGCCAGCAGCTAACGGCTAGCCACACCGTTAGCAAATATCAGCACAGCTCGTCAGTCAGCCAGGCAGGCACACAGCTTGTTAGTTTGTTTTTAATCCGTACTCTGACACCGGCGAGCCACCAAGCTTCGCTACACGCATGTGCTGAAATTTAGCCCGAGGTCGTGCAGAATAAATGTCAAAATACCGAGTCTATAACGGTTTTACAAGCCGCTCGGTCTAACATCATGTCCGCGAACTGGTCATCCAGCCTGTTGGTTGCTAACTAATGCGCAGTATTGACTCTGTTTCATGTGCACAAACCGGCAGGATCTTTATTTTGTAGACATTTCTCTCTAACATCCACCACCCAGGTGCATTTCCGTTACTTGCTGCCAACAACATTTTGGAAGCCGATTATGTTAAAGCCAAATTATGGGAGTAGGAAATATGTTGAACTTTTTCTGGTTGTAGGTAGCTGCACTGGCCTTGCTGGCATCTCACCAAAAACCCACAGGGATGGACACTAAGCTGAGCATTCACAACCAAAACTGAAGAAAATTGGCGTTTCGATATTAAGGAATAAGTAGCGCTGACTGACAGGGTTGTGCAGCCGTTCATAGTGACTCATTTCACTGGTCTGGGTGACAGATAAGTTGTTTAGCAGGGTTAACGAAACTACAGTTAGTCACTACATCGGAGACCAGTTAGCTTGCCTGAAGTGCACAGCTAGCTGAAGTCTCGCCCCACATCACATTACAAACACGGCGTACAGAACGTATTCAGAGCCCGCTCCCGGCCAGACACACAGGCTCAACAACACCGTCATGGGAGTGCAGGGTTTCCAAGAGTATTTAGAGAAGCGGTGTCCCGGGGCCGCAGTCCCGGTGGACCTCCTGAAGCTTGCCCGTACTGCGGCCCGCCAGCCCCCTCACCACCATCATCCACACCACCACCCACATCACCCCGGGCCCATGCCTCCCCCGCCCCCGCCTGCCAGGATCCTAATCGACGCTGACTCCGGCCTACAGCGCCTCTACGGCGGTTACCAGACGGACTGGGTGTGCGGGGGCGAGTGGAACGCCATGCTGGGCTACCTGGCTGCCCTGTCACAGGCCTGTCTGTACCAGGGTGGCCTGGAGCTGGTCGTGGTTTTCAACGGCACACTGGGAAAGGAGCGCTGGCCCGAGTGGGCGCGGCGAGCTCAGGGCCAGCGACAGACGGCGCAGCTGATAGTCAACCACGTCGGCAGCAAGGCCACCCCGCCTCCCCGGGCATGGTTCCTGCCCCCGGCTTGCCTCAGCCACTGCGTCCGCCTCGCCATGTTCCGCTTCCGAGTGCGGGTGAGCAATGTGATAATGGCTGTGTGAAGTTGTTTTATTGTGGTCATGTGGCGTGTCGTTCATTTAACACTTGCCCTCTCTCGCAGCACGCCCATTAATAGCTTACATCATCCAGCGCTGCTTTAACTCCTTCCAGTTAGTGAGCAAGTGCAGCTGCCTGTCCCGACCACTGACACCAGTCAACCTGAGGTTTAGTAGTTTAATACACATCCGATCTGTCAAACTGTCTGTTGCAAGCGGAGCAAACATAGGCTCCTCCTGTCTGGAGCTGATGCCTGTGGTCGGCCTGCCCTGCTCTCATGCATGTATTCGGGATGGTCTGCTGAGAGGAGGAGGTGTATCCAGTGCAACAGATTTTTTTTTATATATCTATGAAGCGGCCCCTGCTCTGTGCAACCCTATTCAAGAGTGGTTAGAAACATGTAGTGTACAGCATGACCTAGTCTAGCCTATATATTACATAACATGAACTCAATGAACCTTTCATACATTGTTGAACAACTGCTGAGTGGATAGACTATTTATAGATCCCTGGTGCCTGACACTAGTGCTTTGGTAATGATTTATTTCACTTGTTTCAATTGGTTGATAAAAGTATTTTTTTATGCATTTGACCCATTGACACAAAAGCATTTGATATCAGATCAACTGCATTTATGATATGTTTAAATATAGTAGGGTTAAATGAAAGAAGGAAATGTGTTGCAGTGTTTCTAAATCTAGAGTGGACATCTCTTCATGGGGCACTGAATAACTTTACTGAAAAAGAAAATGTGACTCATGACGTTGTGTTCAAGGCCTGCCGTAAATGCAGCCACGCTGCCCCTCAAGGTTCCCTCCAATCAGCTTTACCCAGCTGTCACTTTTTGCCTTTGATTTACCCTCCAGTCAGCGTGCACGCTATCATCAAAAAGCACAGTGCCATCGTGTATACTGAGAGAGTACTTGTTAGAACAGACAATCCCACCCACGTTACAGTACAACACAACTCTGATGCTCGTTGTGCTTGCTCAGAGTCGTTACTCACAGGTCCCATGTGTACTTATTTTTTTCTACCTGTATTCTGAGAAACAGTCCTTTTTTCTCTGCAGCTTTAAGTATTGTGAATTAAACCTTTATGAAATACAGCGCTGCTCCATGTGCAGACAGTGCCAACATGTAATGCACATCATTCATTTCATATAGCCTATCAATATGACATTTTTGCATATACGCTATTGTGGTTGTTTAGATTTGATATTAGTGCGTTTAATTATTGGTGAGTAACACAATAGAAATATGACTCAGTTCAAACCAACCTGTCTCACCATCCCTGTCCCATATTGTATCCATGTGAATGAAAAGACTTGATTAGCAGCTCATTAAATAGATTTTTAATGAAGTAACCAAATGTAATTATTTAGTTTTCACATTGATTAACAAGAGTGTTGATTAACATAACAGTCCTGGCATAATCTTGAAGTTCTCCTGTGCTCTCTTCTCTGTGCAATAACGATGCACCTCATGCACCATTTGGGCTCTGCATCAGTGCTTTCTGAAGAAGTGATGTTGCCCCAGGCCCTGGTGCTCTAGGTATCAGCAGCAGGAAGTGATTGTTGTAGCACAAAGTACCACAAATGTGACCAGTGATGAAGGAGTTGTTTGAGTTGATGGTGGAGCTCAGCTGAAGTGTTTTCTTGATATATCGTGTGGGGTATCAGCACCAGTGGAGATCTCTCTTCTCTACATTCATTATAAATTGAGTATATTGCAGTGGCTGCTAGAAAACACTGTGAAAACTAGCAAATTTTCTTTATCGTCTAATCTGCTAGTTAGTCAAGACAGACTAACTAATGTGATATTTGGTCTGTGAAACATAACAAAAGTGAACAATCCAAAAAGTGTGACATCTTAAAGTTTCTTGTTTTGTCCAACCAAGGAAATCAGATATCAAATAGAGAAAACAGCAAATTCTAAAACTGAATTGGAGAGACTGGGAGAAGTTGTGGCAATTGTCAAAATCGTCACTGATGATTTTTCTGTTTCTCGGCTACTTAATTGACTAATTGTTACTGTGGTTCATTGACTTGAACAATGACACGAAAAGGACAAAATCTAATCTAACGCATGTCAGAGGCTTTCAAGAGGAGGTGCCATTAAAAGTCCACCCAGAGTTTGTGTTTTCTTTCCTGACCCACCAGACTGAGTTTGCCTCTTCTGTTTCCACAGGTTGTACAGACTTTGGAGGACCACCACCAGGAAGTGCTGTCTCTCTACAGGGACTATGGATTTGCTGGTCTGATTGCTCAGGATTCTGAGTTCGCCCTCTGCAACGTACCTGCCTATTTCTCATCACACGCACTCAAACTGAGCTGGAATGGCAAGAACCTGACCACACACCAGTACCTGCTGTCTGAGGCTGCCAGGCAGCTGGGGCTCAAGACACAGCACCTGCCCTGCTTTGCTGCTCTGCTGGGTAAGGAGCAGCGCACACCCCTCAGCTTACACCAATTCAAACACGTGTGCCGCATTTCTCCGTGTCGCTCTTTCACTGAAATGCACGCCCCCCCCCCCACCCTTGTGAAGTGTATTTTTGGGACCTCTCTTTTGTCTGTCGTGGTTGTACGTTGACACAGCAAACATTTGAAAGCGTTTCCATCTTGCAGGAAATCATATTCTGCCTGATGAGGACCTGGCTGCCTTCCACTGGAGTCTGCTGGGACCAGAACACCCACTAGCTTCTCTCAAGGTACCGTATGGTCCTATGTCTAAAGTCCTCTGCACATCACACAAAGTGTTAGCTTTAACAATAACATAAGACTGTAATTGTTCAAAATGTGTTGTTAATTCAAATGTAAACACAACCAGATGCTTTCTGCTTTTCTCTGTCTCAAGTACAGTGTCATTCAAAAGGAGAAGTTTTCAGATTTGTTACCATCTTCCATCTGATAATTTTCTGCTCTTTCACACTAAATTCCTCTCAGTGTTTTAGGAGCTTAATTCTTCCTCGTCAGTAGATTTTTGTTTTCAACACTTGTGTCACAAGTGTCAATAACTTGCATCTCTGCCTCTGCCAATATGTCTGTACTGAGAGAGCCAAGCTAGCTGCTGCTTGTTTTTGGATGAAGTTATATCATTGTTAAGCAATAAAATCTAACATGAAGCTTCATGTTGGGTTTTATTGCTGAACAACTGATTCCCAGTGTAACTGTCTGAAACCACTTCTCCAACGTGACGTAATGTATCTCATTTAAGTTAAAGGCCAAGTTACACTGTCAGCTCTGATCTTAAAACATGTGTTTGAATGTTGAGCTTTGACCTGCCCCTTTAAAACATACACATTATACATGTATATATGTATGTATCACCCACTCACTCACCCACTCACTCACATAGTCTCTCTCTCCCACTGTGTTCCTCGGATTTGAACTGAACTGAGGAATGAATGGATCGTTTCAGGGAGGGATTGACTTTGGTTCCGTCAGTTGTTCTTTTAAACGAATCGTTGGCTCAGTATTGAGACAGTTTTCAAAAGTACACAATTTAAATTTTTGGGTTTGAATTAACACTGATGTTAAGCATAAAATGTAGCACAGGCACCTTCAGCAATCAAGTCATAACATTTATTAATTGGTTTGACTCCCAGTCGTCCCTTTGTAACTGTGCACTGACACTGAGGTCTGAAGTCTCTGTTCACTTCAGTCTTTCTGTGATTTAAAAAAAAAAAGTCGCAAAGTGAAAAGATAAATATTCAGAGAAATATCTCTGCGGCCCTGTGATGGTTCTACTCCCCACTGGACCGGAGACACTCATCAAAAGGTTTGTTTTCTGTGGCAGGTGCGCGCTCATCAGTTGGTGCTGCCGCCCTGTGAGGTGGTGATCAAGGCCGTGTCAGAGTACGTCTCCTCCATCAAAGACCTGGGAAACCTCGACGCTATCGCCAGAGATGTCTTCAAACAGTCACAGGTGGGTCATGTGTCACTGTACATTTCACCGATTAACATGGAATTGGTTTTATCGGTTGAATTCAACATATATTTACATACTCCACTTGAAACTCTGTAAGTAGAGACTGACACACATCAATAGCTAATTACCTTACATACCAGACGGCTGCTGCTTCCTCACACATCAGGGCTAAACCACAGACCTTTTAAAAACCCATGTGCTTAACAGGATTTAACAGTCTTAGTTTTGCTGTTTACACTGGACACATTTGGGCTTAAAACTCGCGATTGTTCTCATTATTGGTTAATCTGGTTGTTTTGTCTCCATGCAGAGTTGTGTTATGCATCTTTATCATCGAGCCAATAGGTTTGAAATTAAGAAGCATGTTGTTGAATCAGCAGCGTCTGTTTATATACATCTCATCTCTGCTCTGTGACATTCGGATCAGCTGGTTTGGGTTTTCTGGTACAGATCCAGAGAACCTCAAAATTGAGCTTTATTTTTATTTGCTGTACCTGGCTCTTATATAATATAATATAATATAATATAATGTAATATAATATAATATAAGAAGTCTTGTGACAGCATTAATCCTGACATGGTGATGAGTCATGTTATGTTTTCAGGGGCTCATTGTTGTGCTGTTTATTGTGACTTAATGTATGTTTTTAAATTGTTGACAGTTGACAGAGATATGTCCAAGGTTCAGTAAAAAGATGTTTCTCTGACTCAGATACCCCTTTTGCACCAAAATGACCAGATATAAACAGTTTTCCATCGAGGTGTATGTGCTTCGTCTTTAGAGCGTTATTGCTGCGATCTGAGATGTTTTTTTCTTCTTAAACTAGAGAATTGGCTCTTCAGTTTATCCATCAATTCTCATCCTCCATCTTTGATGGTGACGTCTAGAGTCACGTCTCTACACGGGACACTCCTATTGGCTCCAGTGGGTGATGTCACAGCCAATCAGAGCGTCTCCTTCAGAGGCCTAGCTGTCAGCTGCTTGTAGCCAAAGTCAATGGGATCAATTCTGTATTTTTCTGATCTCAGAGTGAGGAGAAGCTGCTCTGAGTTTATTGTAGTGACAGAATAAAGACAGAGAGACATGGACAATAAGATATTTAGAGCATTAGAGGCTTTGGAGCTGATTTTTCATCATTACTGCTCCAAAGAATGAGCAGAACTCAGATCAGATAAAGAGAGAAACTTCAAATCAGCTCTAGAACAACACAAACATGTGTGTAACTTTGTGTGTTGAAGTTTTCTTTGGTTATTCTGGTTTACAGTGTTTTTACATGGAAAATAAGGAAAAATTCCCCGTGTTTTTGGTTTCCTCTTGTTCTCTGAGCTACTATCCCCTATTAAAGTGAACAGAGTCTTTATTGAGTTAATGAGCTGAGGTTGAGCTGAGTCTGAAGATGTGGAGCACTTGTGGACAAGTTTTTAGCTTGAAAAGGAAAAACACAAAGTATGATAAAACAGAAAAAGTCATCACATGTACATATAGAGCACACACACAGATACAACAGAGAGAGAGAGAGAGAGAGTGAGCTGCTAGTCCCTGTGCAGACATAAAACAGCTGCGATGTTTCATCCTCAGGTTATTGTCCCTGTAAACATGTCGTCGCCTCTGTGTCAGACGCTTTGGTTGGTGATTGTGTGTTGTATTTATATCAGTGCCGATTGGATCCAGGTTTTTGGACCAGAGGAAAAGACAAAGCTACATAGACAATCATTCTGATGTTCCAGAAATATTTATTATATAGGCCCCTTATTCTGTTTTTTGCATCTTAGTGCCAAAGCCCGATATATCTTATTCCTCTGGGTTGTAGAGTGTTTCCACACACTATTAAAAACACATCAGCACACACCACCCTGTTGCTAAAAATATTCAGTGGAGCACCAAATGCATGTTTATGCGCAGCAAATGCACCATTTCCTCCTCATCTGGGAACTGCATACTAAGAACTACACTGCCCAGATACTACAGGAAATTATTTAGTAAATGAATGGGCTTCCTGTTTTTCAATTGGAGATTTATCTCTTCATTTGAACCAATGTGTGTGTCTCGGAGCAGCAGGTCTAGCAGGTCATTGATTATTGGGAGCCTCAGTGATGCGCTGGTGATTTGGAGAATTTTTTTAATGGTGTTTGTTTAAAACATGAAAAAAATTTAACATCACGTCATCATCGATCCAGTGTGGAAATGGATCATAAATGAAACCAGTTATTAGAATCCAACCCTATTGATCTCGTAGATAATAGCACCGATGTTCACACTCTAGACAATAGCTACACAAGTTTGTTTGCTAGTTTCATTTTCCCATCCAGCGTCGGTTGTTTAAATGCCAAATACACTTCATCTGAGCTCCTGTGGGCACGTTGGTCTTAAAATGAGGGGCGGTCGTGTGAATTGTTGGCGCCTTGCTATCTTGAAGCAGTGGAATGGGATTGACGAACAAAAACCTGGTCTGAAGTCAGTGGTGCAGTATTTCATCATGGATAATAACAACACCGCACCAATGCAGCTTCTCTATAGAACCACAACACTTCGCTTGTTAACGACGCACAACAGTGTTTTGACACATTTTACCTTTATCCAAAAAGTTGCAACTCCTGTGATTTGGATATTGCACTTGGCCATATTGCGATTATAATTAATTGCGCAGCCCTATTGTATTTCGCCCAAAACACTTGCATGGTTGATTGTGGAGGTTCAGCTGATTCTGAATATGTGGGGACTTGGTGACATTTTTGAAAACGACAACTTTATAAGGAAAAGCACAAAGAGATGAGAAAATGCAAAAGACGTCACGTGGGTGTAAAAGGGTTAATAAGAAAGTAAAGTATGCACATACATCTCCACTGTTATAATCCCTGCACGCGACGTATTCACCACGATGCTTTGTTCCTCACAGTCTCGTATGGAGGACAAGGTGGAGCGATTCAAAAAAGCTGTGGAGTATTTCTCGGCTGCCTCCAAACCTCGCTCGCCCAACATGGGGCCCTCCTCTTTCATCAGTGAGTACAGAACAGAACCAGTTGTCTACGACACAGTTTCATCATATTTGTCTCACTAGAGCTGAATATATCCTTATTACAAAATGTCATGTTTTTGTGTTTCCGTGCTCAGTACCTGGGTTTGGACCCACTCCATTTGGGGGACCACCTGGCCACATGGGACCGATGCAGCCTGGAAAGAATCAGGTAGATTCCTTCATCCCCTGATGTGTGTAATTGTTCTCTGCTCTACATGACTCTATATGTAGCAGAATGGATTAAGTTTTGTGCTCTTTTAAATCCCTGGTGAGCTCATTCAGTGCTCAACTGGCTGCAGGAGAAGGGTGCCGTCCTCTCCATCTCAAATCCTCCCTCCAGCCTTTATTAGATGCTTCTGGTTTGATGTGAAATAAAATAGGACAGTTTAAGTTCCCGTCCCTGAGACATCTTCTCCCTCCTCCCTCTCCTCTCCTACCTCTACTCTTCTTTTCTTCCTTTCCCAAACCATTTCCTTTCTTTTCCCTACCCGCTCTGGTCCACACACAGTTTCCCCCTCCCCAGGTCCCAGGACTAAAGCCACCCTATCAAAATGCTCCATACGGACCTGGCTCCACCCCTCTGTTCCAGAACCCGCCGCCACCGTCCCAAGACTGCAACGATACAATGACAGGCAAGATGGGCTTCTCTGATTGGTCAGCTCCATATGATTCCACTCAGGGGGGAAGTCGATTACCCAATCATCACACCGGCAGTCAGTCAGGTCCCTCTCCGTCGCCTTCCTCGTCATCTGACGGAGACGAACCCAATGACAGCAACACAAAGTAAGTCACATGGTCCGGGTTTCAGCAAAGCGAGAGCTGCCTCGTCACGTCACAGTGATAATGGCAGGTTTAACTAATCACAGGAAGAGCTTTGTTTTCCCTGTATGTTGGGAGCATACAACAGTAATGAACATAAGCTTGTTCAAGGGCAGCACCTGTGTTTTATATGTTAAAAGTCAAGCCACTGATTTTTCCAAGTTGATTCAGTTTGGATTGGGACTGCAGAGTGTTTTCAGTGAATGATAAAGGTGTTAGAGCCTAATTGCACTGGGCAGGTATGGCTTTGTTTCATTGCCTGATGCAGCAGCGTTTTATGAGCGTGCTGCTGAATGTGCTCCTAAGTTTGTCCTGAGCTTGTCTCAGACCAGCAACAAGCCTGCAGAATCACACTGTACATGTGTTGTGTCCTGCTCGACGTGAGACCAGCAGAGATTTAGAAAGCCAGTTTCATATCAGATGAGACTTTCTCACAATGCACTCCACCTGCAGCATCTCTCATTTGTTGCTTTTTGTCAGCAACCTTACAGTGTGAAGTCGCCCAGGTGTAACCTGGAGATTCAAGGATTACAGAGACTAAGGAGAGAGAGCAGAGGGGGAAATCATTCACAGGGATAAACATGTGATTTTGCTCCTGTGTGTTTTGTTGACCCACGTGAAAGTCAGGCCAAGGAGTCCTCGGACCGAGGGTGTGATAGATTCTCAGAGGCTCGAACGTTGATTTGTCGCAAGTCAATGAAACAAAGTGAGCATTGACACAATTGCACAAAATACTTGAGAGGAAACTGTGTACTGTGCAAACACACAGGGGTATGTAGCTCCTCCTCTAAAATGAGTTGGTACATGTTTAAATCCAAAGTCCATGATCAGAACAGGATGAGATCCAGGTACAATGCTCACATATTTATTTCAAATAGTGGATCAGAAACAGCCAGAAAAGGAATCTCCTCTGCTACGCTTGATGTGAGGGGGAACAGTGATGCACTCGAAACATTTTCATCTTTTTTCCTAAAAATGCTGCTGACTAGGTGGCGTTAACCCCAGACTCTGGGTGTCAGGTTCAACTGTGAAAAGTCTGGGGTTGGTCAGAGCCATAGACCAGTGTGATGTAGACTAAAACCTTTATATTCAATCTATTGACCATCAGGGGGCGACTCCACTGGTTGTCAAAGAAGTCAGATTGTATTGAAGTCTATGTGTGATTGACAGACTGCTCCACCCAATCAGGATAGAGTACAGAGCAGGTCAGATCCACCCCTCACTCCTCCTCAGCTCCACCTTCTCCTCCAAAGATGGTTTCTACTGGTTTAAAAAAAACAAAAAAAACAAGATGGCCAACGGACAAATTCCAAACTTGAGGTTTCAAAATGGCAGCTCTCAAACCAGTGGGTGACGTCACAGTGGGTTGATACTTGGTCAGAAGTAGCATTAGCTCACCTGGGCTGACGCTCCTCTGTTAACTTTAGTGTTGCACACCTCTTCTTCATGGGTCCAGTGTTTGTGTGAATGGAACAGATGATTTCTTTTATGTAGTTTTTCTTTTAGGGTTTTAGGATTTTTGGGTTTTTTTGTGGCTGAAATTGTTTGTATCTGCAGTGACTGGGCCCCTATTCACAAGCATTTTCCCCCATTGTTATAATCGTGTTTGTTAGCTCAAGCTCATACCTTATTATGATTTGTGTGAAATAAAAGAAACGATAAATTCGTCCTGCTGCACATCTATCTCATCAACACCGTAAGTGTCCAGTGTTTCTCTCTGTGTGGGAATATTAGGGATAAGCTGAAGCAGGTATGTGACTAACGTGATGATCTAGGGTGGAGTTGCACAAAGACGCGCACACAGAGGCTAATGCAGAGATATAATTGGATGGTTTGTATTTTGTTTTTTCAAAGCTCCTCGAGTCTTGTACTGGTTAGTTTTTACACCCAGGGCGACTGAACACTCTCATAAAACCCTTTCTTTCAGCCATTTGACGGACAAGTCCTCTCGGTGGGAGGATCCTGCTGGAAGGGGGGGCTCGGCCACTGGAGACGGTTCCCAAGGCAACGGGAGCGGGTCAAACATTCCGTCACTGCTGTCTATGGCGACGCGGAGTCACATGGACATAACTACACCCCCTCTGCCTCAGGTGAGATGTTACACGAAGCGGGTAACGCAGCACAGTGTTGGTAGACTGGTTTTTTTTTTTTTTGTTTGTTTGTTTGTTTGTTTGTTTGTTTTTTTGTGGAAAGCTTCATTTTGTCGTCAGTGTTTCCTGCTTGTTTGTCACTTCAGGTCAGTGCTGAGGTTCTTCGTGTAGCCGAACACAGACACAGGAGAGGACTAATGTACCCACAGATTTACCACATATTGACCAAGGTAAACCACTGTCCTCACTCCAGTGACATCCAAGTTTTGTTGGTCCCCCTGTCCTCATCTTAGTTAAAGAATGGTTATTTTAAAAAAAAGAAAAAAAAAAAAAAAAAGGTAGCAGAGGTAATAAATCAACCTCCTTAGAGCTCTTCCTCCACTTAATCTCTCTATTCTTATCCCGTTTGTCCTTACCCCCCCACCTCCTCAGGGAGAGATGAAGATGCCAGTGTGTATAGAGGATGAGTGTAACTCTGAGCTGCCTCCTGCCTCTCTGCTGTTCCGTGCTGCCAGACAATATGCCTACGGCGTCCTCTTCAGTCTGGCTGAGACACACCGCCGCCTGGAGAGACTCGCACTCCGAAAGAGGGCCCCCCTGGAAGGTAGGCCATGCGTCTGAGCAGAGAAGGAAGAGGAGGCAAATATCACTGTACACACCCTCACATTTATTCTTAGAAGGTTACAGGGTTGGTGGAGATCATCTTTGAACCAGGTTGCCTTGATGCTTCAGTTTCAGTTGCTTTCTTTGTTTATTTTGTCACAATGTCTTGTTAAAAAGGCTACATGGAGCATGTGGTGTTTCCCAAGTATTTGTCAGTGTTTGTGGTCACGCTGCCCTGCAGTCTCTTCTGTGCAGCTTTTATCAGTAGATGCAGAACAGCACGGTCAGGCGGTGCCATCTTGAAATGTTTTGTTTCGTCCAAGCAGTTGCCCAAAGGAGTTTCAGATTATCAAGATATAAAATCCTGACAAGCAACAAATGGAGAGACCAAGGATTCAAGTTTGAATCAATCCAAAATTTTAACAGATACTGCTAATTGACTTAAATGTACTCTTATTGGTACTTTTTAGACTTTTTCAGACTTAACATTGCTTTATTTAGTCACTTGATTAACTTTCCTGCAAAGCTTCAACAGGTTGTTTTGAACAAATCACTACTATTAAATGATTTTTGTACTTCTGTAATAATGTAGATCCGAACACAGTGATTTACCACAGGGCAGTATTTTTTACTGTGCAGTACTTCATCAACAGAAATCAAGATTGCTTGCATTTTTTTTTTTTAATTGTTTGCTGTCTTCACAACCAAACTTCATCACTATCATCCAACTGTGAAAACGCATCAAGGTTCGTAACCTTCCAGACAAATTTAGAAACAGCTCGTAGAGGTTGGCCTTTGCGTTTGTTGATTCATTGTCTTCATGACTTTTTATTCTACAGGTTCTACAGGTTGTTTGAGAGTCAGTAGGTTCTGTAAGTGTGGAACAATACAACAACGTGTTGACATAACAATTTGCTTATGAGTACTTCAGTATTTATAAAAGCCAGCACTCAAGTAGTTAAATTAATGTAAAAAATCTGACTCAGCAAATTATACTGTAATGATATTGACGAGTGGGATCTATACTTTGACTCTAGTAGATGAGCTTTGTACTTATACTGTACTTACATTAAGTATCTTGAGCCTTTGGACTGTTGGGTGGATGGAAGAGGTGGAAGAGGAGACAGTGGAAAAACGTAGATAATTGTTAGTTGCAGACTTATTAGAGACTACGTATTGTGTGTCCAATGGTGAAACGTAGAAAGAACTGAAAGCCAGTGGAACCACCTTACATTTCTGCTAGGTCAACAAGCATTGCACAGGTTTCCTTGACTATCGGGAAGTGGATCTCTAGTGGTTACATATCTGCTGACTTGTCAGAAAACTGGTTAAGGGAGAGAGCCACTATTTTCATTTGCAGCTTTGATGTTGCTGTGTAGCCTGAGGACGCTTTAACTCGCAAACCCAGGGGTCGATAGTGTCATCACTGTTGGCTGCTCTCCTCTCACGTCTGCCGGTGGCAGGGCTCTTCCCACAGCCCGACATGTAACCGAAGCAGCGCCGCTGTATTTAGTTACACTTGTGCTTTTGCTTGGATGAAATGTCAGAACGACGGCTGTGAGAAAGCCAAGGAAGTCTGAAAGCTGCTTCAACCATGGGAACGACGCCCTTATTTATATTACAGAACATAAGAGACCGTCTCACAACCGTGTTTGAACTCCTACCTACACTCTGACTGAGTCTGTCAGTTGCATCATTCATCCCACAATGCAACACTGCTCTAAAGCCTGCAATTTCTGTCTCGTCGGTTCTAATACATTTATAGCACCAGTGTTTCATCCATCCCCTTAAACCAAGTCACGCCCACACCTGTCTTACCTCTGTGTTACAGTTCCTCCAGTGATTGTGAAAGAGTGGAGCAGCGGTAAGGCCAAGTCAGCCCTCACCCCAGAGCTGGTCCCGGCCCTGTGTTTCCGGGAGTGGACCTGCCCCAACCTGCGGCGGCTGTGGTTGGGTCGTGCCAGCGAGGACCGCTCCAGGAGAACCAGGGCCTTCCTGGCCTGCCTGCGCTCTGACTGCCCAGCCCTCCTCAACCCAGCACAGGTTCCACAGCATCTGCTGCTCATGTGCTGCGTGCTCAGGTATGACAGTAAAGTTCCTTTACAGCGCTTGCATGAAGCAGTGTGTTCTTTGGAGACACTGAAGCAGGCCCTGAGAGTATCCAGATTCAGACAGGAAGCGTCTTAGCCAGTCCAGACACACACTTTCAAACCGCACAGGAAAATTAGGTACATGCCAGTCTTGTCTTATCTTATCAATGTATGAGACAAAAGACAAGAATACACACATTTCCCAAATTATAAGATGGAGATGCAAAGTACATAGCTGTAAATAAATAAAGATAGATATAGATATAGATATATGCGTAAGGGCCGATGTGCAGGGGTGAGAGTTCACAAAATTACAAAAATTGGTTAATGTTTTCTATGACTGGATAAACAGCGATGTAACCTGAAACTAGTCAGAATGGCGGAGGGATACAACCGTATAGCGGTAATTCTAGTTCTTGCGTTTGTTAAGTTGCGACTCTGTTTTGTTAAAGTGGTTTCTGTACACATTCAGTGTCACCAGGACTTTGTCACCACAGACATAATAATAGAAAAGTCCCAGGTGTTTTTACGAATGACATTAACGACAGCTCCGTCTCATTCAAGTGTCCCAGTAACAAGAGTGAACGTGCATGAACAGCACCAGAGCCCTGAAACTGAGGCGGCTGCATGGACTTCAACAGTCGTTCATGTTGTGCACATCTGGGCTTCTCCTGCTGTGACATGTCACAGTGTCCTCTGTGAACAGGGCTCATTAGTGGGCTGACGTCACAACATGATACCGTTGATATGAAGGAACCAGTTGTTCGGTCCCTGAGGTTCACGATGTGTTGCTGCTCTGCAACAGACATTTTATTCAAAACTTTGTCTGGTTTGAGGACACGCACCTCACCTGCTGCCACACACACACTTCTTATCACAACATATGAGTCTTTTAATATTTGCATTGTGTTCACAGTGTTAATCCTGTGTTGTGTGACTAAAAGGCTTTTAATTAGTTGAGATTGAACCCGTTTAAATTCTAAATTTAGAGCTAGAGCTAGTTGAAGCTAGTTCTTCATAAAGTGGAGAGATCTAATATCACGGACGGTCTTATGATCGACTTTTCAGATGAAGAAGTGACGACTGGACAAACATCCGAAAAAAGCATCTAAGTGAAGGAAAGACGTGAACCTCAGGCCAGAACTTTCAGAATAAAATCTGTGGAAATAGGATGCAGAGATTTGGCAGTTGGACCTTTTAAGATGAAGTGATTTGTTTTGTTTCCAGCCAGCCATATGCACAACTCATCATGTAATCACGAGTTCAACTAAATCTGTGGGGAGAATCATGATTCAGATCGTGGATCTTGATTCTACCTAAAAAGATTGTGTTGTAATCTTTTGGATCCACCCACCTTGAAACTGTAGACATCAGTACACTGCAGTCCCGAGTTCCTGCTCTGAACAAAGCTTTGTTTGTCCTCTGCTCTCAGGTATATGATGCAGTGGCCTGGAGGAAGGATCCTCCAGAGACATGAGCTAGATGCCTTCCTCGCCCAAGCTGTTTCCAGCCAGCTCTATGAACCCGACCAGCTACAGGAGCTCAAGGTGAGACACAACTCCCCCCTGAGACCTACAGAGCAGACACTATTCTCGTTTTATTTCTAGTTTTCTTCTTCTCTTTCTTAGGTGATTAAGTCCATTTGTGTTGTGAATGCATTCTTTGTGTGCCTTCACTCTAAACCTGTTGCAAATAACCGTATTGTATTTTTGCTTAAAGGTCCCATATTTTAACGTCTCCAGCATTTTTATCTGAAGGATTGATATCTATAGGAAGGTTTTAAGAACCAGTTTAGTTTTACTTCTCCTCTCTCAGGCTTCTCTCTGGAGCTCTAGTAACAACAGGTCAATCAGCCAATCAGAAGAGAGGATATCTTGATTGGCTGCCTGTTTTCTTAGTGATTCATTAAAAATATATCAGATTCCACTTAAACTTCCTGAGAGACCAAATCCTTCAAATTTGGATCCAGGTCACTTCTTTTTACAACCAGTGGAGTTGTGTGTGTTTATCCATCAATTCTCATCCTCCATCTTTGATGGTGACGTCTAGAGTCACGTCTCTACATGGGACACTCCTATTGGCTCCAGTGGGTGATGTCACAGCCAATCAGAGTGTCTCCTTCAGAGGCCTAGCTGTCAGCTGCTTGTAGCCAAAGTCAATGGGATCAATCCTGTATTTTTCTGATCTCAGAGTGAGGAGAAGTTGCTCTGAGTTTATTGTAGTGACAGAATAAAGACAGAGAGACATGGACAATAAGATATTTAGAGCATTAGAGGCTTTGGAGCTGATTTTTCATCATTACTGCTCCAAAGAATGAGCAGAACTCAGATCAGATAAAGAGAGAAACTTCAAATCAGCTCTAGAACAACACAAACACATGTGTGGAACTTTGTGTGTTGAAGTTTTCTTTGGTTATTCTGGTTTACAGTGTTTTTATCTAGAAAATAAGGAGAAATTCACTTTCCTCTTGTTCTCTGAGCTACTATCCCCTATTACAGTGAACAGAGTCTTTACTGAGTCACAGATATGAGCTGAGGTGGAGCTGATTCTGAAGATGTGGAGACATTTTTAAAAATGACAACTTTATGAGGAAAAACACAAAGAGATAAAAAAAAAAAACCTTGATGAAGAAATTATGAAAAACAAAACAAAAACATAATACATCATGTTTTTGTATAGTTAAACACCTAAGGGAGGCAAGGGTAACTGCACATAGAGAATAATTTCAAAATAAAACAGGAAATCAAACATACAAAATCATTTTAGAGGTCCTGACTTACAATCTAGTGCAGGCGAATAGAATAGAGAGGATTTCAGACTTGAGTCAGAATCTCCTAGTGTGTGATGCTCATGACGTACATCAGAGAATCTCCACACAATGTTTTCCTTTCTTGTTTTTGTGTGTGTTTGTGTGTTTATGTATTGTGTGTAGAGGAGCTGGAGATCCTCAGCTCCTCACTTCTCCTACCTCTTCACCTCCTCTGTGCCGCACAGTCTAAAAGTACTGTCATTCTTCATTTGTGCGTTGGCTGTCAGGTGGAGAAGGTGGATGCCCGTGGCGTGCAGCTGGCTGCTCTCTTTATGGCTGGCGTTGACACGGCGCTGTTCATCAACGATGTGTGCGGCCAGCCGTTACCGTGGGAACACTGTTGTCCCTGGGGCTTCTTTGACGGCAAACTGTTCCAGAGCAAACTGGCCCGGGCCGCCCGCGACCGGGCCGCCCTGCTGGACATGTGTGAGGGGCAGGTACGAGACCATGTGTTTGAACTCAGGGTGTGTTGGAGGTTTGTCTTTCAGAAAGTCAGTGGTTTTAGAACAAGACAGTATTTCATAAATTCATCCAAAATGATTGACAGAAACAGAGGTAGGTTAAAATAGCTGAACATTAAGATGATGATAATAATAATAATCATAAACTTTATTTATAGCACCTTTCAAAACACAGTAACAAAGTGCTTTACAGGACAAGTTCAAATTGAGGACAAACAAAAAATATAATAAAAATAAACTTTAAACTGAAACTGAGGCAGATTTAAAGAAACAATTTATGACAATGATGTGGACATTAAAGTGCAACATTGAGGTACAGTAAAACAATGAAGCGTTTTTAAATTAAGATAATCAATAAAATAAGAAACGGTAATAATAAGTAATATGTTGAAGAAGTCCAGAGTAGATTTAGACACCAAGCTCTGAGAAGTCACGTCTATAAAAATGTGTCTTTAAAAGGGATTCAAAAGAGGCTAAAGCCAGTTTAATGGAGGCCCGAACAGAGAAGGCCCAGTCAACCTTGGACCTCAGGCTGTGAGATGTATGGTATCAGTTGATCTGTGATGTACCAGATCGAGCTTTGAAAGTCATCAATAAAATCTTAAAATCAATCTTAGAATTTACCTAAAGCCAACAGGAAAAAAAAGAGGCAACATGCTCTCCTCTTCTGTAATTTATGTTGACTCATACGTGTATGAAGAGTTACAGTAGAGAGGAGATAAAAACATGGATGACCAGGTTTTTTCTGGGTAAAATGACTGGACAACTGTGTTTAAAAGGCACCTGGGTTTTTACAGAAGATGCTGCTGTTATGGGACAGAAAGCCCAGGTGCTTTGATGCGTTAGTCAGAGTCAATAATTATTTTTCAGATAATATATAAATATAATATTTATTGCAGTGATCTTAGATCCAGATTTCTCTCTCTGATATGTTGAATTGCTGTGAGATTAATGTAAACAGGGTACATGTCTGAAAGAGGCTTTTAATACCAGAGCCCCTGTTGACACCAGCGTTTTACTGCCCTGGTTTAAAGGCACTTAGACGATAATTACTGAGTCAAGTAAAGAAGAAATGAGCAGTGTCCTCACTCAGATGTTCCCAGGCTCTGATGGTGAGTTCATGTCAGTCAGGCTGTCTCTCTCTTCTCTGCAGGAGGAGCTGGTGTCGAAGGTGGAGAAGATGCGCCAGGCGATCCTCGAGGGCATCAACCTGTCCCGCCCTCCTCCTCCTCCCCCTCCCCTCCCACCTCCTGCCTTCCTGCCTCCTGCCATGGTGCCCCCTTTCTACCCCATGCCTCCTCTCTACCCACCTCGCCCCATGGGCGGCATGCCTCCTCATCATCACCCACATCATCCGCATCACCCTGCCCAGCACAGACCCAGAGCCTTCCCAGGTACAGAGGCGTTTTCTCTTCACATGTTGTGTTAATGTAGACGTGAGCTGTGTCCCACTTTCATTCAACGTCCTAATTCTGAGCAGCGTTTGAGAATATTTACTGACTATTTACTGAGTCAGTTGACTGGTGCAGAAGGTGCAGTGAACAAACTGTAAATGGTGATGAAACAGCTCAAAAAATAAATAAAGACTATTCCATATGTGGACAAACATTTTCTGGTCTCTTTAGTTAAGTTAGTTAAGTCTTAATTTTAATGACAATGTCATTGTAAAGTTGCAGTTTAAATATGTTTAAGTTTAGGTTTATTTGTGCAGCACCTGTCAACAGCTTTACATAAGGAATAAAAGGCCAAAAGATAAAGAAATATGAAAATAAGATAAAAAATTATATAGATTTACTGTTGGAAGAAAACTGCAGCTTTGTTAGAGCTGAACTGTAAAAACCTGAAATCAGGGCTTTAAAGATTGGTATTGTATCACGTACTGTATACACTCTATACTGTGAGTATGTTGTGTAGATTTGGGACACAGCTGTAGTTTCTCACATCAGACTGACTCGAGTCCGTCTCAGCTGTCAACTGTGCTGTTCTTTCTTCAGGCATTCAGTCCATCCCGCCTCAGGGAGGGAAACTGGAGATTGCTGGCATGGTGGTTGGCCAGTGGGCTGGGAACAAACCAGTCCGTGGGAGAGGGGGGTTCAACATGCAGGTGGTGTCAGTGGGAGCAGGGAAAGGGTGAGTAAAAGTCTCCAAAGTCCTGTTTTTACTGGTTAAAAAACCCACTAACATCAGGCTTTTGTCTGCAATGGAAAAAGCTACAATCTGCATTCAGGTCAAATGACCAAAAGACGTGACTAGACGTCAGGTCAATCACCTCTGGCTCCGATTGGCATCAACTGACAACACAACACCCTGGTGAACACGCTCATTTTTGTTTGTATTTTCCTTCTGTAATGTCACACACCTGTCAGCACGGTGCTGTTAAAACCAGACCACACAGCGACTACACCTTCCTCTGAGAGTGAGCTAAAGCTCTGAAATAACTTTTAAACACACACCTGTCACTGATCGAAGCGTCTCACGGAGGCTCCAATACTTTTACAGGAGCATCAACCCGGACATGAGACGTGACTGAACCGTTTATATCAGTTTGCACGACGGAGAGCAGCTCACTTTCCCTCCCCTGTGTCTGTGTGTTCTGTAAGTGCATGTGATGACACAGCTTTTTACAGTTGTGTGTGTCCTCAGTCAGAAAGACAAACTCAACTCAGCAGTGGAAAAGGGGTCAGTCGACTTTTATTAGTGGGTTTACAGACGTTAAAAAAACTGTTCATTTTGCTGCTGCTAATTTATGGCGGTGAAGGCGAGACAACATGTCCGCCACAATAAATTTACAGGCGCTTGGATATACTTGTCTACAGGTGAACTCTGTGATCTGTGGTACACAACAGACCGAACTCGAGCAAAAACGTTCCACATTTTGGACAGACTTGTGAATGGATGGTCACAGAGTGAAGAGGGATTACAGCATGAATTGTGTCTTAAATGCTGATGTGACTAAGTCAGACTACTGAAGGGATCTGAGGTCTGTCTGCAGATCTTGGTGGATGTTACTGAATGTGGGAAAAAAAAGTTGTACAAAACCTTTTTGTAGCTGCACAGAGAGAGAGAGAGCTGTGTGAAATCTGATCAGTTTGTGGTGGTTTGGTCTGAAGACCTCAGTTTAGAAGTAAGTGAAAAAGAAGGATTTTGGCCGACTGCTAAGAAAATAACAAAAAGAAAAGGCCACAGCTGCCAAGAGCAACGACACAGACAGGACTGAGTGGGAAAGCTCTTCATGCTGATTATAAAGACTCATTTGGCTGATTACGCTTCATTCAGCATCTGGAAAAGAAAAACAGAAAGAGAAACAGGGACACCTAGTGCCCTGGTGCAGGGGTCGTCACAGCTGCATCGAGATATTTAAATATAAATTCACATTTTAAATGGCTGTCTATTTCTTCATCACAGGAGGGGTAAAGAGATTCCAGCAAAAGTAAGGGGAGGGAAAAAGGCAACTGCCAACAGAACACAGGTAACAAGCAACTCAAACTCCCAGAGAACACCACATCTAAAAACGTCATGGTCCCACCCTCCTGCTTCCTGTTGTTCTGTTAAACTTTTTTTCGACTGTCCTCCTCCTCCTCCAGACGTCATCGTCCCCCCCAGCCAGCAGCAGTCCCCCAAAGTCCTCAGAAGAGGCGGGCTCCACGCCAGAGGTTGCGACCCAGCAGCTGAACGGCAGCTCAGCAGCCTCCGCCATCGGCCAGTCCTTGGAGCTGGCCCCCCTGGCCCAGCCAATCCCGTGTGCCTTAGCCAGCAGAGACAACCAATCAGAGGGGGTGGAAGTGGAGGCCCCCTGTTGCCTTGACGACTGCCCGTCAGACGGAGCGCTACAGAAGGAGGAGTGATGGCGTCCTTCCTCGGGATGCACTGCTCTGAGAGAGTTATCTGTGTTCGACTGCCTTTCCCTGTTTTTGTAGCCCCGCCTGCTGACTGTGCGCCCGCTCACATGGAGCAGGAGGTGACGGGAGGCTCCTCCTCTTCCTCCCTGCTGCTCCCTGTCATCGGCTAACGCAGTTAGATTTACTCCCTTCTTAGTTTTCTCATGTGGTTTTACATTATTTTATGAAGAGAGGTTTTCTCCATGAGTCTGTAAGCCCCCCACCCCTCAAAAATCCTAAATGCCTCCCTCCCGCACTCAGAGTAAAACTAAGCTTGAAGCCCCGCCCCCATTACGACCCACCATTTTGAACGAGCCCCCTTTTTAAGTATGGGTATCTGTACAGTTAAAGTTTCTTTATTTTGTGTTTTTAATGGTCCCGTCGTTTGAATCTCTGCACACAGATGTTAAGCTTGCGGTTACGGTGACAGATTGGATGTGGTTTCCGTGGTTACAGCATCTAGGCCTGGTCGCCATGGTCGGTCGTTGTGTGTTAATGCGGTTTGTTGCCATAGCCATCTCATGTGAGGTTTTGTCTTACATGAGTCGAGAGAGATGTTCAGAGTGATGTACCATCCTTCTGTGCAGTGACCCTTGACCCCTCCCCGCCCCGCCCCCGCACTCTGCAGGCCGGCCGCACTGCTAAACACACTGCGTCAGCAAACGTGCTAGCATCATACCCCTTTATAGATTGATTGGTTATCTATCACTGGAGCACTTCTGCACCGCCATGGTATTAGTGTGCTATTTTACTTTGACCTATGTAGCATAGCCTAGTGCTTAGCTGTTGTGCTAAGAGACCCCCATGAATTTATGCACCTTAAGCCCTAAAGTATGCAAGATTTCCCCCCCGCTCCTCCAAAAACATTAAAAAAAGTGCATTATTATATTATACCCCCCTCCCCCTCGTCCCTTTGTCCCAAAGCTTTGATTGTATTATCCCAACAGAAGCACTTAATGTTGTATTTAAATATAATGAAATTGAACAAGCCCCTGTACAGTTGAATTGACAGTCTGTGAGGGGTGTCCCCTGCGCCTGAGTGAATCATTATGACTTGTAGAACTACGTTTAAAGGTAGAGATCTATTGAGAGACGTCAGAATGTGAACAGAGTGGTTTCAGACAAAGAAGCACTTTGTTTTAAAAAATGTTAAACCACACTGGACAGTTCTCTACCAGGTGATAAAGACATGACAAACTCTCGAGGCACCTTCTGGAGTTAAGGCCAAAAAGAAAAGAATAATGACCCAGCGAACGACAGATGAATGGTGAGGGTTTGGGTGACTGCTGCCAGGCAGAGTTCCCTTCAGACCAGCCTCACACATTCAGTCAAGAACTTTGCAATGAAGCTGAAAGGACTCCTGATGGTCCACATCAAGGATCCTGGGAATCATTTTAGATTTCTAAAAAGAAAAAAGTTATTTCCAAAGTATATTTTAATAAGGCTCGCCCACTGCGGCAGCCACTGATATATAAAAGGGGTGTGGCAGCGAAGCCTCACAGATCCCTCCACCCTTGGGTGACGATAGCCTAATGCCCTAGAGCTGTTTGCCCCCCTCACAGAGCTCTGGTGTGTCACTTTAGACCAGCAGGAAGCACTTCCCTGCCCTGAAGCACCTCACCCACGGCAGAGGCTGTAAGGGTCGGATCACATGTCACATGACAGGGGAGAGGGAGGCCTCATGGCGGACCCCAGTGTGTGCCGCTCACAATCCGAGACTTCTAACATACTGAATTGTTTTATTAGAGCACTTATATTTGTAGAGAATGAGATGTGTCCCACCCCCCATCCCCTACCCCACCCACCCACAGTAGGTTTCATCTGACAATGGAAATACAAGTATGCTCTTCTTACCACTTACTGGTAGCACAACTGCAAATGTAAAAGCAGTGGACTGACAAATATTGCCTGAGAGATGCTGGCCACGAACATTGTAATCTCTATAAACGTACGTAAGAGGTTTAAAGGAAAAAAAAACAAAAAACAAGGCAAGTCAACAAGAAGCACCTTATTTTCTTAACTATGTTGATGACTTGTGCTCGATTGTGTGCCACAAAATTGACTTGGAAACAGCTCTTATGAAAATGCCGTTTTGAAGGACAAAACCCTGACTATATATGTAAGTGTTAATGTAGTCGCGTCAGACATCCCCTCTGTTATGAACTCAACACATTACAGTGAAACGCTGACAGTTGACCCAGCCGTGAGCATTGGAGCCCGTGCTCGTCGTCACAGGGGCTGGGCCGCGCCGCCGTCTCTTACACCAACACCAAATGAAATCAGAGGTTTGGACATGTTAGCCGTTACTGGTAGGGATTAAGCAAACGAGTGCTGTAGGTGTTTATAGGTTAAGAGTAGGTAACAGCGTCGGGCTTAACACACGACTGTAATACACAGACACCAAGACTAGGCTAGAGAATATAGCTCCACTGGCCGAAATACTTAAGTCTAGATTTACTAGGAGTCATATGCTTAACTGCTTTCAACTTTTTGACATTAGTACAAAATATGTGTATCGCAACAAGTACATTGTTAGAAGATGGCTTTTCTGCGGCGAGCCAGAGCGTGATCCAGTATACGATGCCCTCTCTCGATTCGCTCGCCAGATCACCATTACAAACACACACACCACACGCACGTGCACTCACACACACACACACACACACACACACACACACACACACACACACATACATACATGACAGACAGGTATTCAGTTGCATCTGTTACCAGCAGCATTCTCTCTGCTTTTGTGCTGAAGTGATTTTTTTTTTTTGTGCAGTTTCAGTTCCCAGTGGAGTGGTCGTCAGTTCATCCAGAGATCATTTGGTAACACATTCTACTGACCCTGGAAAAAAAAAAAAAATCCCACACTCACAAAGTTTTGCATGGACGAAAACAAAACAAAAAACAAAAAAAAATACATGTTAGCGGTGTCGTCAGGTAGGCGCAGAAACAACCATCTATACACGCAACACATTAACACACACACACACACACAGATGCATAGATGTTAAACCCTGAGTTACACAGTAGCTAGTATGGAGAAAAAAAATCAACACAATACATGATGTAGTGTCCCTCTTTTGTCCTTGTCTGTTTTAGTTTGATAGATATTTGATCAGTGATTTTTATGCTTGTTATCCTAACCCCGCCCCCTCGCAAACCCGTGCCCCGCCCCCCCGCCCATCCTACTGCTATGACACTTTCTCTCTCCTCCTCTCCCCAAACTGTTCATTCACTTCTTTTCTCTGCCCTCGCATCTTCCTCATAGACGACACACATCCACTTACACAAGTACACACATACATCATACCCATTGATTGCCATTAAAAGCAGCCACACACAAATACAGATAATTTACACACAAGGTTAAACCCTCCCGTCCCGTCACCCCCCCCCCCCCCCCCCAGCCCGTGTTTCAGTTCTCTCTTTCACTCTTACCACCTCCCCGTCTGCCTCTCCTTTAGCCCGTAGAACTGTTACTATTGGCCGTTTTTCTCTTTTTTTCTCTTTGGGCTGCCCCGCCCTTTAATCAACCCAACTAACAGTAAAGGTTATATTAACGTTGATAATCAGTTTCTGTATGTATTTAGCCAGAGTCTGGAAAAAAAATCAGAAAAAAAAAAAATCAAAACTGTTTTATTCAATTGTGCAAATGTGTTTTTTCTTACTATTTTTAATGTTATTACATCTTCTAATCTAATCCTTCTACCATTGCTTCAGTTAGTACTGAAATACGCTTAGCCAACCTAGAGATTTGAACTGTAATGATTGCGATTTTCCTTTACCTGTATTTTATATGGCATCTTTAGACCACTTCACCATTTATTATGTACGTAAAGAAGTAAATATTGCCCTTTTTTTTTTTTTTTTTTCTTTTGGAATTGAAAATCGTTGTCTGCACTATGTTTGATTCTCATAATATCCCTGATGACGATTTCGTGGTCGACTCATTATCAATCAAAGCTGAACTCTGCGCCCTTGCACAAAGCAGCGAAACATCTCTTGTAAACACCTGAGAACCAAAGTGCACCTAGCATCCCCCTTCTTTCCCCCTATAAACTCCCCACCCTGACATTGACAGTTTGCCCCCCCACCCCCCCGCCCCTCAACTCCAGTAACAAGTTTTCTGATGCGTATGATTATATATATAATGACATTACAGCACATGTGATTTTATCTGACAGGTCTGTGACGTAACGGTGGTTTTTTTTTTTTTTACACTGGTCGCTGTGGAGACGCAGACAGACAGGGAGGAAGGAACGACATGTGTTTGTGGACAGCGAGCGAGTCTGTTGTGTGGCATCGTGGGTAGATTCGCCGCCCGCTCCCGCTCGGTTGTGAGCGAGCGCTTCGTTGACTGAGTTTAGGCTGCGTTGAACCACTGCACACGCTCACATCAGATCTACACTAGTACACAGGAAGGAAGGACCCCTGGCAAATATGCTTTAAGTCTTGCTGGGATTTTGACGACCCCCTCCCCCAAAAATCCCCCCTTTTGCATTTTTCTTACCTGTAAATTGTTGTGCTCTCTCAAACTTGCCTTCAACCCCCCCCACCCCCACCCCTCAGACTCAGACTGACAGAGCACAGGGAGCTACACTGAGTCTCTTCATACTGTAAGTGGGCACGGAGGCTGTCGGAAGTGGCTGAATTTTCCTCAAAACACACATCTGTGACTGGTCGGCCTTCACAGACATCTATTTTGAGTAAATTCTCGAGCAGAAATACCCAGCATGCTCTATGTCCAGATCTTCAGTCGTGAAGATTTGCCTCCGTTTGTCTTTTACAGCTGCAATGATTAAGTCAGTAAATCGATTGTTTGATGGCAGAAACTTTGATAAGCGCTAGATCACGTTAGTCATTTTTAAAGCTGCTTCCAGCTTCTCACATGTGAGAATTTGATGCTTAACGTTGCCATATACGACGGCAAACTGTCCATGTTTGGGTTTAGGACTGATCGAGTGAGAAGAAGCAATTTTAATTCATCGGTTTGGGCTGCAGGAATTTACAACAGGCTTTTTTTAGCAATTTTTTTTTTTTTTTTTTTTTTACACAAAACAATTAGAAGCCCTGGTTGCATTTCAGTTTCTTTAACTGGACAAAACTGTTAATTTGTAAATGGACATTTTTCACTATTTTCTTGACACTTTACCAATCGGTTAATAGAGACGACAACGTACAGATTAATCTGTAATGAAGTGAAACATAAGTTGCAGCCCTAAAAGACGTTTATCATCCATATAAATTAATTTCTTTGGTGGGTTTCTTGTCTTGAGGCCTAACAACGAACCACCTCAGCTGAAGTGACGTGAGGAAAATTCACCCCTCGCAGTGAAATGAGTTGTATCAGGTGGATAAAAGCACCTTGCCTCTGTGCCTACAAAAAACGGGAGCATCTCTGAGGAGTTCGACAATGTTAAGAGAACCAAAAGGCCCAGAATGGAGATGTACTATGTAGTATTGTAGGAGCTGAACAGTATTAATGTCTGTCATACAGAATGTGGAAAGGAATCATCTGTTGTTTTGTACCTGTTCTGATCTAATTGCAGGATTCTCACAGCATTTTGTCCAGTTTGAATAATGGTCCCTTTCTGTCCGTCTCTCTCTCTCTACACTGCCACTCCCCCCCCCCTCATCAGCCCTCCAGGCTCCAGTATAAGCCCCCCTTGCTCTTCCTCTCTCTCTTTATGGCTGAGTCCCAGCGAGGGGCTCAACTTCATCATTGTGGGCCATTTCTTGTCATGTTGGTCAATCATGCCCCCCAGCAAACATGTGTACCAGTGCATGTACTTCAGTCCCCAGGGCCACCCAAAACTACCTGTGCAGCAAAAAAAGGGTTAAAATTTATCCATAATATTATTGTTATAGAAATATTATCATCATCATTATTGCTGTTATAATTATGGTTGGTATAATTTGTCATCATTGTTAGCATTATGGAAGCACCAGACTGTTTGTGGAAAGATGAGAAAAAGAAAGCTTTTTTTTTTTTTTTTTTTTTTTTTAATTTGTCTGGCTGTTGGTGGTCTGATCTCACAGAGGGAGGGGAGGAATGGTTCAGAAAGAGACAAAGATGGCAGTCATGTTTGTACTGGTTGGGAAATGACTTACAGTGCTGAAATAAAATTTATTCTTTTAGTAAAAAAAGTATTTCCTTGCGTCCAGTGTTGTGATTTTTAGATTTACGGTGTCTTTTATTTTGTAATCCTAATCTCATGTACTGTACATCTAACACCTAGTGGTTTATAAATGACCCTTTTTCAGAATAAAAGACACTGCAAAACGACCACAGACTCAAAAAGACAACGAAGTGACGCAAAATGACAGAAACAAACTCTGGCTCTGTGAGGGTCATAGGAGGTCATAGGTTTAACAACCCTGTTAAACTGATGTGTAAAGCATTAGAATATATAAAATATATATATTAACCCTCAGTAAATATATACATAAATACATTAGTTTATAAACCATTTCTAATGGAATATTAATCCATTGTAGTGTCGATACTTTTATTTTGGTAAGGTGTGTGGGTTCTTCTTCGTCTCTGTGATTTGCTCTCTGGCCGCGGCTGAAGTCTCGTTCCGGGCGCGGAAATCTCGAGATATTTGGACACAGCACCAGCTCTCAGCCAGCGACCACAAACTCGCTCCACCAGGAAAGATGGCGAGGATGATAGCGGAGCCGCCACCTGCGCCCGCTGAAGGCTCGAGGTGAATCCCGCTGCTTTGGCTCGGTGAGTGGCGGGACCGGAGGGACCGGAGGGACGGGCGGGACGGGCGGGACGGGGGGGGGGCGG
>CM076651.1:2251304-2306108 GCA_038496675.1 Rachycentron canadum
GGGCGGTGGGGAAGAGAGAGAGAGGAGAGGCGGGGAGGAGGTGGTGGGGACCTCGGCGTTGTGGACACAGTTTAGCCGCGGGTCTGCGCGAGCGTCCCCGGGACGGCGGATGTGACAACAGCCGGAATGAGAGGTCGAGAACCGCCAATTCCAGCTAGCCGTCAGCTAGCTACCTAGCTGACTTCCAGGGCACGCGACACCAAAATGCTAAATGAACCCTCTTGCGTCATCGGCAGCTCGTTTCCGCTCTTACTCGTGTAATAAATAAATGTAGCCGTGATGTCAACAACGCCGAAAAGCTCCCGTTATAAGGAGCTGGAGAGGCTGAGGTGATGCTCAGGTTAGCCTGTTAGCCTCACCTGGGTTAGGGCACTAACGTGTCATCACACGTTGGTCCGGCTCGGTCCTGTCATGGTCCCGGTCCATCATGTCCTGCTCCTTATAGCACGTGTTTCTTTTTATTCCCCAGGTGCCGGTTTGTCACTGTGGACCCCCCCCTCTTCCTCATCCTCATCCTCCTCCTCCTCCTCCTCCTCCTCCTCTTCAAGGACAGGGAGCCTCTGAGAAGTAGGCTGCATCGTTTCCACCGGTCACCTCACATCTTACTCCTCGAAAGATAAAGGTCTTAAATTCACAGAAGATGTCAGAGATCTGGACTCCAGAGAAGAGCCGGGGGCTGTGGGGTGAGGTAGTAGTTTGTATAGTTTTAGGATCACACCAGATCTGGGAGATAACTATACAGCCTACTGTCTTTCTCACGGCGTCCAAACCATCTCCCGCGTGACACAGACTGCCGGACACGTCCATGTCTTGTTGCCTCAGTCGTCTCACTGGTCGTATTCTGTGTCTTCCTGTCCTCATGTGTCCCTGGTTGGACACTGGCCAGAGGACCACACCTGTCTTATTGACTGGTCAGTTACATGTGGTTATGATGGCAATGTGATATTGCACATCTTAAAACTAAGGGAAGCGATTTTAAGCCACAACAAAGCTTCAGGAAACGTTCTGGGTTCTATAATCCTGGTGTGTCAGGGCAGATGTGTTTGTAGCTGTGCTGTGGTGAGGTAGTAAGTTGTGTTGTTGTGGGGTGTGGGATATTACAACCCCTATTTTGGAGATACAACTATACAACTTACTGCCTTCCACAATGTGGCAGCATGATGCGCTGTGTCCCGGCTTCTGCAGTGTGTTTAGACGTGTACATGCTTCCAACAGCCACCGTTGCAGGTCTTGACTCTATCATACTGATTGAAATGTAGATATTTTCTTTTATGTTTAATTTTTATATTTTATTCTAAGTCTCCTTTTTAGCTTTTATAGACAATGTATGAAATATATATAATAAATTGTTAATAACATTACTCTGTAGCTGTAACCAGATATCACATTTCTGTGTTTCTATTAATGGACAATATAAGGAATTTTAACATCTCAAGTTATTTTTTCATTCATTATTAATTGATTAGTCTATCAACAAATAATTAAATCAGATATTAATGTTTACCCATTCATCTAGTTTCTGTCAAGGAAAAAAATGCCAATTCATAGGAAAAAATAATGGTTAATTGCAGACCTATTAAGCTATTATTAATTATTTATGAAATGATTAATTCCCCAATGAAACTTGTGGTCTGCAGAGCTAAACGTCTTGTCTCGTTCAGACCTCACGTGGAGAAGCTGCTACCAGAAAATGTTAAGTCTGAGTCTGTTTTAAAAAAAAAAAAAAAAAAAGACTGAACTCTTTAAATTATATTTTTGTTTCTTGACTAAACGATTAATCGACTAATCTTTGCAGCTCTAAACTAAATGTTTCTCTGCCTTGTTCTGCTCTTTGGACCAAGAATAAATCACAAATCATGAGCTGCTATATTTCTTTTTTGTACATACATTTTTTTTGTATTTAAAACATTATACTCATCCTTATTTCCACGACCAAATAAAGAGTAAAATTACATAATAATTATTAATATTATTATTAATAATAATAATAATAATAATTAATGACTCAAACCACAGGCTTTTTATTTTCTAAAATAGAAAATCTAAATGAAATAAAATTAAAAAATTCAACCAAATCTCAAAAAGCATCAGTGGGTCTGAACAGACCTTTGTGAGCTGAGGGGCCGCTGTGATTGGACGGTACCTCCCACAATCAGCCAATAAGAAGAGGGGGTGCTCCCCGACGGCTCCCACCGATTGGTCAGATGAGACACAGGGGGGCGTGGCTTACGCATCTTTCCACGCTGTGACCAAAGAGGTAAAAAATGACAGAGTGCTCACACTGATGGGTTTTCGGAAGCATTCCCTGATTTCACAGCTTACAAATACATGTAACTACTTTTAAATGCTGGACTACTTTTATGTACTTGTGCTTATGCTCGTGAGTCTTTATATTCGTTTCACTGTATTGTCTTTGTTTTCGCAGGGCTGTGTCTATAGCGTTGTTCTTGAAACTGTGTGTAAGGACACAGAAAAGGTCAAAGGTCAAAAGTCAAATTCCTTGCTTACATAAACATATTTCAATTTATTTAAACATCTTTCTCTCTTTGAGAAAATTATAAACAAACGATTATAAATTATTTCTTTTTTCCATGAAGCATTTCATGAACAGGAAGAGTTGGTGTAACTACAGTCATCAGTAACTTCGCAGACGATGTAAAGGACAAATTATGAGATTAGAAATACTGGTGGTGAAAGAAGCATTGTAGATGTTTTATCTGAGTAAAATTTGCAATGACTGTGAATACCTGTGAAAATACTCTGTCACAACAAAACACACTCAGTTCAGGAGGCAGCTCCACAGAGGGTGACCACAGTCATAAAACAACAGCTCACGGTGGCTTTAAAAGGCCACGACCTGAAGACCCGAGAAGCCGAGAGGGTTAAACATCATAGACCAAACCCGAAAAATATGTTGGAGTAAAACTATTAAGAGCTTTATGATATCATAAAAATATAATAGCTATTAGCAGGATTAAAATGACACCTGAAATCATGAAGAGTGCAATGAACAGTGTTGAGGAGATTGGTGAACCTAACAATATACCATATAAGATGGACACCAAGCGTAAATATCTGACACAAACGGTCCCAATTACTCACAACTAATGGAAAAATGAATGACAATGTCAACTAGTGCTACATGATCAACTATAACTAGCAATACTGTAAAACATCTAGTTTAATGCTTGCTTTTCCATACGGGAAAGACAGCTGTCGCCACCAGAAAAGGTGGTTCAAATAAACGGAATTAAATAATCTATTTATTTAAGTAAATTAGGTAGTAACTAACACAGTCTATGGGCTTTGCCATGAGAAAGTCTGTGACCCAGTTTCCATTTCCAGCAGAGACGAAGACAAAAAACTTAAAGTGTTCAAGCAGTAACATGACACTTGTATGACAAACTGAGAGAGTGAACGAAAAGGCTTCAGTCAGATTTAACAGAGGAATATTTAACAGAACATTCCCCTGAGTCCCAGAAACTGAGCTCTGAGAGGTACCGATGAATGGATCCATGATTTCATAACAAGGCAGATGTGGTCTTTTGATTCTGAAGTATGTCGTCAAGTTCGTTAAAATCATTAATCATCAATAGGGAATATTTGTTTTTTTTTTTTTTGCTTCATTCTATTAGTGAATTAAGAAAATGACCAGATTATCAAATAGTACATGATCACGAGTTAATATGATCTAAATTTTCACACTTTACAGAGAAACAAATGTTTTCTTTTGTCATCTTTATCTGTGAAATCTGCATTTGTTAATTGAACATTTCGTCATTAAAACCAAACATACTGAAATACAATCAGATAAAAATATATTTCAGGTCAACATTTTCTTATTTAATAATAATAATAATAATAATAATTTAAAAAAATGTTTAAAAGAGTCGCTTTACAAACAGTGAGCCCTCCCTCCCGACGCAGACGATCTTCGGCCTGACGTCACGTCCGGCACGTCACTGAACGAAGATGGCGAACATACGCTGCATCAAGGTGAGCGGAGGGAAAACAGACCCGTCCGCAGGTCCGTGTTTTCGACTGTGCGGGAACTTTGGACGGTTAGACTGTGTCGGTTAGACCGTCCGTGTGTTCGATACCGGAGACCACGTTCACTCACGGGCCGCCCCGCTCCGCCCCGCCGGCGTTACGGAGGCACCGCGGTTTGTCCCCGGGCTTTCATCGCGCCTCACGCTGCAGATGCGCGTAGTGTTCAATACTGTGACCACGTGTTTTCACAAGTATGACGGAAGATATTCGCCTCATCTATAACGAAACGATGCGATTCAATGACCTGATGCAGATGCAGCAACCTGGACAGAGCAGCCGAGGGTCCCTGCAGGTGGAATGAATAATTACAGACATAAACGAGTGAACGCAGCGATTGATGCCGAAGACATTCACCTTTTTATCAAAAGTGCAGCCAGGTTGATCAACACTGGTTGAAGCTGCTGTTTTTCCTCATCTTCAGCAGAAAAGCAGTAAAATAATAATAGAGAAGAATAAAGTGCATGAGAGGGGGGAGGGGGGGGGGCATTTAACTTTATTTACTCAATTAAAAGTGCTAAAATACATTTCTATAAAGTCTGTCCTGCTTAAATACAATGTGCAGTTTCTCACTATCGATACAATCGATGAGTTACTTTATAAATCAGTCTTAGGTCCATATACATCCCTGTGAAGGACAAGTTGCCTATCGATGTAGTTGGATCATAGGACTATAAATCAGCACATTGATGTGGTTACACCAAGAACCCACGTCTGCGGCCCCTGATGATGACCTCACAGAGAGACAATGTCAGGGTTCTGTTGACTGCACCACTAGGTGGTACTGTCCAGCTGAGGCAAGGTTCGTGGAGCTGTCCGGCTTTCTGTTTCCAGCTGTTCCTGCTATTTAATGCATCTAAAATCAGTCAGAGCGGTTCATCTCTCCTTTCACCGATCTTTGTCAGTGACCCCATGTGTTACATGTGTTTTGTTTTTTTTTTAAATTTCCTGTACCACCTTTCTCTCCTTGGTGTCCATCTTTGTCCGTGTTTGTGTGCGTGTTGAGCAGGGCATGGTGGGCCTGGTAACAGGCGGTGCGTCAGGTCTGGGCCGGGCCACCGTGGAACGCCTGGTGCAGAGCGGCGCATCCGCCGTGATCCTAGACCTGCCCACGTCTGATGGAGAAGCTCTGGCAGCCAGTCTGGGAGAGCGCTGTGCCTTCTCTCCCGCAGACGTGAGTCGGAAACTGCAGACGCAGTGGGTCTGAACTGTCCACCGATACAAACTGAGCATCTACACTCACCAGCCACTTTATTAGGTTCTACCTGGCTTGTCCCTCCATTGAGTTCTGGCTCTACTCCAAGGTCTCCTCCTGGTTTTACATGCCCAGGGAGCCTCCAGAGGAAGGCTCTACTCTGAACTCTTCACCTAGTCTCTAAAGCTGAGCCCAGACACCCTGTGGCGGGGCCATGGATGCGCTGACAAGCCTTGATGAACATACAACACAAATTTAAAAAAAAAAGAAAAAAAAAGAAAGGAGATTTAGGAGAAATATAACCTCCAGATCAAGGCTGCTGCTGTAACTGGAGGTGAAATATGCTCTCAGCTCAGTAGAGGGAGTTCTCACATCGACCGACGCTCATTACTGAAAGCGTGGGCTTCATGTTGAAGTTGAGTTCTGCTCCTCTTCATAATTCACGATTAATGCCAGAGCTGTCTCCACTTCCCTCATTACATGCACCAAAGCCATTGTATCCTCACAGTGCATCTTTGGTGCATTTATACGTGTGCTCTTGATTGTCTTGATTATCCCACCAGCCAGAATACGTTTTAACGTGATGTCTAAAACGATCCTTGGACTAAAAGAGGCCCTTTTTCATGTCCTAGGTCACGTCAGAGGCAGACGTGCAGTCAGCAGTGTCCCTGGCCGTAGAGAAGTTCGGGAAGCTGGACCTGGCAGTAAACTGTGCCGGCATCGCTTTGGCTGTCAAAACCTACAACTTCACAAAGAACGTTCCTCACAACCTGGAGAACTTTCAACATGTCATCAATGTACGATGGACGGACAGTCGGTAACGTCAGCACCAGTCACAGCTCATCAGACGGTCACGTTGCATGTTTTATTGTGGTTCTTTGTCCTGTTCAGGTGAATATCGCAGGAACCTTTAATGTGATCCGCCTCGCTGTGGGTGAGATGGGCAAGAACAAGCCTGATGCAGACGGACACAGAGGCTGCATCATTAACACAGCCAGTGTGGCAGCCTTTGATGGGCAGGTAATTTAAAATGCATGTAAAAATTAAAAAATGACAACGTGGGCGCTCTGTTTATCAGCTTTTGTTTTCTTTTTTAACTCTCTCTCTCTCTCTCTCTGCTATTTTTGCCGCAGGTCGGCCAAGCAGCTTATTCAGCGTCTAAAGGTGGCATCGTTGGGATGACCCTGCCCATCGCACGAGACCTGGCGCCCATGGGCATCAGAGTCATCACCATAGCACCCGGTTAGTGTGCACACAGTGTGAAAATGAAGGGGGTTGGGCCTAAAAAGAAAGAGAGAGACTCTACTCTTCTTCTCCTCTCCTTTTATTTGTACACGAGCAGGTGTCATGTAGCGACTCTGTCCCCTGTAACACCAGGTGGCCCTGTGCCTTTCCTTCAGTGTCTGTAGCTAAGACGTAAGACTGGGGCTATTCTGTATTTTTGTTATTCCCAACTTTTTGTTTTTACACTTTGCTTTTTATACAGTTAAAGAAACAAGGTATAAAATAGGAATCGGTGAACAACAGAGTCAGATGAGCTGCTTTTAGCTTCACATTTACCAAACAGACATGACAGTGGAGTCAATGTTCTAAATCTTAGCAAGAGATCATGGGTTTATCCACTGAAGTCAGCGTCACACACGACAAATCAGGGCTTGTTAGAACGAGCTGATTCTCTAGTTGAAGGAAAAACAAAAATCACGTCTGCGGCTCAAACCTTTGAAACGATTAGACTCTAAAGACGACGTGACATTTGGAGACTTACCTGCCTCCGTGGGCTCAATGAGGTCTCTATGTAGATTTTTTTTTGTACTGCACATCTGTCGGCTGTGGTGACAGATGTGGCTGGAGCCTTTATGACTCCATGTTGTTGGTCTGTCTGACCAGCTGTCATTTTGAGGCTCACTGTGAACTCATTCTTGTGAACATAGTATATAGTGAATATGAATATAGTGATAAATGGGGAACGCCTGGAAAGAATTTCATTGCATCTGGAACAAACATTCACTTCAAGTAATAAGAACATATGAGAATGTAAATCTTTGTCTGAACATTGGATGGATGTAACTATTTGAACCCACGAGTTGTCAACATTATTATTGTGCAGTCTTGAATTAACCGCGGCGAACTGTGTGGAAACGATGTTTGATTTAACTCGGACATTTCCGTGGCGTCTAAATGTTCTACTTTCTCCAGGTCTGTTCGCCACTCCCCTCCTGGCCAGCCTTCCAGAGAAGGTGCGCTCCTTTCTTGCCCGTCAGGTGCCCTTCCCCTCACGCCTGGGAGACCCCGCTGAGTTTGCCCACATGGTGACATCAGTGGCAGAGAACCCCATGATTAACGGAGAGGTCATTAGACTGGACGGAGGCATTCGCATGCAGGCCTGAGACAGATTGACTTCAATGAAGAGAATGTGTCCCAGTGTGCATGTGTGTGGCTACCTGGTGTGTTTATATTGTAGAAAGCTGCATACAGTAACTATAAACTGACACTAAGACCATTTTGTCTATGAGAACGTGACAGTGTGTAAAACTGAGACTGTACATCGATCAGACTATTGCAGTACTTTGTGAAGTCCACTTTGTTTTATAAAGTAATCAAGATTGCAATAAACCTCTGGGTTTGATTATTCATTTCAGGAGTGGTGAAGACCCTTTATGTGTACAGCTTCTTTAAACACATCCCAATAACACGTAGAGTTAGATTTGAGGAAAATTTAGAAAAAAAATTCACTTTGGCTTTCACTTCATTAAATGTTAGCGTTTTGGTGATAGCATGAAATTGGAGTGGGAAAAGGTCAAAGACTAATATAACTGTGACCTTCCAAACATGTTGTTGCAGCATTGCAGAATTCATACACTCCTTAAGACGTAATTTTATACAAACATCCAAAACCAGATTAACCGTTAGGGCAAGTGAGCAGTTGCTCAGGACAGTGAGGGCACAAGCAACCATTTAAAAAAAAAAAAAATGGCCGACACCAAAATATTACTTTATTTAGCCTTTTCTGTTTCCTGTCTCCGGACTTCCTCAGTGGTGGCTCTATGAAAATGCTCGCTCTTATATTCTCCCAACTATCCTTGTCCATGGCCATGAGCACGCCCAGGCTGCTCACTGTCCATTAGGTTGGACCGTGAGTGTAGGTTCGCGAGGTAGTGCGCAACTTGACTCAGTTCGGACGTGACCATTGTCTGACGGGTGCACATTTGGGGAATCCCTGATGGAATCTGGTGCCTTTGGTGCAGTTTGTCTACCAGACTCTCAAAGCCCTCTCTGCTGACTGTATTCATTGGCATCATGTCCTTAGCCAAATAATGAGCTACACTTGCAAAACTGATGAATGGATGTCTGTTGGACTGCTTTGCTGCTACTTGACTTAATGTCAGTAGTTTTGCTAACGCTAGCCTCTTGGAGCTCTTCATACAGATCTTTGTGGTTGTTTTGTAGGTGTCTGTGGAGATTAGTTGTGTTTCCTCTGGTGGTACCTGTGTTTGTAAAGTGTCATCTCTTTTGTGACCAAATTATTTCCACATAACAGATGTACTGTTCCCTTTAGCTACGAGTTCTTCTTTGCCCACATTTTCCTCGCTTGTCTTTCTCCCTTCAGCCATCGCGACGTTCACAAAATTCCATCGCCGCACGCTTTACCACCTCAGCTACGAGCATCTACATAGGCGGCGGGCATCTAGGCCAAATATATTGACCTGCAGAGCGTGAATGCATAGTACATGGAAATACATCATTTACCGCAGTTCAAGCAGTCCTGTGCAATATGTTTATCGTGCACGTTCATATCACGATGGTAAATTTTAGATATATTGTGCAGAGCCTAGTGAGAAAGTCAATGTGCACCATGGGTTTTCCTGCAGTGTCCCGCTGAGGCTGGTTTTGACAATGTTGGACATTGGTCTTTGACTCTGCCCATTACATCAAGACCCTCGAAGAGCATTTTCATTTTGGTGTTAAAGTCAGTCTCTTTCATTTGGCAGAATATCAGTCAGGTTTGTGTTACACTTCTCCCTCCATTTGATTTCTTCCACTTTAATCTGAACTTCTCTCAGCTCTTTTTGATAGAAGTATTGAGTATTGTTCCAGACTTCAACAGCTCCGTGAATAAAGTGGTGGCATCAGAAAACTTCTCTTCAACACTGTCTGCTAGAGTGAAGCTTACGTAACAGATGTGATGCATCTCTATTCAGTGTGGCTGCAGCTCTAACTGCTTCCATTTAAGGTCATACCACACTGCAAAGGTGTGTGTGTGTGCGTGTGTGTGTGCGCGCCTTTACTACTGTTGTTGTGGGGACGCAATTCAGTCCCTTTGATACGTGATTACAGAACACGTAACCCCGTAATATTTCAAAATTGTTTTGCTATGATATTTAAACACTACGTGTGCAAGGAGAAGAGGCTCCAGAAATCGAACGTGGTCTGAAATGCGCAGATGCAGTAGAAGTGTGTTGAAACTTTCTGTACACGTCACAGGTTTTTATTATTTGACATTAGCATTTGACATTTCTGTTTTTATGTGTGTTATATCTTTCAGTTTTACAGCAGGTACATGCACTATTCTTAAAGCAACTTGTTTGGCCACAATGTTTAGCTGACAAATTTACACTTAATTTAATCGTTAATCTGGAAAAACAATGAACTTGAATCAGACGTAATCATCTTCTTTAAACACGGACTGAACAATTTCTGTGATTCTCATAGTTTCCTGGGCTGGAGCAGGTGGCAGAATGGCCTTCAGTTCGCCCTCTATTTTCAGCATCCTCTCGTTGGCCTTCCTCTCAAATTCCTCCTTGTTCTCCTGGACCAGCCTCAGAATCCCCTCCTGAGCTTCCTTACAGGACTCCTGCAGCTGCTTCCGCTCACGTAAGAACTGTGGATCATCCTTATCCATGGTCATAAGCATGCCCAGGCTGCTCACTCTGTCCATCAGATACTTGCTGGACACTTGAGTGTAGGTCCCTGAGATCATGTGGACCAGACTGGCAATGTTGGAGGCTTGGAAGGTCTGGTTGTACAGAAGGTCTTTTGCAAAGAGCTTTCCATTGTAAGATAATCCTTGTACACCACGAGATGTATTGACAAAATCTTGCATTGTCACGTTGAGGCTGGTTTTGATGATGCTGGACACGATCTGGAAGAAGTGAACCATCTTCTCCCACTGCACTTTAACTTTGCCCATAGCACTGAGACCCTGATTCAACATTTTGATGGTGGTGTGAAAGTCGATCTCTTGGATTTGGCACTTTTGCATTTGAATCAGAATTTCCATCAGCTCCGCCTGGTTATTCTCCATGTGCTCCATCCTCTTCTTATACTCCTCCCGTGCTTGTTTGAGTTGTTCTCGGCTCTCCTCGATGCGGACACGGGCATTGTCGGATGCTCTCTGACTGGCACGCTTGTATCCTGAGTCGCTCTCCGCTCTGAACATCATTGGTGGTTTGGGGTGAAGAGCTGGAGAGGCTAAAAATTTTTTGCTTTTTGCGTCAAAAGCGAGGGCGTCTTCATTCACTTTCGTAATGTCCTCTATCATCTGTTTGGTCCTCTTCTCATCCCACTTCTCACCTGGTGTATAGTTTTCCAGCTTTTCACAGATGGTGAGGCCCGTTTTACACAGTGACAGAGCTTGGTGGCATAGTTCATCCTGTGGCATGTTCTCCAGTTCCTCAGAGATCCTTTTGAATTGAGTCACGGCCAGTGAAGTCTTCATGCATTGATTTTGCTGATCATACAACTTGTTCCAGTCTATTTCACTTTGAGTGACAAACTCTTTGAGAGACCTTGTCAATGTCATAATCACATCAGACTTGCTGCAGGCCTTTATTTGTGCCATCACATCGGGATTTGGAGCGCTATAGCTTTGGTATGTAGATGGTTGAGCTGGTCTTCTCCTGAAAGCAGAACCACTGAGTAGGGAAGTGAATCCAGATAAGATTCCTGTTACACCCGAAGCGAGTCCTTCAACGAAGTCCATGCCAATCATCTGCCACCCAGAGGGAAGGGAGTTCATGGCTTCCTTGTACGCTTTTTGTGCTTCTGTCACCTGCTCTGACATGGCCTCCATTGCTTTGCTGGACTGTTTTTTCAGATCTTGGGCTTCCTGCTCCCTCAATTTGGATTCCTTCAGTTTCATCTGAACTTGTTTCAACTCTTCTCCATATAGGCGTTGAGCTTTAGTACACGCCACCAGCAGCTCATGGATTAAATTGATGACTTCGGAAAACTTTTCTTCAACCTTTCCTGCTAGAGTCAAGCACGTGTTTGCGATGGTGCTAATGTTTTCCAGCTGAATTGGCAGAAGACTTTGAACAACTTCATCTGTGCCATTGAAAAGAATGTGGACCGATGTCTTCATGTAATCAGGAATTGTGCTCGTGTGAATGCGGATCTCATTCATGTTCTTGTGAGCCTCGTTGAATGCGTACCAGCTTGAGTTACAGATTTGCATAAGGCAGGCCCTGAAGGATTCTGGGTGCTTTATGTAAGTGAATCCACCTGCTGGGGGGTTCTTGTTGATGGAGAAGTCACCACATGAGGAGATGAAGACAAGCTCCCCCATGATGGCAACAGAGAGGGGAGCAGGAGCCAGATACTCCTCCCAGTTTGCCTTGGGCTGCATCAGCATTTTGGTGGTTTCCCGCATGTCTGCTGCAGTGGTGAGACTTTGAGTGGTCTTTTCAATTTGTGTGGCCATGTTGTATACTGTTATAAAAGGAGAAACAGAAGAGGTCATGTATTTTTGCCAAGCTCAGCACATATTGAGCACATTTTTTTTAAAATCACTGTATACTACAAATTTTTCTAATGGCCTTGGACGTACATTTGAAAGGACCACCACCATTCGTTCCAAAGCCTTAACCATGGCCAAGTAACTCAACTGTGACCTGGTATTGTATGCAACAATCTTCTGTCTAATCTATGTGGTATTAGAAGAATTAAGATGTAGCTACTAATATGATACACAGAAGAAAATATGCCCCGCTGTTGCTTTCCTTGTGTCAGTGTCATGAGGGTTGACCATTCCTCACACAGTATCTGGGGCTAGCTAGAATATCTACTTTTTTTTTTTTTTTTTTTTTTTTTTTTTTTTTTTTTAATTTCTGCAGTTTTTACAGTTTTCTGAGATATTTAGTGATTTTAAAAAAAAGTAATACATTTCTTGTTATATTTGTTATTTAACAGCCAATAATGCTTACTCATGCCTAACATGAGCATCATGAATTGAGAGAAGTAGTAATTCCAATGAACAATGTTTTTTTTTTATTTCTTTTCTTTTTTTTCTTTCTTCTTTCTTTCAGTCAAACTTTGGTTTCAATTAGATCAAGCGTGTAAGTATTTTATAGCAGATTGAGCTGATTTGTCCACATCCACAATCATAAAAAGAACAAAAAACAACCCTAACCAGAGTGAGGCCCAGGCCGCATATACCTGTCCAAGCCCAGACCAAGGTAAGAGAGCAGTATCTGAGCCCTATCTGAACCTGGTGTTCTGTTCTTTGTCTTTTATGTCCAAAACCTGACCCCACTGCAGGTCCTGGTAAAACCTCCTCAGGCAGCCTAGTTGGAATGGGCCCTAAGAGACAGGCTGATGGTTTGGATGTAGAAATCATTGATTTTAGCTGTAAAGGTTGATGAGACCAAACCAGTGTTGTTGTGTTTGAAGCTAAATCACGAGGCTGAAGAATTGCGTATCTTGAAGTTAGAAATGTATCATTAAAGAAGCTTTGTGAAGTCATTGCTGTCACAGAGGGCTACAGGAATAGAGCTGCACAGAAAAATCTGGGGTTCTTATTTTCCCCTCTTGATGATGACTCTTAGGTTGTTCTGATGGGGTCGGATGCATAAATGTTGTGTTTACACAAAATCCATGCATATGCCACTGACACAAGTTCTATTTATGAACACAAAATATGAGACTGTGATCACCTCACTGGCTTAATCAACTTCCTTCTACTAAACTCAGACAAAACAGAGGTCATTGTGTTTGGACCTAAACATCTCAGGGACACCTTCTCTTTGCAGATTGCTGATCTAGATGGCATCACCCTGAACTCTAGTATGACCGCGAGGAACTTTGGAGTAATATTTGACCAGGACCTTTCATTCAGCTCACACATTAAACATGTGACTAGGACTGCCTTTTTTCACCTGCGCAGCATAGCCAAGATTAGGAATATCCTCTCTCAGAGTGATGCTGAGAAACTAGTCCATGCATTTATCACCTCTAGGCTGGACTACTGTAACTCTCTGTTGTCAGGATGTCTGAAAAACTCTCTAAAGAGTCTGCAGTTAGTCCAGAACGCTGCAGCAAGGATATTGACAGGAGTTAGTAAAAGAGAACACATCTCTCCCACTTTAGCTTCTCTCCATTGGCTTCCTGTAGGATATCGAGTCGACTTCAAAATCCTTCTGCTGACTTATAAAGCCCTTAATGACAAAGCTCCATCCTATTTGAAAGACCTCATAGTCTCTTATTATCCTTCCAGAGCACTTCGCTCCCAGCATGCAGGTCTGTTAGTGACTCCCAGTATCTTCAAAAACAGACTGGGAGGTAGAGCCTTCAGTTATCGGGCTCCTTTACTATGGAACCAACTCTCTCCATGGGTCAGAGAGGCCGACACTCTCACTACATTTAAGACGAGGCTTAAAACCTTCCTCTATGACAGAGAGTTTAGTTCAGGTTCAGGTAGATCTGAACCATTTTATAGCTATGATGCTATAGGCTGAGACATCAGGTTACATGGAGCTCTCCTCTTCTCTCCTCTCCTCTCCTCTCCTCTCCCTCCTTCATCAGCTCCTGACACCATTTCCATCTGTGCATATTCTATATTGTTACCTGTTTTCTTGTCTGTTTACAACATCTATTGCCCGTCTGCCCGTCCTGGGTGAGGGATCATCCTCTGTTTCTCACCATGAGGTTTCTCTTTTTTTTCCCTGTTAAAGGGTTTTTTGTTTTGAGTTTTTCCTCAGTCGATGTGAGGGTCTAAGGGCAGAGGATGTTGTTATGATGCTATGTAAAGAACTTTGAGACAAACTGTTGGACTATACAAATAAAATTGCCTTGCCTTGTAGTTTAATGAAGCTGAGACTAAAACAGGACATATTGTACTGAAGTTTACTGATAAACTCAGTTTGTATTCGGACCATTGCCCTGGGAATGTGATGCACTATAAATAGAATAAAGAGTTTCCTGGAATGTTTCTCACGTTGGGTCGAAGAACAAGGCTTCTGGATAAGCTATGATCGACTGTAAAAATAATTAACCTACTCTGAGTAGGTCTGGGATTGAAAAAGAGAAAACAAGTAAATGTTTTTAAAAGTCAAATGAAACAGTTACTCTATTATTACAGTTTCTGAAGCTCTACATTGACAGATCTGACTTCTTATAGTACATGTTTTACATGTGAACATAAACTATTATCTGCGTTGATGTGTGGACATTTAGAGACATACAGAGACAAACAACCATTCACGCCTACGGGCCATTTAGTCACCAATTAACCTTAACATGCACGCCTTTGGACTGTGGGAGGACCTGGGGTCAGAGAGGGAACCCATGCAGGCACTTCCTGCTGTGAGGCGACGGTGCTAACCACTGTACCTCTGCTGCACAATGCAGAAAATAAATCTAGTGAAAACTGAGACAAAAGCAGCTCGCTGATTATTTCAGGATGGAACTTAAGGCTGAGAACTGACCTTCAAAAAATGTGCACAAGTGTTTACTGTAAAATAATATCATAATATAAAAGCATGTAAAGTTACAGTTTGCATAATGATTGCTTACTTACCAGAACCAGAGATTGTGTTGCTTGTGATCGATGTGAGTAGTCAGTGTAACTGAATTCATGCTCAGCTACTTAAATGCCAGAGAGCAAAAGCCTCCTCCCTGTGTGTGGGTGGGGGAGGGGCTGTTCTCTACATCCTTGAGGCATAAATGAGGACATGGAGGACAAGGAGGGGCTATAAAGATGAGAAAAGCAGATAATGAAACGCAGTATAAATAAACTGTACAGGAACAGTTTGAGGTTCCAAACTGTTTATAACTAGTTTTATTGCAGAGGGTTATAACGGTGAATTCTGCTGCACTGACAGTTACAGTAGCTCAGCCGTGTTACAGGAAATGGAAAGTGAAAGTAAAAACCTTGTGATTAGCAGGGTAAAAATAAATTCATCTGAGCTGCGACAGCCTGGCTGTGTGGTGAAGGCTCTTTTCTTTCCACGTGAAACTAGTCTCTGTAAATATGTGAATATTTTCCCAGTTTACTTGAATGCAACTAAGTGATTCAAGCTAAATGTTTATCAGTTTCACAGGATGAGGATGAAACTCTCGGCCAAAACTGGGGTCAAGGCACTGGAATCTTTCAGCAAACACGCATTTAAAAAAAGCTAGAACCTCTGACTTAAATCAGACTCAACCACAATATGTTTACAAAAAAAAAAATACATGTAACAGCCGAACGCACATTTATCATAACCTCAGTCTGCTGTCAAACCACTGACTCGTATCATTTGAGCATATGCAGCTGCACATTGCTCAGGACTGTGGAATGAACCTCACGTAACCTTACATTATTTATATCTCTCCAGACCATGTGAACAGGAATAACTGAGTGTAGCTACATACGAGCAGGTGAGCATTGTTTTCTAGTAAAAAGTAAAAGTTGGTTTGGAGGAAGTTGATTCATTGTGTATATATATATATATATATATATATATTTTTTTTTTAATTGAAAAACAGTGGGCAAATGATAGAACTGTCAGTTGCAGCCTGACTTTCATCCACTTAAGTTTGCACACCAGCTATAATTGTCTGCCTGTAAAATAATCTACCACCGTGATCTGCAGGATGTTTTGAACAGAGGGGATAAGGAAAACACACAACATTGTATGTACTGTACATGGGAGTCTAATGTCAGCAAACTGAAGCTGAGCGGAAGATGGAACAGGAAATGGAAATGGAAACAGTGAATGCAGGCCAGCGACAATTAATCTTATTTGTGCACTTTACTTTCAGTTTGACAAAATGTGATCATGTTATATTCTGCCATCTAAAAGCACGAGGCAGGCAATACAATACAAATTGATAAAGATTTCTTAATTTGCATAAATCATTAACTATCTGATCTCAACAAGCTGTTTAGACTGTAAATGTTTCTACTACATACTATGTGAGAATAGTAGTGATTTTATTTTTATTATTATTTTTTTTTAATTAGAAGAACAAGGTGAAGAAAACTGTCTCCAGGTTAACTTGATTAAACATCAGTGGCAATTGAATTTGGTCATATGAAAATGAAGATTCCTCGCTAACATCATGCAGATGACACTTTTACTATTGGCAGTAACATCGCGATTATCTAGACGTCCATAAACTGTCGTGTTTTCATCTCGTGAGAAACAATGAACTTAAGTCTGAGACCCTTTTTCAGCATTTTGATGGTGGTGTTAAAGTCGATCTCTGTGAGTTTGCAGTTTTGCATGTGAACCAGAATATCAGTATTGTATCGTAAAACCAATTCAACTATCTGTAATAGTTGTTTCTTGGGAACCGCACAAGACAAGTCAGTTTTTCTCAAGACAAAGGAGTTGACCAAAACAACACAAAACCAATTTATTTTTGATAGGTCTGCTTTCAAACCAAGTTGAAGCAATCTACATTGAAGTGCTCTATAACAACTGATTTCAAGGGAGGTTTAAAATGTCATAACAGGTTTCATTCATAAATGCTGCCAATATTACCAATACTTCATTATAGTAATTTAAAGCACAAACATAGCCAGAAATCACTGTATTTGGCACAAAGCCACAATCTACCAGAGATTGATTTCAAAACCTGAGCCAAAGAGAGAAAGGCCAAAAGTCCTGCCAATGAAGAAACCTGTTCCCAGCACCTTTGACTCTACTTGCATCGGACTAATAGAAACACCAGTCTCTGCTGCCAGACCGACCGTAGCCTTCACAGGACCAGCATTGGCTGAAGCACTGGCCACATAGAGTAGACAAAAAAAAAAAAAAAAAAATCACAACTGCTGCTGCAAATCACACCACGACTGTACAGTACTCTACATCGCTTCACTTGAATCAGTACTGTGTTATTGTTGTAACACTGGTCCACTCCCCTTTGCAGTGTGTGATGCCCTACACAGTATATTGGACATGTGCTTAACATTAGACCTTAAAGTTGAAACACTCCTGAAACATGGGACCCTGATTAACGTCATTGCTAACACCTGCATTTGTATTTGACTATTTCATGTCAAAAAGATGCTGTGAAAAAAGGTCCGTTGCACCAGGTTTGTGCGCTTGAGCATTACATACACACGTTGTATGAGTTGAACTCATTGGAAGCTGCTAATATGGGTAAGACCAACTTTCAATCACATCATTCAATTCAAAATACCAAAGATCACAGAATCTGACAGACATAAAATCATACTTTTGCATCAGCGAGGCCACTGTCAACTGTAACACAGTTGAAATACTGTAACTGGCAGTGCAGAAGAAATGACCTTTTATAACCCTCTAATAAAACTAGTCATTAACAGTTCAGGGTCAACCGTTCCTGTACAGTTTATTTACACTGAGTTTCATTATCTGCTTTTCTCACCTTTATAGCCAAGATGTGGTCTTCAAGCCGATATGAAATTTGAAGAATCAGGAGAGGTGAAAGACAAAAAAAAAAACAAAAAAAAGGACTGGAAGGCTGAGAAAACGTTCAAAATCTGACGAGAAGTTTCTCAGTTTCTTCTTTGAGAGAAGAAGAAGTCCAGCAAGGACCTGGCTCAGCACCTGGCAGCTTCATCAGGATGGAGCCAAGTTGACCTTCTGCAGTCTGAAGATGCTTGATCAGGAATGAGCTTTGTGGAAGGGCAGCAGACAACAAACCACTTTTTCAGAAGGGGAACAGGGTGAAAAGGCTGAGAAATGCTAAGGCTCACAAAGATTGGACTGAAGATCAGTGAAGAATCCAAGTTTGAAGTATCCAGTTTGCTGATTTCCCTTTGAGAGTTGCCTTGCTGATGCAAAATTATGGTTTTATGTCCGTCAAATTCTGTGATCTTTGGCATTTTGAATGGAATAATGTGTTAATAATGACATTAATTATGTGATGGTTCAGCTGAGTATCTCTAAAACTGTTATTTCATGACGTTTTCTCTTTATCTTATTACATTCCTCCTTACAAGGAGGAATTATAAAGATGATATGATTAAGATATGTTTCAAAAAAAAAAAAAAGTACACGTAACACATGTAACAGCCAAACGCACATTTATCATAACCTCAGTCTGCTGTCAAACTGCTGTTTGTGAGTATTACAGAGGGTTAATTAAGGTCATTTCTGCTGCACTGACAGTTACAGTATTTCAACTGTGTTACAGGAAAGTGAAAGTGAAAGTAAAAACCTCAGTGGATCCTCCCAGTATACTGCAACTGAGTGATTCAGTTTTAGAGATACTCAGCTGAACCATCACATAATTAATGTCATTATTAACACATTATTCCATTCAAAATGCCAAAGATCACAGAATTTGACGGACATAAAACCATAATTTTGCATCAGCAAGGCCACTCTCAAAGGGAAATCAGCAAACTGGATACTTCAAACTTGGATTCTTCACTGATCTTCAGTCCAATCTTTGTGAGCCTTAGTATTTCTCAGCCTTTTCACCCTGTTCCCCTTCTGAAAAAGTGGTTTGTTGTCTGCTGCCCTTCCACAAAGCTCATTCCTGATCAAGCATCTTCAGACTGCAGAAGGTCAACTTGGCTCCATCCTGATGAAGCTGCCAGGTGCTGAGCCAGGTCCTTGCTGGACTTCTTCTTCTCTCAAAGAAGAAACTGAGAAACTTCTCGTCAGATTTTGAACGTTTTCTCAGCCTTCCAGTCCTTTTTTTTTGTTTTTTTTTGTCTTTCACCTCTCCTGATTCTTCAAATTTCATATCGGCTTGAATGATTGTTAATGACTAGTTTTATTAGAGGGTTATAAAAGGTAATTTCTGCTGCACTGACAGTTACAGTATTTCAACTGTGTTACAGGAAAGTGAAAGTGAAAGTAAAAACCTCAGTGGATCCTCCCAGTATACTGCAACTGAGTGACTCAGGCACAGCAAGGGATTCAGACAGAGCATCTCCTTGGCATATTAGCACTTGAAGTTGGCAGCTGGTTCATTTGTTCTCTGTTCATTTGCATGGATCATTTCAGGGCCTGGTAATGTCCAGCTCTTCATGCTCGAGACCCTTTCTTGGATATCTGATGGTTAGTGGATCCTGTTCAACACCTGACATGGACCTCGTTGACCTTAAGGCCTGAGCTGGTGACTCTTGTGTGTCTCGCACCCATGAAGTCTGAGTTAGGCAGGTAGCCTTAAGGGCCTTGAGCTATCCAGCCGCTATATAAATATAATGCTAAATATTATCTTATTAAGAAAAGAAAAGTTCATCAGATGACAATTTACTTTTTTAAAATCAACAATATATGACAAAAGTAAATTTATTTTTTAATGAAATATATGGTACATGTTAAAATGCAGAGAAGTAAATTAAATCATATAAATGTTTAAAATACTAATGAACACATTTACAAAGTGAAAGCAAAAATTAAACTGAAGTGACAGAATATGTAGAATATTAAATATAACATTTTTCAGTGAAGTGCAATACAGCATAATCATAATAATGAATAAACGAACACTTTTTTTTAACATGTGTTGCTGTTGTGCAAAAATAAAAAAGTGAGAGGTTAGATGTTGCAGTCGACTCGATCACAGCTGGCTTCAGCTACAGATGTGGAGGTGCTCTGCACATTTGGCTGGAGACTGCAGCTCACCTCTCTCTGGTGGCAAACTGCTGCAAAATAATATCTAAAAGTAAAACTTTACTGTGATGAAAAACAGTGGTGCAACAAGAATCTGAGGAATCAAGACTCATCTCTGTGTTTCTGTTGTCTGACCGCCCCCTAGTGGTCAGACCTGTGGAGTACAAATCACAAAAATGACCTTTTTCTGCCGTTTGGCTGATGGGGTCAGAGGGTAACTCACCATCAGAGTCCCTCGTTGTCGTCCATGTGTAGAGGAGCAACGCAACGGCAACAAATAGCACAGTGACACACAAAACCAGAGGCAGGATGTAACCTGAGAGACTTTCAAGTATAAATAATGATCATGTACATATTGCTATACATGTTTGTTAGTCTAATGTCAGGATGTTTTAACATCAGCAGCTGTCAAGGACACGGCCTAGTTTGGCAGCCACTTGGTAACAGCCACCACCGTGACTTGTTGCTTGATTGAGTGAAATGTTCATGTTTTTTGTTTTTGATTATACAGCAGGTCGAGGTTCATTATCAAACCTCCTAATATGTTAGAAAAGGGTTTACACCTTTAGTGTCTGAATTCATTACCAAGAAATGGAAAAAAAAAACAACCCAAAACCCAGTAAAACATTTTTTTTAATTTAAATAACCAATTTGTCTATAAAGATAATACAATTAATATTTTATGTACCTTAGACCTTATTTAACTCATTAGTCTTATTGCTTAAGATGAACAGAAGAGAAAAATGTATCATCAAACCATAGTGAATAGACTGAACACTGACTATAGATCAGTTGTTGTAGCAGTGGTCGTCCTGATAGCTGCAATAGCAGTTTGTGTTTATGTGCCTCTTTACTTTTTAATGAATTAGTTAATTAATGTTCCTCGTCTGTCACATCAGAAAACTTGGGAAATTGGAAGCAGCTGCAAATGTAGAGAACGGGGTTGGTTGTCATGTTGAAATATGAATCTCGGTCACTAGAGGGCGCTACTATAAACTGTTGGTCACATACAAAGACATTTCTGAAGAAAGTATTTTGACAGTGAGGAGGCTCTTAATGTTTTTCTTACCAAAATGTAAATATACAACACTTTTTTACATATTTGGTTCATTATAAAACAATTATTACAATTAAAGTATGAAGTGAGAGCTATAGTTTATGAAGACTTATTATTTAGATATGCAGACAAACACACTGTAATTGTTAGTTTGCATATACATTATTTAACTATTGTTACTAATGCAATAATATTTAAGTACCTTTTTACTATTGTATTAAAATGAACTTGGGCAAACTTGAACATTGTTGGGTATCACATGTTATAAATAATTATTTTAAAAATGCAAATCTAATAACTCTAAAGTTGTCAATTAAACACTGGAGCAAAAAGTAAATTGCATAAATAAACTTTACATTCTAATTTAAAGTAAGGATTGTATTTAAGTTGAAAAGTATGTCTTGTTGTTGCTTTTCATCGGCACAAAACACCAGAAAACAATCAGGTGCCTAAATGATGAGCATCAACAGGTGGTCAGCTCTCACCTGATAAGCAGCAGAGCAACAGATCACAATAGATTTTCGTTCTGAATCTGATCCTGATGGAGAATAAACAATAAAATACAAGAGAACCACCTCTGGTCCGGTCTCTGTCGGTCTGATCTCCTAGGGAACTGAAGCTGCTCAGTTTAACGTCTCCCTTTCCTTCTGCGGTTTATGATGCAGTGCTGTGAAGAATTAGTCTGAATTAATCATTTTACACTAATAATAATAATAATAATAATTATAATACATTTTTATTCATAGAGTTCAAATGGTATTCAAAGACGCTTTACATGAGTTTAAATAGAAACATAGAAGTTTCTCCAGGAAATCTCCAAAGTTATTTAAAACACATCTCTAAAGTCTTCCTCAGCAGCATTTTACAGGCTGTTACTGGAAACTTGATCTGGGAGATGATCTAAAAACAGGTGGACAGGTGCTGCTTTCACAGTTAATCGCTTCCTTGTTCCACAGCGGAAAGATGCGAGGAGGATGGAGAAGTTTTTATAATTATTTATTATAGACTAAAGCTCTGAGAACTGGGCCAAAGTTTGTTACACTGATAAAAGTGAAATTTTGGATTTAAATGAGAAATTCTTGATTCTTTATGTATCTTTATATTTATCATTAATGTAAATGAGAATAAAACTGCATTGATTTTGCATTAAATCACTTCCCACGCAAAATTAAAAATAACATAAATAGTCTATAATTAAGAAACATCATTGTGGGATAAAATATCAACAAATAAAGATTTTTATTTATTTTTATTTTTTTTAGAGAATGTACAATGTGGCATTTTATTAGGAACACCTGTATATCTGCTTATTTGTACAACTATCCAATCAGCCAGTCACGTGGATTAATGTACTGAGACATTAGTGAATTGACCCATTCAGACTGTTACACTGTCAATGCCCCACGTAACATGAACATATCATACGCCCCCTAATTCATCCCCTGCTTTCTGGTCTATTTTCCTCTAAATGGACCATCATTTAAAAAATGAACATCATGTTGTATTGAAGACTTGAAACTAGAGACTGAGACCATAAACTCATGAGGAAAACGTTTACTGAGCTAATAAATCAAGGGAGAAGTAGGGACATTTTCCCATAGACTTCAATACAATCGGACTTCTTTAACAACCAGTATTTGCAATTTGCGGCTGGTAAAAAGCAATGAAAATGTTTAAAATGCACACGACAATTTATGAACGTCATTGACAGAAACAAAACAAAAACACTATAGAAAGAATATGAAGAATAAATCAGAAAACATAACATCCAGATTCTGTTCGATTACAAAGGGAGGTTGTCCTCATTTTTGCTGCAAAAACATGATTCATATTTGTTCTCCAAGTGTCTCGTACATCGAATCATGACCCGTGTTGTGCTGGTCGAGGGTTGCGTAAGTGGGTGAATTTAGGTTCTCGTAGGTGGGATCTTCTGGTGTGGGGCCTGGGGCAGAAATGCCAAACTGGGTAAAAGAAAAACAACAGTAAAGGAATTATTTCACACTTTCCAAACATCTGCAACAACCCAGATGTTTATCTGTCATATAAAGATATTATTTTGATTTGTTGTGTGAAATCAAGTCTCAAATTAAAAAAAAAAAAAGAAAAAAAAAGTCACCTCCATGTTTCTGCCGGTCGGTCTTCTCCAACAGTTCAAATCTGTAGAGCAGAAAGTTTTCTTTGTCTTCAGTTGGTAATTATTGATGGTAGAGTTGATAATAGGAAGATAACTCACCGGCAGAACTCCCTGTCTTCCATTTGTACAGGATGAGAGAAACAACCAGCAGCACAATCACAACCAGACAGACAACCAGAGGCAACGTGTAGCCTGCAAGAGAGACGTGAGAGTCCGAGTGACGAATTAGCTCAATGAAAACCTATTAAAGATGGCTGCTCATCTGTTTCTGGTGCGCTCAGCATGATTGTTGAAAGTGGGATGGGACTGTTGCTATGGTTACTGTGGTGTACTGGGAGGTTGTTGTCTAAGTAGCGAAGTGTTTTGGACGATGAGTGTCAACTCACTGGTCTGTGAGCTGCTGTTTAGAGCCTCCAGTTTGTAATTTGTCCATCGGCCATCTTGCTTTTTTTGAGGGGTGGAGCTGACCTGCTCTGTACTCTATCCTGATTGGGTGGAACATCCTGTCAATCACACAGTAGCCACGCCCCCCACTACATACCCTGCTCTTTCAATAGTTCGACCTCTCTGTAGAGGTGGACCGACTGTTCAGGTGCGGTAACCCCTCTTGAATATGACAACAATAACAAAGCTGTAGGAGTTATTCAAAACTGTGGTTGTTAGACTTTCTTCAGAAACACAAACTTACCATCTGTAACTATGATCTCAAACTCCTGACATGTGTTTTCTGACAACTGCCTTCCTACGCCACACCGGTACCGTCCGGAGTCAGACTTGGTCAGGTGTTCAATGGTCACATTGAAGAATCTACTGCTCCCGTACTCAATGCTGTATCTTCCACTCTTTGTTGCGACATCGATGGTTTCAATGACAACGTTTTTACAGTCCTTCTTACAGAGGAACTTCCTGTTTCGTTCAGCTGCACTCACAGAGCACCTAATTGTGACATTTCCTCCCTCTGGGCTGCTGTAAACCCTTTGTTCTCCGAAGATCACACCTCCTTCGCACAGGTCTGTGAAGAGGATGACAGGGGCGATCATTTCATTCTGCAGGTCAATGAGGGATCAAACGTCACACCACACTAAGAGTGCCACTAATTAAACTCGGTAATGTACTTAACACATCACTAACCAGAGGTTTGACCAGTCTGGAGGGACTTCAACTTCAAAACTTCCAGCAGCAATTAGTTGATTGATCAATTAGGTGATTGGTTTAATTAATTGGCAGTTAGTAATTTTCAATGCAAAACAATTTAAACATGGTTTAAACTTCTCACTGTGACAAGTTCCTACTTCTTCTTGCCTTAACTTTACAGCAAAATGAACATTTTTATCCGTTGATCAAACAAAACAAGACATTTAAACAACAACAACAACGATTAATTGATTATTTGAGAGATACGAGATTAATCGTTTTTGAAAGTGGGTTAGTTCCTGCCTTTGTGCTCTTGTGCAATGAAGCAGTGATCGTACTTTCAATTTGACCTCCTCAGGAAAAAGTGGTTTTGATTATGGTGAACCTGTTGGTTTGACATCCCTGTTTAACCCTTTAGTGACAGTTGTCGTGTTTAAGCCGTTGGGTGAAGCGTTAGAATTTAAAAGGTCATATCACATACAGATCCTACACATAGTGGCTTTATATATTTAACTCTAATGACTTCTGTATGAAGACGTTCCATAAAATCTGTTGACCCCAGACTACACTTTGCTTTTTTAGTTGTAGTTACTATATTCTCCCAATAATATATAGGAAAAAGCCTCAGACTGGAAACCATGTGAATAAACTAAGAGAGGAAGTGGTTGATCTTTTTTGCATGCAACATTAATACCACATAAGTTTTCACCACTTCACACTGCGTTTTTTTTTTTTTTTTTTAGAGCAGAACATGAGTGATTCATATTGAAAGAAATGAGGTGTTTGGTGTCTGTTGCACCAGGTTGCATCAGGTAACGTGTTGCCATGGTTACCATGTTCACTATTTCAGCCAATCATAAACGAGTATTTTGGGAGTCCATTGCGTAATGATGTGGACGGAGCCCTAATAACGATAATAACATTAATAATCAATAAACGTTGAAATGTTGGAGAATATTTCGTGCTTTCAGGGACATGTCTTGATAAATTTATATTACATTAGGGCTTTTGTGATCTGACAAGAGAGTTTGAAGTATCCTTTACGCCTCAGACAGATAATAGATACATGGAAGATATACGTCAAGTGTGTGCGAGGTCACAGGAAGACGTTGGCGTATGACCAGCTGTGGACATAATATCAGGGACACTTGTGCTTTATAATGCACCGTAATACAACAGAGCTGCATTAACCCCCCCCCCAATGTAATGATCGGTGCAAATGCAGGTATTTTTTATTGACTTAATAGAAACTCACCTCTAACTTGGATCTCAAAGTCCTGGAATGAACCTGGTGAGGAAGAATTGCTGACACCAAACCTGTACCGTCCTGTGTCAGACTTGGTCAGCTCTGTGATGACCACGTTCAAAACCCCGTCGTATCTAATGATGTATCTGCCGCTCCGGGCTCTTTTGCCCTGTGTTTCGATGAGGATGTCTTCTTTTTTGCAGTTGTTCCTACAGAGGTACTTTCTGCCTCCTTCAGCCTCATTCACAGTGAAATTGTGTTTGAAATCTTCTCCTTCAGTTTTTCTAAAAATCATCCTTGCGTCAAGGAAAACAGACAATGCTGCGGGAAAGAAAAAGCAGTGGTCAAAGCCAGTTTCCTGTCCATGCAGGTTGGACCTGAGAGCTGAACAGAGCAGTTTATTACATTTATAAGATGTAATTTATTTTAATTGGTGCTGCAATAACTGCATAAAACCTAATAATGCTTTTAGTTTTATAAATCTTTGAAACAGTTTAATGATACAACACAAAAAGATTACAAAGTGAGAGAAAATTCATACAAGTTAGATATAAACACACATGTTAAACCATTAATGAAAGTTTAATAAGTAGAGCATTTTCAATATCAGAGCTAATGGGACTTAAGATATTAAATTAAATAAAATAATTTCTATAATTTCTAAGCAAAATGACCTAAATGAAAGTCAAATATGAGTATGTGATGCTTTATATAATTGTAGATTAGTCAATCAATAAAAAAAATTATTCAACTATTTGATAATTGGTTTGATTACAAATCAATTTCCTCATACGTTGGTAAATTGAATATCTTTAAATTAAGGACATTTTATTTCAAAAAAACAATGTATGTATGAGTTCATCACCTGAAATAAGTTATAATGGGCATTTTCACCGTTTGACAGACCAGGATTAATCAATCAAGACAAATATTGCAGATTAACCAATAATGAATGAAATTGTCAGCTGCAGCCCGAGTACAGTTAATATTTTTGGTCTGTAGACGATTGGTCGTTCAAAACAACCAGTAGCAAAAATAACTGCAGCCCCATTTATTATTGTACTTTTATAAAGATACTGCACCAGAACTAAAATTAAAAATCAGTGTAAACTCGAAACAAATGTAATAAAATATGTAAAGCTGCAGCTTTAAAGACAGCAGCAGGAAATCAGTCCTCACCTGATGAGCAGCAGAAAATCAGAACATGGTGGATGTTCATTCTGAGTTTTTAATCCTGGCGTAGAGAAATGGGTAATCTGGAGGAGAACAGTATGAGCTGTTTACTTTGCTCTTAGTTCCCCAGTTCAGCTTCCACTGAGTTGCTCAGTGTCGTTGCTGTAAGTTTTTATTTCAACATATTTTCCTGCCCTTTTTACCCACTGCCACTCTCATACTCAAATTTGAGCTTGAACAGGTTAAATAAAGCTGTGTTTGTTGATTCTGCCCCTGAACCTCCATTAGCTTTAACTACAGTCTGATATGTGACTGACTCGGTTTAGATCGGGGATTTCTGAGCACGTAGCTCAACATATTTGATTTCACAGTCTGATTTATTTTATCAGGATCTACCTCTACCCCGCTGGTAGGGTTGACAAGTGAGACTTAGTGCAGCCGCCGTCCGTCAGTGTTCAGAGAGTGTGCCTTACTCCAGAGACACACTGGATGTATTGTGTGTGCGTGGCGTCTGCAGAACGCCTTCGTTTTCATTTTGGCGCTCATGCTAACGTGCTTTTAGCAAGTTGCACATCGAAACAGTAACGATAAACTATGGAGATATTAATGTCAAAACAAATCCCAATCCCTGGCATCATCTGATGCTGTTAGCAGGCGGGATTTATAACTAAAATTAGAACGTTCTGGTCAGCGACAACTGAACTTTTAAAATTAAACATGCAAATAAAGCATCTGTTGAATGATATGATCTGCACGACACGTAAGAGCCACGAAATAAGATCACTCACCTCTAATTCAGACATAAAGTGACAGCCCCTAGTATCTGGTATACACAGTGCTGTTTGAAAGTACGTGAACCCCTTGAGCGGTTTAGATGTTTCTGTTGATTTTCTTATTTCATCATCACCAGTTTTCATGTATGAAATGTCAGATGTTGTGTCAGATGTTGTGTCAATTGCATGTACTTGTTTAGTGGGACTAGTTTAAGTACCCCCCCCCCCCAAAAACTACATGAAACATGGAATTAGTGTACGTGCAAAGGTAAGTGAACCTCCAGCTGCATTGGTTCAGTCAAGCAGGTAACAAACTCAGGTGAAACACATTTGGTGCTTAATTCATCATTTAAACAGACCAATGAAATGAAACGTCCTCAGGAAAGGGTTTGGCCTGAACTAATTAAAAGAGAGAGGAAACCAACCAAACCACATACAAATCAACAACGCCCAGAGCAAAGGAGATATCTGAGGACATGAAGAAGAGGGAAGTGACAGCCCATCAGTCTGGGGAGGGCTATAAGACCATCTCTAAAAGAGTCCAGCTCCATCCATCCACTGTAAGACAAATCATTTACAAATGGAGGGGCTTCAACATGACAGCAGCTCAGGATAGAAGTGGAAGCCCATCAAGACTATCACCCAGAAGCACCAAAAAAATAATAAACCAGGTAAAGGCCGACCCACACATCACCTCCAGAGAGCTGCAGACCTCTCTGGTAGCATCTGGGACAAACGTGCATGCGTCTACAATCAGACGAAAATTGAATAGCCATGACATTCATGGGAGGGTTGATAGAAGGAAGCCTCTGCTCTCAAAAAAGAACAAAACTGCCTGTTTCAACTTTGCCAGAGAGAACTTGGACAAACCAGAGGCCTTTTGGAGCATGGTGGTGGAAATGTGAAGGTCTGGGGCTGCTTTTCTGCTTCTGGACCTGGACCACTCCATGTTGAAAATGGATTATGCAACAAGACAATGACCCAAAGTATTCCAGCAACACTACACAGGACTGGCTTCAGAGAAAGAGGGTTCGTACTCTGGATTGACCCCAGTCAGAGTCCGGACCTTAATCCAATTGAAATGTTGTGGCGAGGCCCGAAGAAGTTGGTACACACCAGATGTCCCTCCAACCTCTCTCAACTTACAGAAGACGTTTGGTTGAAGTAATGGCTGCAAAAGCAGGAGCCACAAGCTACTAATACAAGGGTTCACATACTTTTGCACATGTAAAATTTTCGGTTTATGTGAAATAAACCACCTTTGTTGAATTAAATAATGAAAATATATCTTTTTGTGTGTGTGTGTCCATTATTTGGAAGGTGTGCTTTACAAATTGGGATTTGGATGTATGTGTAATAAGGTTATTTGGATGTTTTTTTACAAAAACAGTGGCCATGCCTGGAGGGTTCACAAACTAGCAGCACTGTAGAGGCTTAATGCTGCTGAGACCAAAGTGACACAATCTGTTTATCTTTTTCTCCATTGCAGAAGTGCTGAGGGTGAGAGGAAGCACAAACAGTTTAACAAAGTCACTTCTGTCTCTGTGCTTTGTGAATTTTCCTTCGAGTTCAACACTAAATCTACTAAAGGAATCAAAACTAAAAAGGGAGATGTTAGAACTGGTCACTGCTTCTTCTCTGAAACAAAGAGTCCTTAAGTAAGACTCTTTGAAACCTGCATAATAAATTTTTCTTTTAAGTCCCAGTCTCCAGACCCGAACCCCATTGAAAACCTCTGGAATGTGATCAGGAGAAAGATGGATGGTCACAAACCATCGAACAAAGCTGAGCAGCTTGAATTTTTGCAACAGGAGCGGCATAAAGTCGCCCAACAGCAAAGTGAGCGACTGGAGGAGAGCACGCCAAAGACGCCTGAAATGAAAAATCAGGGTTCCTGCACCAAATATTGATTTCTGAACTCTTCCTAGGTTAAAACATTAGTATTGTTTTGTTTAAAAATTTATGATGAACTTGTTTTCTTTGCATTATTTGAGGTCTGAAACACCGCGTCTTTTTTGTTATTTTGACCAGTTTCTGCATTTTCTGCAAATAACTGCTCTAAATGACAATATTTTTATTTGGGATTTGGGAGAAATGTCAGTAGTTAAACTGTGGTCATGGTCCCCAGATGATTAGTTGTAACAGCTTTGGTTGCAAAACTTTAAACCTCATCTGTACTTTACGCAGGCGATTATACTCAACTAAACCTAACTGTTGAACACAGCTAAACGTCATGCCTGCCTACTTTGCAGGACAAAAAAACAGCAGTAAAAATAAATGAATACATTAAAAAAGGCAGAAATAAATAAATAAATGCAAACTAAAAACATTTGGCAATGAAAAATGCTATATTCGTGTATTTTTACATTTCAAAATTTATTCATGTATTTCTACATTTAATTATGTTATATATAATTATAATTAATTTTTTGTTTCTGTATTTTTACCTTTATTCTGCATTTGTAATTTTCTACTTACAGATGTAATGTTTCTCTTCTGGGTGATCTATAGGACTGGTGATACTACTGGAAAAAAATGTAAATGTTCTTTTTGGAATTTAGGAATTAATTTTTAATGTTTAGAGATAAATGTACATAGATCATTCTCTTGGTTGCATGACAGACATAAAGAATGTAGGTTCTTTAGTAGAAAGAAATAATGACTAGACAGAAATAGATTATCAGCAATAAACAAAAAGAGAAGTTCTTGTTTTAACATTGAAGAAGTAGCATTAAACCAAATAAACCTCAAACATGAACGTCCATCAAACGTTGATCTGTTGCTTTTTCCGCAGTGAGTATGTTCATTTCCGTTAATGAATGAGGATGGGTGTTGTACAGCAGCAAACAAATATGATGCTGGCTGTACAAGGCGAATTATTTGAGTCACATGAAGGTTTAAACCAGCTGCTAGCTACATACAATAACATCGTTAAAAGATTAGTCATGTAAAATGTGAGATGTGAGTGTTTCTGTGACTTCCTGTTCAGACTCTGAAGGCCATAGGAAATTTGACTGCACCTTGTTGCCCCCTGCTCCCCTCACCTGCTCTAATGTCCTGTCCAGATGAGGTGCAGTTCATCTTGAGTGGATCTGATTATCAAACTAAATCTGCTGGGAAATAAAATCCAGATTAAAGCCTATAAAAGCTGTATTTTAATGCTATTTCCTGTATTTTCTAGTTGTATTCTAATAGACTGAGAAATAATTATATATGTATATATTATATAACCTAAGGGTGGCCTAATATATGGAAATACAACATGGGTACATATATTACATTTGTGTTTGGGCCTGTTTTATTACTGTTTTTTTTTTTTTTTTTTAACACTTTTTAGCCTTTGGTCATTTTTTTTTTACTGTATATTAAAGTATTTGACGTCTGGATCTTTAGTTGTCAGAGAAAAGCATTGAGTTGTTGGTTTTAATTTACACTGAAGCACAATTTAAATGTAAAATCACACAGAAACTTGAAGAAAAGCTTGATGCAGAGGTGAGGGTGTGTTTTATGTGTCGTGTGCTGGAGGAGGGACATTTTGACTAAAGGAGGTTTATTTAGAGAAGTAAGAAGTTCGTAGTTCAGCTGTGAAGAAGTGATAGAGGCAACATTTCTGCATCTGAGCCTCAGACATGAAAGTCCATCACACTCTGATCTGCTTCTTTCTCAGTGAGTAAACTCACTCATTCACTTTTTTACCACCTAATTTTTCTTTATTTGAACTCTATCATTGTGATTTATCATTACGCACCATGTTTCTATTTTAACTGTGCACTTATGTTGCAATCGTCGTTGTTTTGGTTTTATTTTATGTCAGATGAGGCAAGGCAAGGCAATTTTATTTGTATAGCCCATTTTTTGTTTGTCTCAAAGGGCTTTACATAGCATCATAACAACATCCTCTGCCCTTAGACCCTCACATCGACTGAGGAAAAACTCAAAACAAAAAACCCTTTTAACAGGGAAAAAAAAAGAGAAACCTCATGGTGAGAAACAGAGGATGATCCCTCACCCAGGACGGGCAGACGGGCAATAGATGTTGTATACAGACAAGAAAACAGGGAACAATACAGAATATGCACAGATGGAAATGGTGTGCAGGAGCTGACGAAGGCAGTTTTTGGTGGGAGGGAAGGCAGGGAGAGTCAGGCAGCTTAATGGGGGCAATGGGTGGTAGACTGGTTCCTGGGAGGGAAGGCAGGTCGGTTTAACAGCAGGGGTAAAAGGGGAAGGGGGTGATGCAGGGGGCGGTTGGTGGAGAGAGATGGAGCTTCGGTGGATCTGTGGAATCTGTGAGTCGCTGGTTCACGATAGTTCATGGCTGGTACTTCAGCAGAAAGAAGGAAGCTCTTCCTTCTGTTTAATGTTTCTGTTTGTGATCTAAATGAATCGGGGGCTCAGTCCATGAAACTGGTCTGCTGATTTTTTTTCCGTTAAGAGACAAGATGTCAATTTGCTACACAGTTAGCTTCCAAGCTAAAGTCAAGAAAAGACAAAAAATCATCAGGACAAATGATACTGAATACTAATGATTACAGACTAAACAAATTAGCCAGTGACGACAAGACCTCAGGGTCTGATGGGAGAGTCTCAGCTCTCTCTTTTTATTAAGTTGGAAAGATTTAGGTTTTAATGACCTGCTTTTGCACTTTGAGGGTTTATTCAACGTTTAGCAGAATTAATGATTGGTGATGACTGAATATGGTTATTTCTTATTCCAGCTGAACTCTGGAACAGGATATTTTTCTTAATTTTTCTGAATTGTTGACATTATTTACAGTTAAATTCNCATCAGCCTTGCTTCACACAAAGACATCACACACAGGGAGAGAGCATCGGAAAAACGTTCAACATTTCTTTACTGTGAAAAGTGCAGAAAGATACATCCACATCAAGTTTGTTGTGCTTAAATACAATGTGCAAATTCTTAGTGTCAATATGATCAATTATTGACCTTGGTAAATAGATCGATATACGTCCCCGTGAAGGACAACTTGCCGAGCGCCTGTCGATGTCGTTGGATTGTAGAAATATAAATCAATGCATCAAAAATGTCACCAATTTGACCAGACTCTTTATAGAGTGATGGCCCTTCATGAGTCTGTGGAGATCGATGTGGTGTCCTAGTCTTTCTCATCTAATTCTAATCCTCTGAAATGTGTGTTTTTCAGAACATCTTGAGGAAAATTTGTACAACAATGTCATGAGAGACATGAGGGTGAGAGTAAACCTTTGAGTGAATCTGGGACATTTCAGCATCGTTGGTGTTTATGAAACAAGCTCAAACCAAACCCCCTTTCTGCTGCTGCAGGACCAGGACCAGGACCAGGACCAGGACCAGCAGCTGTACGAGGAGGTCAGGGAGGAGGACAGGCAGAGCAGACGACCTCCTGTGGAAATATCGACGATTTACACCTTCACCAAATACACCAAACCAAACACAGACGACTACAGCTTGGTCACTCCAGCCACGTTTCAGGACAAAGTAAGGAAAACCTGCAGCATTTTAGCTTTGCTAGCTAAGCTTGTTCTTCTTTGTGGCATGGAGAAGCTCAGCCTCTGCTTCCTGGACCAGAGAGAGAGACACAGAAAGACAGAGAGACACTGAGAGAGAGAGAGACAGGAAGACAGAGAGACACTGAGAGAGAGCCAGAAAGACAGAGAGACACTGAGAGAGAGAGAGAGACAGGAAGACAGAGAGACACTGAGAGAGAGAGAGACAGGAAGACAGAGAGACACTGAGAGAGAGAGAGAGAGACAGGAAGACAGAGAGACACTGAGAGAGAGAGAGAGAGACAGGAAGACAGAGAGACACTGAGAGAGAGCCAGAAAGACAGAGAGACACTGAGAGAGAGAGAGACAGGAAGACAGAGAGACACTGAGAGAGAGAGAGAGAGACAGGAAGACAGAGACACAGAGAGACACTGAGAGAGAGAGAGACAGGAAGACAGAGAGACACTGAGAGAGAGAGAGAGAGAGAGAGAGAGAGAGAGAGAGAGAGAGAGAGAGAGAGACACTAAGAGAGAGAGAGAGACAGAAAGACAGAGAGACACTGAGAGAGAGACAGGAAGACAGAGACATAGAGAGACACAGAGAGAGAGAGAAAGACAGAGAGACACTGAGAGAGATACAAAAAGACAGAGAGACGCAGAGAAAGAGAGACAGAGAGACACTGAGAGAGAGAGACAGGAAGACAGAGACACAGAGAGAGACAGAGAGACAGAAAGACAAAGAGACCATGAGAAAGACAGAGAGACACTGAGAGAGATACAGAAAGACAGAGAGACGCCGAGAGAGAGAGAGAGAGAGAGAGAGAGAGAGAGAGACAGAAAGACAGACAGACACTGAGAGACACTGAGAGAGAGAGAGAGAGACAGAAAGACAGATACACTGAGAGAGAGAGAGACAGGAAGACAGACACTGAGAGAGAGACAGAGAGACAGAAAGACAAAGAGACCATGAGAAAGACAGAGAGACACTGAGAGAGAGAGAGAGAGAGACAGAAAGACAGACAGACACTGAGAGACACTGAGAGAGAGAGAGAGAGAGAGAGACAGAAAGACAGAGAGACACTGAGAGAGAGACAGAAAGACAGAGACGCTGAGAGAGAGAGACACTGAGAGAGAGAGACAGGAAGACAGAGAGACACTGAGAGAGAGACAGGAAGGAAGAGACACAGAGAGACACTGAGAGAGAGACAGAGAGACACTGAGAGAGAGAGAAAGACAGAGAGACACTGAGAGAGAGAGACTGAGAGAAAGACAGAGACACTGAGAGAGAGAGAGACACAGAGAGAGAGACACAGAGAGAGAGACACAGAGAGAGAGACAGGAAGACAGAGACACAGAGAGACACTGAGAGAGACAGAGAGACACTGAGAAAGAGAGAAAGACAGAGAGACACTGAGAGAGACAGAGAGAAAGACAGAGAGACACTGAGAGAGAGACAGGAAGGAAGAGACACAGAGAGACACTGAGAGAGAGACAGAGAGACAGAGAGACGCCGAGAGAGAGAGAGAGAGAGAGACAGAAAGACAGAGAGACACTGAGAGAGAGAGACAGGAAGACAGAGACACTGAGAGAGAGAGAAAGACAGAGAGACACTGAAAGAGAGACAGAAAGACAGAGATGCTGAGAGAGAAAGAGAGAGAGACACTGAGAGATAGAGAAAGGAAGACAGACACACAGAGAGACACTGAGAGAGACAGAGAGAGACTGAGATAGAGAGAAAAACCGAGAGACAGAAAGACAGAGAGACACTGAGAGAGAGAGAAAGACAGAGAGACACTGAGAGAGAGAGAAAAACCGAGAAACAGAAAGAGAGAGAGACACTGAGAGAGAGAGAAAGACAGAGAGACACTGAGAGAAAGAGACTGAGAGAGAGAGAAAGACAGACACTGAGAGAGAGAAAGACAGAGAGACACTGAGAAAGAGAGAGAGAGACTGAGAGAGAGACAGGAAGACAGAGACACAGAGAGACACTGAGAGAGAGACAGAGAGACAGGAAGACAGAGAGACCATGAGAAAGACAGAGAGACACTGAGAGAGATACATAAAAGACAGAGAGACGCCGAGAGAGAGACAGAAAGACAGAGAGACACTGAGAGAGAGACAGAAAGACAGAGAGACACTGAGAGAGAGAGAGAGAGAGAGAGAGAGAGAGAGAGAGACAGAAAGACAGAGACACTGAGAGAGAGAGACAGGAAGACAGAGACGCTGAGAGAGACTGAAAGACAGAGATACTTAGAGAGACAGAAAGAGAGACAGAGAGACACAGAGAGAGACACTGAGAGAGAGAGAGAGAGAGAGAGACAGAAAGACGCCGAGAGAAAGAGAGAGCGAGACAGAAAGACAGAGAGACACTGAGAGATAGAGAGAGAGAGCGACAGGAAGACAGAGACACGAAGAGAGAGAGAGAGAGAGAGCGACAGGAAGACAGAGACACTGAGAGACACAGAGAGAGAGACAGAAAGACAGAGAGAAAGAGACAGCGAGACACAGAGAGAGAGAGCGAGAGAGAGAGAGAGAAATGCAGAGAGAAACAGAGAAAGAGAGAGACAGAAAGACAGAGAGAGAGAGAGAGAAAAAGTCGGAGACAGAAAGACAGAGAGACACAGAGAGACAGAGAGACACAGAGAGAGAGAGACAGAGAGACACATATACAGAGAGAGAGAGAGACAGACAGACACTGGAAGAGAGACAGAAAGACAGAGAGACACTGAGAGAAAGAGAGAGAGACAGAAAGATGGAGAGAGACAGACAGACACTGAGAGAGAGATACAGAGACAGAGAAAGACAGAGACAGAGAGAGAGAGACACACAGAGAGACAGATAGAGAGTGAGAGAGAGACAGAGAGACACAGATACAGAGAGAGAGAGAGAGAGAGAGAGAGAGACAGAGAGAGAGACAGAGAGACACAGAGAGAGAGACACTGAGAGAGAGAGAGAGAGACAGAGACACACAGATACAGAGAGAGAGAGAGAGAGAGAGAGAGAGACAGAGAGAGACAGAGACAGAGCAAAGAGGAGGGAAAGGAACTGCACTGCTTCATTGCTCTGTCTCTGTCTCTATCTCTGTATCTGTCTCTCTGTCTCTGTCTCTCTCTGTCTCTCTCTCTCACTCTCTGTCTGTCTCTCTGTATCTATCTCTGTCTCTGTCTCTGTAATTGTCTCTGTCTCTGTATCTATCTCTGTCTCTCTCTCTGTCTCTGTATCTGTCTCTGTCTCTATCTCTGTATCTGTCTCTCCAATTCTCTCTGTCTCTCTCTCTCTGTAATTCTCTCTGTATCTATCTCTGTATCTGTATCTATCTCTGTCTCTGTATCTATCTCTGTCTCTGTCTCTCTGTCTCTCTCTCTGTCTCCGTCTCTCTCTCTGTCTCCGTCTCTCTGTCTCTATCTCTGTCTCTGTAATTCTCTCTGTATCTCTCTCTCTGTCTCTCTGTCTCTAACTCTGTATCTGTCTCTGTCTCTCTCTCTCTGTAATTCTCTCTGTATCTGTCTCTGTATCTGTCTCTGTATCTATCTCTGTCTCTGTCTCTCTCTCTGTCTCCGTCTCTCTCTCTGTCTCTATCTCTGTCTCTGTCTCTGTATCTGTCTCTGTATCTGTCTCTCTGTCTCTGTCTCTCTCTCTGTCTCCGTCTCTCTCTCTGTCTCCGTCTCTCTGTCTCTATCTCTGTATCTGTCTCTGTCTCTCTGTCTCTGTAATTCTCTCTGTATCTGTCTCTCTATCTCTGTCTCTGTCTCTGTCTCTATCTCTGTCTCTATCTCTGTATCTGTCTCTGTCTCTGTCTCCACAGGTGGAAATCAAACCGGTTTCTTTGCTTCCATCCATCTTTGCCTTCTGTTCTTTAACTAAAGTTGACGTGCTGACTCCCTGACCTCAGCCCGTTCAGACTGTCTCCTCCATTTTCTGATACCGAGTCACTGTTTGTGTCCAGTCCAGAAGTAGCTGCTCAGCAAAATAACCTCCTGTACTGTAAATGTAACGAGTCTCCCTAAGAGTCCATGAAGTTCATGAAGTTCATGAATCAGTCGTTGATCACATTTGACGCGTTTTCTTTCAGGCTCAAGACGACGCCAGTAAACTCAACTACTCCGAGGCGCTTTTTCCCAAATGTGCTGCGACCCCGCCCCGCAACAGCGATACCACCATCTACTCCATGCCTCGGGTCAACATGAGCCCCGCCGGCCACGGCGCTGCACCTCCTCTGTACGCTACCGTCAACAGGTGAACGCAGTGTTTTTAAATAAGAGTTATAAATATATTTCCTGTAAATGCACGTATACATAAAAGCCCTTTAGCTTTAGCTTAGAGCTACTCACTTGTTAATCTTTTATCTCAGTCGTTAATCTCACTGAAAACATGAAACCCTTTTTAATTTATTTTCTTTGGGACTTGAGAGAATATCAAGAGAATAATGTTGTGCGTTTGTTTGCCTTTGTGACATGGGACTGAAAGAGAGTTTGTAGTGATAAGGCCAATAAATAAATAAAATACAAATGTATAAATTAAAGTATCAATGAAGGACAGAACCATTATTGTAAGAAATTATTTTCTTTGTGGGTTCTTGTCTCTAATTTTTAGTCGTTTTGGTTGGTTAATTTTGGTTAAATTTACTTTTCAGTAAATCATTTCAATAAAATTATTTAATTAATAGGTAATTGTTAATTCATTAAAAAAAAAAAAGTGGTTGTCCCCTATTTGTAACTAATGGGAAAAATTTTAAAAATGTACATTGTTGTATGTGTGGGTTTTAAAATGTTAAAAATGTGTGAAACTTTCTTGCATCTGTATGTATGTATCTCTATTGCTACTGCATTTTGATATCTTACTTATGTTTCTAATAAATAATACTGATAAAAATCAGAGTTTAATAAGTAATGATGGGTGATATATATATATATATATATTTTTTTTTTATTTTGTTCCAGTATTTTAAGTCATCAGGAGAAAGTTAGATGACAAAACTGTGAAATATTATTTCTTATAAATTATTTTAAATATGAATAAACTGTAAACGTAAAGAAATTAAACGTTTTGAATGATGTTTTTTGAATTAAGCTTCTGCCGAGATCAAGGTCTTGTGATTCTCAGACTGTAAAATGTTCATCCATATATTTCAGCTCCATGAAATTTGCAATAATTATATAATGAATAGTTTGTGCAATTATTATTATTATTATTATTTTTTTTAAAATTGATAAGCAATAACAACGAAAACGAAACTACTCCCATATTGTTCACGCACAAAATGCATCAGTCCGAAGCTAATTAAAGTTTGGTAAATTAATCAACACAACAAACAGTAAATTACATATTTTTAATGAAAATAAATTTGACATGAATTGAACATTGGCAGTTTAAACAGTATATGGTCTTTAATCTTTTACAAAATATTTCTAGAAATACTTTCATCTGCTTCTCCGAACTTGTGTTGAATATCCACTTGTCCTGGTTGATGTCGCTGAAGATAAACCTCACGCTACAAAATATATCAACGACCCAGTATAATTTAACGTTAACGTCTGGTTTCCCCATCAGGATCACTACCTGTGTTCAAAACAAATATGGCAACAAGAAGTGAGCTCAAAACAACTTAAATAATATTAACGCGGATGTAGGTCATGTGATGCCTTGACTGCTAAGCTGCTCGTCCATGTTGTCGATTAGAAAAAAAAACAAAAACGCAATACAAAAATTAATTTAACTTAAAACATATAAAGAGTTAGAAATGGGAGACAAACACTTAGTAAATATTTCCCTTTACAGAGCTCAAAGAAAAATAAAATAATTACTTGATACAAAAAAAAAAAAGAAAAAAGAAAACTTGCGCATGTGAGGTTTAAATAAAGGGTCAGGTGAAAATAAATGCTGTGGCACATTAAAGGTCAACGCACTGAAGAAGAAGAGGGGGAGGATGAAGGTCAGCTGACAGAATAAACGCTGCATAGAATCAATATCACAGCTCTCTAATGTAGAGAAGACGACTTTGGAAGATCGCGTGCTGCTTCTACTCTCCAGCAGAGTCTTTTTATATATATTCACAGAGTTCGTCTGCCGCGTTTCGCTCTGCGGATTCTTCTTCACCTCCTTCGTCAGAGCAGGAGAGAAATAAAAAAAACCCTGAATCGACTTAAAGACACTTAAGTTCTGCATGAACCGGAAACTGGAAACTGAACACGCGTCTTTAAAGTTTACACTTGTGCCGAACATTTTCAAATGTTTATATATATATAAACTATTAAAATAAAAGAAATAACAGGTGTTTTCTCTTTTTTTATTCTCTCTTTATAATACAATATTGGAGGAAAATGAGTAAATCCCATCAAGGTCAGTGACCCAATCAGCAGCCAGCATGCTTGGACCAAGCTCCTATCATGCTGGTGATTGGCTGTTGAGTGTGTGAAGAGACTGATCTTATTTTTTATCTCTAATCTGTACCACGATGTGTTTTGTAATTTCCTTTCTGTTGAAAGGGATTCGATGAAAGATAAAGTATCAAACTGATCTTGAAAATGCTTGAACTACACCCAGCCCCAGCTTCTTTTTGATATATTAAAGCTTTAGGCAACAAAACGAGCCGAACCTGGGCCTGGACCTCATCTGCTCTCCTGCTCCAACGTTCGAGTGCAGACGAACCCCAATGCCAACGTACAACAGAGTCCCTTTAACGCACGAGAGAAAATAACATCGATGTGAAACCTCAAGCCGAAGAATCACGTCTTAAATTTAAGCTTAAGTCGTTTTTAGTAAATTTATCTTGAGCGAAGATGCTTTGCATCAAGTACGAGTTCACAACTTTAAAACATGATCCTTCATCTGAGGATTATTAGTAATAAATAAACTTCAGTGACTCCATCAGTTCTCAATATACAATAGAACAATAAGATACTTCACATGTAGAAAAATCTTCTCCCCTGTTACTTTGTGATAAAGATTGTGAAACAAAAAAGGCAAAGTGCAACAAAACAACAGAGACTCCTCAGCGAATGTTTGTGCTGCCTGTGACTGAAGGAAACGGCTTCATGTTCCTGGATGAAGCCGGTAAAATGTCCTAGTGCTGTAACACGGAGGAGGAAGGGTCACAAACATCCCGTTGGAGGCCTCTGTTGGGTTAAATGTTCATGGCTTTGTGATAAAAGTAAGAACAGAATAAATAATATTTGAGTGACAGGTTGTTTTTCTCAGGTAGTTGATGAGCAGAAAGGTCTTTTTGGTAGTTTGGACGGTGCAGGACACAGTGAGTGACGTCTTTACAGTCCACCTTAACAGGTTGGAGTTAACTACAGCTGCAACTAATGATTATTCTAATTATTGATTAACCAGTCAATTGTTTTCTCAGTTGACTGATGAATCATCTGGTCTTTAAAACGCCAGAAAGAAAAATGTCCGTCACGGTCTCTCGAAGCCCAAATGAACACATTTAAAAAGTTGAATAAGTCATTAAATGACTTATTTTACACTACAGCTGGAATGATGCCATAGAAATGAAATGCTGATGTCTCAAATTGTTGAACTTTTCCTTATTTCTGACAGATTTTTTATTTTATCTGTATTGGAAAATTTCAGCGACCAAACCCGCCCGTCTGGGTTGTTTCTGGAGCCGCGGGGAGCGAAGTGGACGCAGGATCATAACAGCCTCCTCTTCGGGACGTGAGAGACACCGATTGTGTCGTCAGAGTTTTTCAGGTTGCGTCTGAAGAGTCCGGCTTTGTCGACCTGTCTCTTTAGAGCATCACGGACTCGGACTCCGACAGCGGGACACAGTGTTTGTCACCTTAAGGAAACACACCGGCTTGGGGAGGGGAGACTCATTTCCCAGGATGCCACAGTGACATTTCCCCTCAGAAAACGTCACTGCAGCAGAGACGATGATGTCAGTGTCGTTTTCCTCCACTTTACGGAGACTTGAAGGCTTTTTCCCTCATGATCAGTTGGTGCAAAGGCTGCGCTGCCTCTCTTTGACCACCGGAGGGAGCAGACCAAGGACCCTTCAGGAGGGGGGGACAACAACATGAGAGCAAGATGGACAATACAGAGGAGAGGGGGAGATTAAGTGGCCGGTTTGAATCCCTGTATCCAAGGGAAAACTTGTCACACTCCTCTTCCTGACCAACTATATTTAAGGTGGCCTCAGGCAAGGCACTTAAACGCCTCAGCTGTCTCCAGAGGAGCTTCTGACAGCAGCTCAGTGTGTGGACGTAAAACAGCCTAATGCTACGATATATCGAAGTAGGATGAGAGAAGACAGACGGAGCCGCGAAGCCGGTGAGCGGGAGTGTTAATGACAGTAGAAAACAGTCCAGCTGAGAGCTCGGTGAAAACCACGCACGACACCAGGACGCACAGGAAAGTGCTGACATCACGGAGTGAACAAATTCAAACACAAATCTGTTGCAGTGAAAAGCGCACGAGATGCACAGGGATGTGCTGTCACCACAGCGCCTGAAACTCGGGAACAGGACGACATCATGGCCTAAAATGATGTCAGTTTCCGCCGTGAATAACTGAGATGTGGGCGGCGGCAAAGCTCTCTGCACCGTTGATTTAAGATGCAGTGAAATGATTGTCAAAGCTTTAGATATGAAGATAAAGACCCCTGAAGTGCACAGAGGTCTGGAGAGAATAAGGATAATGAAAACTTTGGAAAACCTAAGGCAGAAATTTGACCGGTTGCGAGTCTGAAATCGGCACCTGTGATTAGATTTTGCCTGGAGGTGAATTTCTCTTGAATTTCTCCAGATTTCTCAGACTGCACACGTTTATTCTTCTGCACAATCAGACAACTGGGAGAGTGCGATTGTAAAACGCCGTATTTTGTAGTTTGTATCCATATTCCAGTCATGTTGGATTTGTTTCTATCGGACTGAGAGAGCAGAGCTGCTGTGGTTCGAGTCACATCAGACCTAAAGGGTGAATCAGGATTTTTCAACTCAGTCTCACGGTCGGGTTCCTGTCTGTGTTTGTCCTCAGTTTGGCCTTAAACAGAAAGTTAATCTGAGGCTTCAACAGCCACAGTGACATGTCCTTAGTCATGTTTAGGGGAAAACTCCTGTGACAGTATTAAAAAAAAAAAAAAAAGAGCTTTGGAACTAAAATAGTTTCAGTGTTTTAAGACAGATTTGAAAAGTTGTGCAGCTCTCCTTTAAATTTTGATGATAATAATAATAATAATAATAATAATAATAATAAGGTTAGAAAATGCCGAGCCATGATTTTGTGGTGCTGTGATGAGTTTGATTTCCGTGGTGCTGCTGATCCCTCGGTCACATTGTTTCTTCACTTTGGTGTTTGGAGGAAACAAAGTGGCGTTGCTCTCCGGGGCCGTTGAGCCAGGCATTACCCGAGCTGTCGTACTCACGTCACAGCCTGGCTGAACGCCGGCGCCTGCGTAGTGACCCGACCGTCACAGCGTGGAAGGTGCTGAGTGTCCCTGCAGGGGAGGGATCGACGTGGCCGCTGTGCCATGGAGCCAGGCACTGCTACAACTGCTGCTGCTGCACCAGCCGCCTGTAGTGTGGCATGACTTTACTCTCGGGGAGGTAGAGCGCCATCTCCAGGGCCACCAGGATGGTGAACTCGAAAGAGATCAACTCCCTCCGGCTGATCCGGAAACGCTCCTCCAGCTTCTACACAGACACAGAGAATAATAATGGATTTTGAACCTTCAATGCTAAAGTCCAAGTGGGGAGACGCATCACTTCCTCTCAGTGGCTGAGTTTCCACTGGCGCCAATTAGCCAAACACGCTAATGTTAAAAAATAAACCAAACTTAAATTTCTTCTTTGAGATAATTCCAGTTTTGACTACATTAGAGAAGAGTCAGAACAGACGCTGAAGGCAAATATATTGTATTTATAATGTATTTTAATTTCAGTTTGAATTTGCTACCAACACAACACTGAGATGAGTGATTCAAAAATATTGATTAATGGTTTAAGTTATTAACATTTTAACCAAAACTGAGGATTTAAAATGATTTTTTTGCAATTTTGTTTTAAATTGACTTAGTAAACATTAAAGATAATTAAAATTCCTTGTCACGGATTATTTTTACTATATTATATATAGTCAGATTAATTTACACAATAATTTATTTTTTCAAATTAAATTATTATATATTGAGTCAACAAAATGTCCCAATTTTAAAATTTTCGATGTTTTCTGATGATTTTTTCTGTCTGACCAAATAAATACTCAAACAAAGAACAGGATCCTCTAAATGCCGAAGCAGGAACCAGTGAACTTTGATATTCTGGCTCCATTTTCTCCTTAAATGATTGATCAATTACCTAAAAATTCTTGTTTTTGTTTTTTCTTCAGTGAAGGTAATGAACTGCTTTTAATCACTTCTTGACATTTCTCGTTATGTCTCGTCTGATGACAGTGGATCTGTGACGAGCCAAAACTGGCCCAGGACGTCAGCTGTAGTAGTCGGGGTCTAATGACAGCAACACTGACCACCGTGAGTGAGGAGAGAATCATGGGTAAACTGTGAATGTGCAGGTCGTTTTCCACCTGCTCAGGTGGATCAGCTTCACAAACGCCTGAGCAAAAGCAACATGATCTGACTTGACAGGTGGAGGTCACCACATGGTCTGAATCTGTGTGTGTGTGTGTGTGTGTGTGTGTGTGTGTGTGTGTGTGTGACAACCTACATCAATGAGGTGTTTGACCTCCTGTTTCTTGAGGTCACTGCTGATCTTAGCAGCCAATAGGAGGCAGGCGGCTGACACCAGCTTCCTGTAAAACAACCACAACAGTTCAAAGATGATTGTTCATCACGGATGAATCAGGAAGAGGTTTGATTCATGTCGCAGTGGCTCCATGGTTCTGTCTGAATCCGTTAGAAACATTAAACTATAGAAACACGTCGGAGCCACAGTCCATCACAGCATCTACATCCAAAATCCAAACAAAGCTGCATGAGATTCAATTATCGGTGATCTGACAACTTTAACTGTCTGTTTCACTCATATTACTGTATGTGCAGCTGACTGAGACCTAACGTCACCCAGCGGTTCATGAGCTGCTGTTTTAAAGCCTCTGGATTTTTGTTTTTTTTTTTAAAGCAGAAGAAACCATATTTGGAGGAGAAGGTGGAGCTGAGGAGGAGTGAGGGGGGGGGTCATTTAAAAAATGAACATCATGTTGTATTGAAGACTTGAAACTAGAGACTGAGACCATAAACTCATTAGGAAAACGTTTACTGAGCTAATAAATCAAGGAGAAGTAGGGACATTTTCCCATAGACTTCAATACAATCTGACTTCTTTAACAACCAGTGGAGTCGCCCCCTGATGGTCATTAGAGAGAATGAAGGTTTAGGCCTCTTCTTCACTGGCTTCACTTTTCAGACCTGGAACCAACATCTACTTTTATATCCAGTCTATGTTTCCCAACCTGTGGGCTGTGACCCCCTGGTGGGTCGTGATGTTATTGCAAGTGGCCCAACAAATCATTTACAAAACAGTACAGTTTTGGTTAAAAAAAAAAACAAAAACAAAAACAAAATTATAAATAAAGAAAATGAAAATATAAATATGTTATTAAAATCGATCTTTGAAGAGGTTTCAGTAAAAAAGGCCTCTGACTGTGATCAGACAACGACAGGGACTTTAATGTTGCCATCACAGTTATATACTTGTTTGCTCAGTCTGATCCATGGTGAAAACATTGAACTAGAGTTGCTGGTCAGCAATAGGAGGTAGATGTTTCCTTTGTTTTCAGCTGAGTGCTGAATGCTGGATCAGTATAAATAAAATTAAAACTGCTCTGTGGCCTCATTTGGCCTCTGCATTGTTGTGGACGTGAGCAGCCAACGTTGTCGACGTTTTCAGGGATCCATGAGTTGGGAAAGGTTTGGAGCTGCTGCTTGTGGATGAGAATTCAAAGCTCAGTTTGAAGTCATAGTTTTTCCTACTTCATATCTGTGTCCTTCAGTTTTTCTACCCGCTCCTTTCATCCTGTTTCTCCAAGGGGGGGAATCAAAAATTTAAATCATGATGTAATTTAATATTTATTTTCGCTTTTGGGGTTGTAATTTCTAGCCATAAAAAATTCTCATTAAGATGAAGTTTCCTCTCTGTAAAGATCAGAACCAGAACTGAACTGAAACCAAACAATATATATTGATTTAATTGGCCATTGACTGACTTTATATACGTGATGTTCAGGAACAGTATGGAGTTCCAGTGTGTTAATGAAACAGACTAAACGCAGCTCTTGCGTCTTGTGGATGAGGCGTTGAAGTACCTGTTCTGTTTGTTGAGTCGACCCTGCAGCACCAGCTTCTCAAAGTAGACGAAGGCCATGGCGATGGTGACGGGCTGCAGCCCACAGTCCTCCCCAACCACTCTCATCTCTCTCTTCAGACTGAGACACAGAGTCGCAAAGTTTCTGACACGGTACAACAGCTCAGCGATCATCTGCTCACAGTGTTCAGTCTCTGAAGGTACCAAAGCCGACTGAAATACTTCACCTGCGTATTTTGCTGAGAGTGAGTTTAATGTGAGGAAACTTCTCCTTAAACGTCTCGTTCATGTCTTTCTTCAGATCAGAGGGTTTGACGTATTCTATGACTGTGGTCTGGTGGGAAAAAAGAGAAAAGAAGTGGAAAGAGAGAGAGAGAACAGATAAACAGAGAGATAGAAGAGATTTACAGTGAGAGACATGTGAAAGTCAAACAATGCTCAGTGAATGTAAATGAATGTCCTCTATCTTCACACTGTCAGACAGGTTCAGAGCACGGAGAGGTCAGAGTGGCTTTTTCCTTCTTTTGCGTTTTGTTGTCTTGCTCATTATTTTCATTTAATCTTAACTGTTTAGTTTTCATTGCAACAGTCTGGCTCTGTTGGTTGTGATGAGACTTCGAACCTTGTCAGGGTCGTGACAGATATTATGACACAGATCACTGAATATATTTGGGCCAAATGAATTCACACGTGGCTGCTCAGAGGGGTGATCTGCTGTGGGTCGCTGTGGATGTTTAGGACTACAGGTGGCTTAGACTCATTTTGTCCTAACACCACATCTGAGAGTCCGGAGGGGGTTAACCTCTGATACTAGTTTAAATTTTGAAGCACGCATTAAAAATCCACTTTAATTTCTAAACCCCTAGCGTGAAAACTGTTTAAAGCTTGTTCAAGTTTGTGTTTACAGTTGTCTCAGTTACTGTGACTCTGACTAATCCTCCAGAACCTGATCAGATGAGTCAGGGACGAATCATCACTGATACAAGAATATAGACTTTTTTTACATAGACACACACAGTAATATGTAAATGGACTAAATGGTAATGATACAGTGTGTGTGATTGTGTGTGTGTGTGTGTGTGTGTGTCCATACTCTTAATAAAACTAAGCTGTTGCCTGTAAGATAAACATGTTGATGTGTGTGTGTAGTGATTATTCCCAGTTCTTAGAGTTAATCCTTTATCTCCTCTTTATTCGCTCTCTCAGTTTTTCTTCCTGTTGCTTTCATCCTGTTTCTCCGAAGGTGGGAATTTAAAATTATAATCAAGATGTAATTCACTCATTTTCTTTTTTTTTTTAACTTTTTGTTATTTTTAGGCACAAAAAAGTCTCATTAAGATAAAGTTTCCAAATGATATCTAATTCATTTATATTTAAATCTCAACCACTGACTCACTGCAGCTCAGGGGTGATTTGAGGCTCAGTGCGCTGATCAGGGAAACTCTGACTGACCTGGGGATCGAACCAACAACCCTATGGACAACCCACTGACCCACAGCTGTGCAACAAACTGTAGAATACCTGCAGCTCACACACACACACACACACACACACACACACACACACGAAAATCTGTATATCTCCAGTATCTTCTTACCATGTAGGAGGCAAAGATCAGCACACGCTTGTGTTTCCCACAAGGCCACTGGTGGTCACTGAGGAGGTTCGGGTCATAGTCGGTCACATCGTCCACACCTGGATAATACACACAACCACGCACAATATCAGCGGAAGTAAAAACAGCTTTGACAAGGAATAAAGAAAAAGAAACATCCATGACCATCAAGAGTCTGAAAATGTGATAGAAACAATTCAGTATAATTCAACAGTCAATGAGGTCGTTTTCGATCTTTTGGCCGATTTAACTTGTTTAGATACACGTCATGTAGAAAGAGATCTTAAGGAACAGTTAAATGTTGGGCTGAACGGTGGCAGATCTTGCTGTTGTGATGTGAGTCAATGGTAATTTTTGCATTTCACTTTCACAGAAAAAAAAAAAGATATATCTATAAATAAATAAAACCAATGATAATGTGATTTTTGCTGCTGTCTTGTACCAAACAAGTATTTTCTCTGTAGCACCATAATGCTTCTTTTATAATGATCCTTTTACCTTCATCCATAAAAAAAAAACAAAACAAACAAAATCAATTAAAGAATCATTGTTAAATATTCATAAAACATTTATTGCTGCAGTTTACTGTTCTGCTGCCGACACACTGATATCAGACTTTGGTAACTATGTTCACGTCAGTCATTTCTAACTGGTTTGTTGAGGCACAGACACAGGTTTTCACGTGTGATGCTGATGTGAGACACAAGATCTCGAGTCTGTTTAGGTTTTCTCAATTTGAACAGAAACTGCGATTGAAGAGACACAGTGAGTCGTGTCAGGACTTCAAAACACAGCAGTGGAGTTGCTTTGTGAGTTTTGAGAGAATATTGATGAAGGAAGTGAGGGCAGAGGGGTATGAATGAAAATACAGGAGGGGGATGTAATGAGAGGAAGAAGTAACAGGATGGAGGAGGGGCGAAGCAGCGAGGAGGAACAGAGTTGTTGCAGCTGGAAGACAGCCTCGTCCTCTTTGTATTTTAAACACGTGTGTCTAGATATGCACACTCCCATGTGTCACATCCTTTCTCTATAAACACACACAGGGACAGAGCCCTGTATTAGCCTCTAAACCTCTCCCTCTCTCTAATCCACAACCTTTCATTAACACAACACAGCTGTGTGGCCACAAGTGTCTGTGTGTGTGTGTATTTTACAGTTACAAAACATGTGACAAAGAGCACGTGTGCACTGATAGCAGGTTTATATTTTGGTCTTTGTGTGACGACTCTCAGGCTCAGCTCTCAAAGCCGCCATGTCTCTGCCCCTCAGTTAGTTTCCAGTCTGGTTTCATTTGGTTCTGCTCAGATATGAAACAGTGTGATGCCTTTAACTCCACCACAGGGTCAGGACGTCACAGGGGCTGTAAACAGCATGTAGCACCCACCTGTAGGGGCCAAATCACCACCAGGGGCAAAACAAGCACCAAGCGTATCACTACATCCTAAATAAACACCATCACACGGGTCACCATGGTGTGTGTTTGTACACCATGATTATATGTGAATGAACCAGGTTAGGGTGTGTGTGTGTGTGTGTGTGTGTGTGTGTGTGTTACCTAGGTCCAGTCCCACAGTGCTGTTCAGCCTGCTGGGTGGGTAACTCCTGCCCGGCATGCTGTGTGTGCTCCTGGACACGGGGATCTGCAGGGTCAGGTCACTGGCTGACGACGGCTTCTGCCTCACCAGAGCGTTGGTGGGGTAGAGGAACTGGGCGTACGACACCGACTGACGCAGAAACAGAGGAGAGGGCAATGAGATGAATATACTGTAACATTACATGAACGCTTAAAATCGCTGAGATCATAACATCTGGATGAGCGCGAGCAGCTGTTTGTTTCTCTACCCTGCCGTAGGTGTCCAGGTGAAAGCCCTCCAGCCCCGGCAGCATCTCCAGGGTGGTGGAGATGTTTCCAGACGAGTGTCTCCTCCTGGGGTGGTTTAATGTGGGGTCACTAGAGAGAGAGAGAGAGAGAGAGAGCGTGACAGGGCCACAGCTACTTTTCTGAAACCAATTATTTCTATCCATTATTAACCGTTAGGAGTCTTGGGATATTTTGTCCGTTTCTAAATACTTTTGATTTTGCCATAATAATACCACGTTCATGGGCAGAAAACAGAGTTTGTGCACTGACAAACAAATCAGTATCAGGACAGATATAAGGGCAAGTTGAAAGACAAACAATGTACTTCAATATAATTACAAGGAGCAGATGCCACACGGTAAAAGCAATAATGGTACAGAGATGATAATGTTAATTGAGTATTATGACTGTGGAATTAATCTGAATGTGAAAATGAAAAACAAATGATCTATAATTATATAAACTATATAAATGTAGAATATAACTGTCCTCCTGCCTCTCACAATATAGGCGTGGCTTCCTCAATACTGGTCTGACACTATACACAACTGTTCACTCATCTTATTCTTGTCCCCCAGAGGATAAACCATATCGATTCTGACCTATTTCCTATGGGGTTGCGGTTAACGGTTACTTTCAATATCGTTTAAGCCTCTAATTATTTTCTCAATGACTCAGAGAGCAGTTAAAAAATGCCCATCACAGTAAATTTTTTGATGATAGTCAAATCAGCAAATCGATCGGTGCCTCCGAACCACATGTCCTGCCCTTTCACCTGAAAATCCTGCAGGCGGGGAGGAAAAACAGAAATCCAGTGCTGCACCAGCGGCTGCTACAAAGCTACGAGCTTCATCGCAGCCCATGATTAGGAAAAAATGTGTGTGTGAATGTTGTGCTACAGGAAATCTAGCTGAAAGAGGCCACTGCCATTAGGGAAGACTGTTTCCATTCTGATGCTCATGTGTCCATTGTAGGAGCTTCAGGTGGTGGACAGGGGTCATCATGGACACCCTGACCGGTCTTAGGCTACACAGCCCCGTACACAACCAACTGTGATGCTCTGTGTTCTGACACCTTTCTATCAGAACCAGCATGAACTTCCTCAGCAGTCTGAGCTCCAGTAGCTCTTCTGTTGGATCAGACCACACGGTCCAGCCTTCACTCCCCACCACCATCACTGAGCCTTGACCCCTGTGACCCTGTCTGTGGTCCAGTGGTTTTCCCTCCTTGGACCACTTCTGGTAGGTGCTGACCACTGCGGCCCGGGAACATCCCACAGAGCTGCAGTGTTGGAGAAGCTCTGACCAGTCGTCACATCACAGTCTGGTCAAAGTCAAAGTCCCTCACATCCTCACACTTGACCGTTTCTCCTGCTTCAACACATCAACTTCAGGACTAAATGTTCAGCTGCTGCCTGATGTATCCACCGCTGACAGGTAACCACGGTAACCAGGTAACAATGTTTTTGACCTCACCTGTCAGAGTCATAATGTTTTGGCTGCATGCTGTATTAGTGTGTGTCACCAGCCTGGGAGACAGGGAGACAGGGGAACATGGGAAAATAATCCCCAACCTCTCCTCCTCTTTTACCGCAGAATAACAACAACTCTCTCTCCTCCCTGAGCAACCCTCCCTCCCTTTTCTTCGTCCAATGAAGTCACCACATCTCCTCCTCCTCCTCCTTTCTGTGACCAGCTCTTCATCTGGTCTTAAGCTCTGCTCCCGTTCTTTCACCCTGCCTCACACTGAAAAAGTATGTGTGTTGATTACCTGAGGTAGAAGCTCTCTCCATAGGGAAGAACAGAGAAGGCAGCACACAGAGACCTCTTAGCACAGATCAGCACGATCCTGAAACACAAACAAACACACACACAGACATGAAGTGTCTGGAGTCAGACGGGGAAATCTGAAACCGAAAAGTGAACAAGCCTGACATCATGACTAATTTTAGCCATATTGATATGTTCTATTAATGAATCCCTTGACACAACCTGATGCCTCCCCTTCGACCACAGCTTGACTCTTGATTTCTCAAGTCGAGTTGACAGTTTTCCACCTGCAGCTGGAAGTGATGTGATTAAACTTGTGTCTAGTCCAACTCTGTCGAGTGTGACTCATATTTTGTGGACATGCAGCTGATGAGAAGGAGTTGATACAAAAGCTGTTGCGTCGGTCGTGGTGCCACAGTTTCAGTCAACATGACACAGGAGCAGTCTTAAACCTTCATTCTGTCTAATGACCATCAGGGGGCGACGCCACCGGTTGTTAAAGAAGTCAGATTGTATTGAAGTCTATGGGAAAATGTCCCTACTTCTCCCTTGATTTATTAGCTCAGTAAATGTTTTTCTAATGAGTTTATGGTCTCATTTTTTTTTGTTGCTGGACCTCACTACACAACAAAATCTGTCTATTGTTAGTGGAAGAGCTGATCAAATTTAAAACAAATAATTACACCCCCTCAGAGACTCTTTTGTTTTGGCAACATACAAACACACACTTTTCTAATTGACAGTGGCTGCACCTTTACCAGAGACTCTGCTTAGTAATGATGTGTGTGTGTTGTTGTTGTCCTCTGGAGACACACACACACACACACACACACACACACACACACACACACACACACACACACACACACACACACACACACACACACACACACACAGCAGAACAGCGTCGCCTGCCTGGTTTGTGTCTCAGAGCAAAATGTTTACAGTCACCATCTTTGAAGAGACTGGAAAATGATTACACTTATCTCAGAGTTAATCATGTCTGACATTAATATTTTACACCACTCCTTCAGCAGCCAGAGATACCTCAAGTCACTGACCTTGTGTTTCCGACAGCAGAAACACAATAAAAATACAAAAGGCCGCACATAGTTGAACCATGAGGCTGAACATTAAAATAACATCCAGTCAACAGTAGCTTTTTTTTTTTTTTTTTTTTTTTTTAAAACTGTATAAAGATCCTAAAAAGTGAAGCCAAAACACCTTGAGCACCCCCTGGTATCTGAGATAATTTGGCTTTATGTTTGTACAGCATGAGGATGTATAGACGCATCAACCATCTTTATATGCCGACATTGGTTCACACGGTCATTGACATCGCTCTGAAGAATAGTCTGATCCCTCAGACATGCAGCTAACACTTAGTGGAGCCTGACACTGTTGTGTGGTTCTCTTTACATACATGACATGACCCTGGTCAGATACACAGCAGATTTTTAATGATGATCCAACATTTCAGTTCCTCTTAAGCCCATTTTGTTTACCTAGGAACTACATATCTAGTTTCTACTGTACAACTGGACATTAAGAGTGAAGAGTTACACTATAAATAGATCACAACAACTTTATTTTGGACACATCTGTAAAAAATGGACTGACCGCTTCTGTCCCTGCTCCCTCTCCTTGGTCCTTCCCATGAGATAGATTATGAATTTTGATTTAATGCTGTTGTTGGTTGCGTGTACCACTGACACACACACACTTGTTCCTCGTGATGCATGGGAAAGTCAAGAGCAGGAAGTCGCCAGGGAGTTCAGTGGAAACAGCAGAGGCATCACAACAGATCTGCTGGAAACGTGACTCCTGTGGGGACTCAGGCCATTTATTACAACATTTCATAACAGTGAGGGTGAATTATTCCATAATCACCTTCAGGAAAAACAAACAGCGTCCCCACTGGGATCTGAACCCCTGACTCAGAGGTTGTCACAAACAGCACAAACAGGGGGAATAAAAGTCCAAAGACATCTTAATGAACTCTTTTACCTTCAGATTAATTGAGGATGAGAGATTAATTGACCACTGAATTGTGGAGTGTTGTGTTTTTTTGAACCCGAGGCTGCTTTTGTTCAGTTCTCCTGTATTACAGGCTCACAGCAGAGTGACAACATGTCTACACTATGTTGTTGTTTTCAGGCAGTTGGTTATCAGAAATACCCAATGTCATATAATATCATGCCTCATTGAGTTTTTTTTGATGCACTCATTATCCAAAAGGAGCGGCATGGGGCTGCAGTGGTTAGCACTCACAGCAAGATGGTTCTGGGTTTGAACCCTGTGCCTGGGTTTGAACCCCTGGGTACTATGACTTCGCTAATAGGCGTGAGTGTGAGCTTGAATGGGTGTTCATCTCTGTATCACGGCCCTCTGATAGACTGACAACCTGTCCAGGATGTTCCCCGCCCAACTAGATTAGCTCCAGCCCCCCGCGACCCTAAAAGGAACATGGACTTCATATATTATTTATACAGCTTATCCGTATAGGGTCATAAGGTTAAACCCTGAAGTGGTCTCCAGTTTATCACGGGGCAATTCAGAGTCACCAATTAACCTGCGTGTCTCTGGACTGTAGGAAGAAGTTGAAGTGAGAGGGTCCCCATCCAGACACAGGGAAAACACAGGGAAAATTTACTTCTGGTTTCAAATTGCCGACAGACAAATTACAGACTTGAGGCTTTAAAAAAAATGGCAGCTCACAAACCAATGGGTGACGCCATGATGGGTTAACACTTGATTTTACCTTTAGCTCCTGTGATTTGGATAGTGTACTTGGCCACATTGTGATTTTTGTTATATTTCAATTAACTGTGCAGCCCTCCCTCTTTTTAATGATTTACCAACTGCATTGTGCTACTTTTACGATGAAAACCTGCAACATCACAGGCAGCAGAGGTTCGGTGGATGCACTAGTACTGTCACGTAGATTCATAACAACCACTCAGTGACCAGTTCATAACCTGGGTTGATCCAGGGGCTCAGCAGCAGCAGTTCTGAGGCAGGAGAGCTGTGACATTTACTCACATGAACTTTCAGTGTCAGCCGCTCAATGACAACATGGAGACCTGGCTGTCCTGCAGACAAGAACAACTCTGCTGCTCTTTGCTGGATCTATTTTAAAACAATCAGGCCTGAGTGTATTATTATCTGACTCGCAGTCTCTGCATCTCTTTGACCCAGGGGTCTGATTTAAAAACCCTGCAAGGAAGGACCAGAATAGAAAACAATAGAGGAAGACTTGAACTGAACAGAATGACACTGTCCAGGCTCCACAAGCTCCATTGAAGAGAAGGAGATGTAATAGACAAATCAGAGTAACTGTGTCTGTTTCCTTTAGAAACATATGAAAAACAAGTATTGGATGTGCTGTTAGAGAATAACTCATTCCACTGGACGCTCATCCACCTCAACCCCACAGTCCAGTGAACTTTAAGGTTGTTTGCTCTCAGTTTCTCAGATGACGTCCATGGCAAAAACATCTGGTTTGCAACAGGAGGAATTAAAGATAAAAAACTCAAGAGACAGATGGTGAAAATTGAGCTGCTGCTTTCAGTTCAGTCCTGAATGTTTGCTTCTTGCAGATGAAGCTCTGGGAGGGTATTGTTTAGCCCCCATATCTTCTGGGGTCTTCAAGAGGGCAATGAGCTGGAAAAGCTGAGAACCACTAGCACAGAATATTAACAAACCTAAAGCCTGAACCCAGCATCCTGACCTTGTGTTGCTGTGTAACTCTACACGCTGTGAACAGCAGGGTGGCTAAACACAGTCCACACCTGGACAAAGATTTGGCTGGAGCAGTGGAGCAATGTGGTATGTTCCACTTTCAACTTTTACCTCTATCTTTAGTGTCCGTCAGGGGAAAGTTGTTGAAACACAGAACACACATAATGCATTTAAATCATAATAAAATATATGAAGCACACATAGCCATAACCCATCAATTTGCCACCAGACAAGAAACAGGACTGATTTATTTTTACTCTTTAATATTAAACTCATATTTCTCCTCTGTAAAGCTGTGTGTGTGTGTGTGTGTGTGTGTGTGTGTGTGTGTGTCCCACCTGCTGCCTCTGGTGTCGTACTGTTTCATGTTTTTGATGAAGTGGATCTTCTTGGTATGTCGAGGTCTGGGAGAACCACCAGAGAGATTACGAGTCCTGAGAGAGAGAGAGAGAGAGAGAGAGAGAGAGAGAGAGAGAGAGAGAGAGAGAGAG
>CM076651.1:2306496-2368278 GCA_038496675.1 Rachycentron canadum
AAAAAAAAAAAAAAAAGAAAAAAATACTGCTGATTTTTGAAGTTGTGTGCGTCTTTGTGTTCGAGTGTGTGTCTGCTGAAGGTCAGGCTATGAGCCAGTCTGCGACGCTGCGCAGACCTCGTGGATTAAAACAACAGACGCTGACATGAAAGCAGGTCAAGGATCTCAGCTCAGTGACATCACGGCGCTTACGTAACACTACTGACATCAGCATTTGACTCACACACGCCACTTGCACAAACTGTAATTGCGTGTTGTGCATTTGTAAGTCCACGCACACATTTCTATATAGGCCACATGCATAATCTCACACGTTGGGCAGATTCTCCACTCAGCCCTTCAGCACATTTTTCCAAGCAACAACAACAGCAACAACACACGTTTGTCATAAACTGTGAACGTATAGAGAAACTGTGCGGTTTCTCAGATTTCATATATTTCTCCACCTCAAAGATTTTGTCTTCTGACTAAACTGCAGCGGTTTGGACCGATCAGGATCCTCCAAGGAGGGAGGAACTACTGGCAGCTGTAGGTGTGTTTTAGGTGTGTTGACATGAGGAAGCGACAAGGGCTTGGGGCTCACACCATGCAACACTCGCTGCTGCCACTGATCTGTTGCATGTCTGCTTCCAGCTCAAGAGTTTATATCAATGTTCAATTTCTCTTCATTTTAAATTCATTTCTGATTTATTTTTGACACAAAGTCACCGTCTCTGCCTGCGGCTGCTACAACGGTTCAAATATATTCACATTTTTGCCACGTCAGCCACTTATGTCAGATTCACCCTAGACATGGAGACTACAGTGGAAAATGTCAGTTTTGCGTCATGTTGCTCGCACGATGTCACAGTGAAATCAGCAGGTCTTTTCTCTCTCTACTTCTGCTGGAAGGTGCACGCGTCATGCAGGACAAAATAGCTGAGACGCTTGTGCAACACAACTGCAAGGCGAGAGAGGTGTGCGACTGGCAGCGCACTCGCTCTAACCCATTAACATTGGAGCTGAGATGGAAAACAGCTGCCGCACACACGCGCATCCACTCGGCTCCCAGCTTTATTTACACAACAACAGACATCAAGAGCTTGGTGGCACAAGGATAATCTGTTGAAACTGGTGTTTCAGTGTGGAGGACACGGCATGTCCACCTCTACGGACTAAAAAGATGCTTGATGGATGATGGCAGCACATTCTTTGGTGTGATGAAGCCAAAGTGAGTTTGTCTGGGTCTGTTGGACCTTGTCGGGACCACCAAAGTGACTGCACAGGGCCCAAACCTGGGGGTTGGAGAAGGTGCAGAGCTCTGTGTGAAGGAAACATAGCAGGGCCCTAAGCTCCTGGAGGTAAGTAGAACACTAAGACCTGCTGAGAAACAAAGCTGTTACACAACTGTGAACACACACACACACACACACACACACACACACACACACACACATACATGAAGACATGGACACATACACACAGATACGTACAGAAAGAGACACACACACACGCACAAAGCATCTGGACCGGATGATTCTTCATCACATGGAGTTTAAACCACTGCTGCTCTGTGACCTTCCTCCTGTCAGCCCTCGCTTCTCAGAACAACATCGTCCAGCAGATGTTTGATGTGTGTTACGCAGTAATAACATCTGGCTGACTTAGACGCGTCTCCTCGTTCAGTCACAATGAGATTAAGGGCTTTAAGAGAGAGTCAGTCCAGCTTTATATACAAAACCCACAATTCACACATTTCAAATCTAAATTCCACCTAAATGCTACACTTCTTCAAAAAAACAGCCACTGATCATACACATTACAGCAGTATCACCGTGATGTCACCGTGATGTCACCGTGATGTCACCGTGATGTTTGTGAGCTGCTGTTTCGAAGCCTCCAGTTTGTAATTTGTCTGTCAGCCATCTTGATTTTTTTTTTTTTTTTTTGTTTAAACCAGAAGAAACCATATTTGGAAGAGAAGGTGGAGCTGAGGAGGAGCAATTTGAAATAGGAGAAATGTGGTCATTGGATAGATTAGATTAGACTTTACAGAGTCTACGTCCACTTTTATAGACCAGTCATGGTTCAATACGTCAGGCAGCAACAATAAGAGCTGTGTGAGAATCTGCTGTACGTTTGGATTTTCCCTCTGGCATAGAAAACTACAGAGCAGCTGGACTGGGCTCCGTTCAGTGGTGGAGTTTTCACGCTGGTTCAGCTCTTTGACAAACCCAGTGAGCTGCGGGGAGAGTCTGACACCACTTTCCCATTCATGGGAACATAATGAGACAGAGACTCCAGTCCACTGCACCTCTGAGCTGGTTCACCAACCGCAACCACTCAGACTTCCTCTCCTTTATGTCGCAGGAAGTTGCGCAACGCTCGCCATTACTGTGTGTGTAAACAAACATAATGTCATGTTCATCACATTGGCAAATTGCTCATTACTCATACAAAATTAATAGCTTGGTTTAGGCTGCTTTTTAACGTGCCACAAACCGTCACAGGCTCTGGTCACACCTGTCTCCACGTGCCTCCACTAATGACTGGATCTCATCATCTTGCTTTACACGCACATAAAGACGCATGTGCTGTTGTTTTTAGCCAGTTCGACAGCCAGGTCGGCTGGAAATGTGTTCGAACCATTCTGATCTAATGAAATGTGAGTTTATCCATTTGTAAAAGTAAAACATTGTCGTGGTTTCTTTGAAAGCTGTGACGGGAGCAGATGAGATTGACATTTGCATCCACACTGATTCAAGGATGAGGCCACATGTGGCTCGGACCACCTTCGAGTGACTGAACAAATCAGATCTGAAAATCTTGGTGTTGGGTTTGTTCACACCTGTACTTCCAGTAACCCTCCTCCCCAATCGACAGGGAATTGGTAGAATCAAACATCAGCATGTGAACGTCTGATTCTCAAAGAGTGAAGTCTTCTGACATCTGACAGACATTATGGTCCGTCATTGGTGTTGTGCGTCAAGGCTTTGCTTTTTATCTCAACAACTTGATAAGTCACCACTGCATTGTTCTTTTTATCCACTCCACTCAAACACACTGAACAAATCGGATTCAGCTTGGATCATTGTCAGTGGTCTGGGAAATATGTCGAGACACGTTTAGACTTAAGTGCCCTGCCGGAATCCATTTCTATAAATACACTGAGCACGAAACACGCCGCGCGGACGACGTCGAGAGTTTCACGATCAACAGTTCCAGTAAAGATGGAGACGGGTCAGCCTCGCCTGGTTCTAAATAAAGATTTAAAGAAATGATCCAGGATTACTAAACCAAACGTCCATTTCTAATGACTCCATCCTTGGTAGCTATGGCGACGTCACGGTCACATGGTGGAATCTTCTCAGCGTTCCATTTCCATGGGAACCGTCATTTCGCAGCATTCCTGAACTTTGTGGAATGTTTCCATTGTGTGGGAATGGATTCTGTCAGCCAGCGGCCCTGATGATGATGATGATGATGATGATGATGATGATGGCAGCTGGTATGAGAGCCCAAACCCTTCATCCTCTCTAATGACCATCAGGGGGCGACTCCACTGGTTGTTAAAAGAAGTCAGATTGTATTGAAGTCTATTGGAAAATGTTTTTTTTTCCCAAGTCTTCAAAGCAACATGATGTTCATTTTTTAAATGATGGTCCCCGTTTAGAAGAAAATAGGACATAAAGCAAAACCTCCTCAGCTCCACCTTTTACCCCAAATATGGTTTCTTCTATTTCCAAAAATCGAAGATGGCGACAGCAAATTTACAGAGGCTTGAGGCTTCAAAATGGCAGCTCACAATGCAATGGGTGAGCTCGTGTTCGGCTAACACTTCATTCAGAATCACACCTTTTGCACCGATTGCAGCTTGTGATTTGGATTTTTCCTTAATTGTTCAGTCCTGATTGCCAGCATCCGAAAATGAAGTATCATTACTTTTCCAACCCCTTTAGGCGACATTGTTTATGAGTTTATTCTCAGTACATTCAGCTAAATCCGGGGTCTCACGGGTGACCAGTGGCTCCCAAACAGGAAATATGTTAATGCCTATTAATAAGCTGAGGGCTTTGACTTAAGCCCTCTTTTTTTAAGACCATGTTTGTTTACATTTTGGAAAATGAAGTGTACTGAATGAGCCATTCTAAGTCCCCGTTTATTTATGTACCACTGGATGTGCTGATAACTATTCACTGAGGAGCTTCTTTTTCTCTCCGATTTCTCAGCAGAAAACAGCCTTTTATTTGGTTGAAGACCCCTGATTCACACCAACATATAAGTTTCTGTACCAGTCACAAGGGGGTACTAAGCTGGATACCTTTCTTTGAGGAAACAAGTTTTTCATTGAGCAAAAGAAGCCTCACATGCATAAACACAAGTAGCTACGCAACAACTTTGTCTAAAATTATGATTTTAATCTGAAAGTAAACAAGTAAACAAATCTGACAAGGGCTTCACTAACAGCTTCACTTCAATACACAGTGACACAGCAAACACAGGTTTGAATCTCATGAGGTCACGTGTCTGTGTTGAGCAGTGTTATTCAGCATAATGACAGTAGTTACCTGATCTCACGACTGACAGCTACAAACAATAATTAGGACTTGACGACACGTTTGGTTGGGGCACGAACAAACTCCAACACATGATTATGATGCTAAATGATGGGTTTATTGTGGGAAATATCAGTTTGTTAGTTATCTTTAGAGTCTCTTCTCAGCTTGGAGGCTTTAGTCATAAACATAAACAACATCTGGATAAGGGTGTGATAGCTGACGCCGGCACTCTCCCAGTCTGTCTAAATCCGTCCCGGTATCTGAGCCATGGATCTGCAGAGTCGCGCCGGTCTGACCAGCGACCTATTTCCATGAGAACCGGTCAGCTCCATCTCTCCTGGATGTTGTGGAAAGTTTCCGTTCTGTGGGAACGGAAAAATCCAGCGTGCCTTTCCCCTCGCTGCAGAGGACGATGAGTTGTGTTTTGATAGCGATACATACAGACTGCATGTTCACTGGGAGTTCACAAGCTGTGTATTTACTACACACTGTCACTAAGGTAGTAACGTTTTGATCATTAATGAGATCACAATTATTGAACAAGCTTACTTACTACGCATTTATTGAACTGTAAAAAAAACAGTGGACTCTCTTGACCTTTAAATACAATTCAACAGAAAAATATATTAAAAATACATAAATAAGATAAATAAATAAAATACTAACTAACATAGTCACCTAGTCATAATAATCATAATTTTAGGCATTTTTTTCATTGAATGTTTTAGGAAGTGTGTGGAACAACACAACACACCAACCCTGGTAGCAAAAGCTTGTGTTTGTGCAGTTTTTCTGGTTATACACAATATAAGTTAAAGTTAAGGAGACTCTGAACCAGCAAACTGCTCGAGATGACGCAGTCATTGGTAACATAGGCCCAAACACAACCCGGACGTGATTGTTGTGAAACAGAACACGGCAAAAATATTAATTCTATCTCACTGGAAGCAAAAATCGGACTCAGAAACAACATTAGCTTATGGCCCAGCCCTACACTGAGGGTATTGAACCTGCAACACTTGCAGCACAAGGACACCTGTCACTCCAATGTCTTTTTTTTTAGGAGCTACAGAACTTTTCAATACGAATAACAAAGAACTTCACATGAGTAAAATGTAAAACAGCCAAATAAATAAAACTAAAAAGATAACACACATTAAAAACTTTTTTTTTTTTTTTTAAATGTGCCTTGAAGTGAAATAAAGTCTGATCTCTTCTGGTTGGTTGTTCCAAAGCCCTGACAGCAAAGTCAAAGAACCACCAGAGGATCTCAGACTGTGTCCTGGCTCATAGGGGGATAAAAGCTCAGAAGAATAAACCGACAGCCAGAGTCGAGATGGGACTGGGACACATTTGTTGGACAGGTTAGGAGCCGAGCTGCAGCTTTCAGAACTTGGTGGATTGATTTTGGGACTGAGAGGGGTGTGTATATATATATATTTATTTATTTATATATTGAGTCGCAGTTAAACTTGCAGTATTTATATATGCAGTAGACGTGTATAAGTTTCTCCAGATATGTGGTTGAAATAAAAAGACTTCACCTTGGCTATATTTCTCAACTGATAAAAACATGACTGAACAAACACAAGTCAAATTCAACTCAGACTTTTAGCTGAGGGCTCCATGCAAGTTTTCGATTATCTTAATTCTTTTTGGAGTTGGACCAAGAACTATGACCTTGAAACACTGACATCCAGGATTTCACTTCAGTAAGACAGTGGTGGAGGGCTGCTATGTTGGACTGGACACTGGGTTTGATGAAGGCACAGAGGGTGAGCAAATTAAATGGGTATTAAACAGCCTCGTGGGCAACATTTTAAGAACCATGGTATCGATAACATGCGATGTCATCAGTTCTGCTCTCAGTACTGGAGACATTAAGAAACTAGACTTACAATTTCCAGCTACAACACGTGTGTACTGTGAAACTCAGAGGGAATTCACCTTCAACACCACAGACCCTTTAAATCAAACAGGAAACACTGACTGTGCATGTTGGGGCCCAGAACCAGCTACAGGCCTGGTGGATTTGTTTGGGACAGAGTCATTTTATTTAGTTTGAGTCATGAACAACACCAGAGACAGACCAATAATAGCTGGTGTCTTTTTATCTTAAAATAACCCAGTGCAAAAACACACTGTCACAACACTGACTGCTAAATATAGTGTAAAATTAACATAATTCATCCGTCTCTCTTTTAACATAGTTTAGAACTGGTTACTTGGAGCTGTTTTTGTCGGCTGGTACTTTTTAAAACTGAAGATTTATATATATATATATATATATATACACTATAGTTTGGATTGTGGGACGAAGAGAGAGAAGCCACGCAGGTTTTGAACCCAGTAGCGTTTGAACCCAGTAGCGTCTTGCTGCAATGCGACAGTGCCAACCACTGCAACGCCCATCAATGGCACCAACTTCTCATAATTGCAATTTGAATTTAGTTTACGGTCGGTCACGCAAGCCTGATCCCAAACATGACTGAAACCCATATCTTGGTTTTCCCAGGCTACATGCAGAGAGGCATCAGAGGGTGCCAACGCACCTGAAGCTGTTTGTTGTTGCTAAAACCAGCACCAGGAACTTTTGCACTTTAGCTCGCGCTCTGTCACTCATGCAGATCACCACTCTCTTGCACACAGATCATCGGTAGCTGAGCTGATAAACGCCTTGGCTGTAATGTAATGTGGTAAAGCAGCAGATTGTATGATAATTTTTTTGTTACTTCCTCTGCTGCTATCACAGAGCCAGACCCTGCAGAGGCGATTAACTGTTCACTAGTTGCACTTGGGAGGAATAAAACTATGTATTTTGATTATAGAAGACGTTTGACAGACAGATTTTGACAGTAAAATGACGTTTTAGTCACGAGGTTGTTGTAACATTTTAACTTAGTTCTTATCCGGTGACCTATGAGTTTAAACGGCATCTTGATCACCTTGACATTAAAACGAAACATAACGAAAAATTACTTTATGTGTCTGCCCACACTCATCCTCCTGCCTTCATCTCTATCTCTCTGTGCTGTAATCGAACACAGCTACAAAAGGAAAATGTCAGATTATCCAGGGAGCCTGAAAAATAGCCACAATCTCCTCACATTTCACTGTTCGCTTCTATTTTTTTTTTCTGGTGTCGTCAACATCTGCTCTCATTCCAAAATGAACAGCTGTTTTTAGTTTTATCCTCACAAGCAAACAACATCAAACTGAAAAGCTGGATCCCTTTTCACTTGAGCTGCATCACAATAACCATCAGGGCAAAAAGCAGTGGCACCATTTTCTCTGAGCCGTGACGAACTGTGTCCTGATTGGCCCTCGAGGATCAATAATATTTGGTATTTGTTGTATTTTGACGAGTGAGCTGACAGCTGCTTTCTCCTCACACACAGCACCTGCTGATCACAGACAGTTAGTGTTTCAGCCCAGAATAGACTCCACACAACACACACACGCACACGCACAACCACTGGCTTATATCAAAACACACTTAATCTACCTTTGTAAGAACAGGAGGCGGTGCTGATTCTTAGTCCGTCCATTCTTCTCGTTGTCTAGGTTCAGTTTGAATATAAACTAAAATTCACGTCTCGGTTACAAACACTAAAACCACCACGAACATCCACTGTGGTTAACTCCTGCTTCATGGGTTCGCACTCAGTTTAACGAGTACAATACTGTGAGGCATCTATACCATTACTATGCCCACTTATATCAAAGGTTCTCTCATAATTAAACCCTAAAAAAAAAAAATCCTGTTTCTTAGAAGTTTTTGTCAATGGAAATGTACTTTCAAGGACCTAAAATGGCTTGGATGTTACACTACACCTTTGCCTCATTTATGTGAGGATCTATGATTACGCAAATGACCTTGCCCCTATCCCCACCCATCGCTCCACCGCTCACCTCCGACTCCACTAAACCTCTTCTAACTCTCTATTTTATTGACTGTTCGATGCTCCGAAATGGCAGGAGGAGACAGTTTTACAGGGTCACCTTTAAGTTGATGCATCAGAGTGGTCAAGTATTTTATATACTGCTCTCTACACTGTTGGAAATGTATAAATGAGCCTCGTCTTGACTACATTATCAAATATATATAAAATAACCTTAATCACTTTATTTTTTTTACTCCTCGGTTTCACTGCTGACTTTCAGAGACGCACTTTGACAGGAATTGTGACCTAACATGAAGTGCAGGTTGTAAAATGATGAAGTTAAATGATGTTAAATATTTGAATTGCAGCTCTCTCCCCCCCTCTCTCTCTCTCTCTCCCCCTCTCCCTCATTGGCTCTGTGTCTCTCTACCTCTCTGTCCGTCTGTTTGAGATCACAGGGGCTTTAAAATCCCTCCCTCCCTCACACACACACAGCTTTACTTAAATACCCTCCAGACTAAATCCTTAGCGCACACGCACACACACACACACACACACACACACACACACACACTTTGTCATTGACGAACCACCGACCATAGATTAAATGTCCTGTTGTTTAAATCCTCTTTTAAACAACAGTGTGTAAGAACAGTGTGTCCACACCTCTGACACTGACTGATGGACACTGGACGTTCCACAGATTACACTACATGGACCTCTGAGCCTCCACCCCCCCCCCCAGGACAAACACACACACACCATACACACACCATACACACACCCAGTGCTACCCAGCAGGCCTGTTGTGCGTCTTACATCACCAGATTAACAGACTCCTCCTGCTTCTCCTTCTGCCTGGTTTGCCGAAATATTCATCCCTCATTTCTTATCCTCCTCCTACTCTCTTCCTTCCTTCTGTCATTTCTGTGTCTTATCTCCCGACGGAAAATGGCAACTCCAGAAAGAGGAGATGATGCTGCAAATGTGAGGGCCTGATTAAAAATACAGAAGGAAACATTTTAAGGAGCTCGACACCAGCGGTGTGAAAAATTCACGCTGTGCAACCAAAAGCTGTTTCCTGTGCAAATGGTCTTTATGTAAATCTTCATGCAGCTGCACTCAATCATGTGGTGAGAAAACAAAATTTGGTGGTAAATAAATAAATAGAGGAGTTGGATGAGCAGGACTCGACCGCGTCATGTGACTAGAAAGTGACCATACTGGTGAAAGCGGTTTTGTCATCAGCGGGAAAAGTTGTTGTTGTGTTATTCCTTCACTGCACAACACGCCGTTTTATCTTCACTCTTAAACCTGTCAAAGTGTGTCAAACTGTGTCATCCCTGTAAAATGAATCTGTAATCCGGCTCTGTTAAAAGGGTTGTCCTCAATCTGATTATAACCTTAATATGATATAACCTGGTTAAGGTGTTTATATGACAGATCAGATTAATCTACTTATGAGGCGGCCAGGTCTCTGGTGTCCAGGCCTTTTATCTGCCGGCCTTTTCTAACTGATGGTTCTTTGTTTTTACTGTAAAGTTAGTGTGAGGACACTGGCTGTTCTTAACTAAAAACTACTATAAGTAACCCAGAGATTTTAATAACGTGATGCGTGTCTGGAGGAGGGAACGTCTTTTCATCAGCCCGTTGGAGGACGTAGCTCTCTAAACTAGATGTGACTGATAAAACCAAGTGTGTGTGTGTGTCTTTGTTTACACTATATGAACCGGTACGCCTCCCCAGGTCCTTGGGAACAAGTCTGTTAATTGCTCTAAAGTGCAAGACTAAACGTTTGGCGAGGCAGCTCTGAGCTGCTGGAACAGTCTCCCTGAGGAGCAGCAGGAAGCGGTGAAATCTTTAAACAAACTCAAAAGTCACCTCTTTTTATTTACTTGATTGTATTCTCTTTCTCTGGTCTTGCTTTCTAAAGCTTTAACTTGATTCGTCAGAGACAACTGGTGCACGCTGCGACTGTCATGTTCATGGTTTATGTCGGAGTCAGTCGGAGGCAGCAGCCATGAATTCACAGTGGACGCCTTTGTAACCCTACAAGCTGATGTAGGCATGTGGAGTCCGACAACACAAACACAAAGTCAACAACAACAACAACAACACCTAGATTGTGTGGCTGCCTGTAATATGACAAACCCCACAGGGAGTCAGAGGAGAGAGACTGGACCGTCATCCTGCGGAGAAAACACTAAATATACGGAGACGACTCACACCTCCACGCCCACACCGATACGATTTCGCTTCAAAGCGAAGAGAAAGCGTGTCAGTGTGGACGCAGCCTTGTTCTCATTACTGAGGGGATGATCTGAAGTGAAGCTGCAGACTGAAGGAAAGAAGAGAAATAATGTGTGCGTTTTGTGTTTGTTCAGGGTGTGGAGCAGAGTGGGGTTCAGTGCTGTCTTCACCAGAGAGGCATGTTTAGGCAAACACACACGCACACACACACACACGCACACACACACGCACGCACACACACACGCACGCACGCACGCACACACACACACACACACACACACACACACACACACACACACACACACACACACACACGATGTCAGTCATCTCTTATCTGGGCTTGTTTGTTCTCATAGTTTAGTGTGTCTGTGTGTGTGTGTGTGTGTGTCTGTTTGTGTGCGAGTCTGTTTGTGTGCGTGTTAGTCCAGAGGGCGTGTCTAACTCTGAGCTAATCAGTGTTCCTGCTGAATTGTTTTTTTGCTTCGGGCAACAAAGACAATCACTGCTCCAACTTACATTGAGTCAATTTTGGTGTGAGAGTGTGTGTTTGTGTGTGTGTGTGTGTGTGTGTGTGTGTGTGTGTGTGTGTGTGTTTGAGAGAGGGAAACAGAGAACAAAGAGTGTGAAGGCAAGTATTCAAGGACAAAATCAAGATTACAAGTATCTGCTCGTAGTGTCGGACAAAATCAACCACATGTTGGTAATTTATTGGATCAAAATACTTCTTCACCTGCTCAGACAGTTCACAGGTATGCTGCACATGAGACGCCATCATCAACAGCTGCGCTCACTAAGATCAATATCAACCCTCAACATCAGTCAGTTCAGGTGACGAGAGAGGGAGAGAGATGACGGATAAAAAAAAATCCAAAATACACGAAGAAGAGAATGTGCGACCAAGACTGAAGAGCAAAAAACAGAGATGAGAGAGAGATGTCAACGACCAAACCCTGTAAGTTTGTGGGGGAAAACAAGGGAGGGACTCCAACACACCCAAAGGCTTTAAAGACAAACCAGCTAACAACCCGTTTCTACCCCCCTCAGCTCTACAGATGGTCGGGAGCTGACAGGGCATGAGGGAGATAGAGATAATATGGTTCAGGGTCAGTGTCTTAACCTCTCAGCTCCTGGGGTGCCTCAAATATAAGAGACTGGGAAGCAATAAAGTAAAAAGAAACTCCACTAAAACTGTATATCCTGCAATTTGTGCCTATTAACAAGGATCTATTGACATGAGTTATATCTGACTGTAAATATTAAAGGTCCATACAGTCTAAAGGTAGATGTCCATTTCTTTGATTATAAAGCCGGTCCAGGTTCTGTATTAATACAGTGAAAGTATCAAAGGTCTCAGTCCACAGAGAAATGCTCACAGCCTGTTTTCAGAAACTGGGCATTAAAACCGACTTCTGTAACTTTGTGATGTCACAACAGAGCAGTCACTGCTCTCAGCTGCAACCTCAAGCCCAGCCCTCATCGACCCACTATCCAATCTGCAGGATGTGGTTTCTCTGAGTGTTGACGTGAAATATGCTGTATTTTTATTAGGCCACCCAAAAAACAGTCACAGCCTCTCTTCTGATTGGCCAACCACAGACCTGTTGTTACTAGAGCTCCAGAGAGAAGCCTGAGAGAGGAAGTGTAAAACTACTACATTTGAAACTCACGCTGGTAAGGTTTAACATGGGACCTTTAAAGATGTAATGATACATTATCATTAACATTTGCACTATGAAAACAAAATTCAAAACTAATACCCTGCAACGACCTTCTTCAATTAAACTTGTGATGATTCGTTTCTACTTTCTACTCCACACTGAGTTCAGTAGAGTTCACCTCCATGGTCATTTTTGAGGATGCGCTTGAGGTTGTACCCAGATTATTATTATTATTATTATTATTATTATTATTAATAAAATATAATAAAAATGCGGCTGAAGAAACATCAGCCAGTCATATAAAGTCTACACTGCATAATCAGTCCTGTCTCTTTGGACATAAGCTTCACTTCCTCATGTCTGAGGTGAGGAGTGTCAGTTGAGTCAATATGGGTTCAGCAACAACTGAAGCATTGTTTTCACTGCAGGCTAAAATTGAGCTCAGTGTCAGTAAGAATGACTGATGGGATTTAATAAAAACCACTGGGATGTTTTGCTAATTAGAACGTGATCGCTGCTTCCCTTGTTGAACCACGGCTGTGTGAGCAGTTTCTCAGGAGGCTCGGTCACGCCAACACACACGCTGATTCTGCATCTGCCTCGTGTCTGTTTCAGGTTTATCAGCCGTTAACTGCTCTTATGTTTAATTTCCTCCCGACATTAAAAAAAAAAAACAACAAAAAAAAAAAAACCCATTGAGAGTCTTGAAGCTTTACACAGAGAGCCTGAAAAAGAGCCTGAAAAAACGTTACAGCAAATTGTTCCAGAGAGTCTTCGGGCTCTGATGTCATCAGGGGAAGCGCCAGATCCTAATTTAAACCAGGGCTGATGTTCATTATTTGATGGGCTACATCACTGTGTTGTCATTCATGTCTGACATGTGACGCCCTCCCGGTGAGAAGCTCAGCCAAGCCGACCTGGCGGAGCGTCCTCACCTGGTTTTCAGCTAGGTCAGATGAGTTTTAGTGTTTTCTCCTGGCACTGCATCTGTCAGCAGGCAACCTTCGAAACAACCCTTCAGTTTTTCTGGAGTTTTCTGGGAGCTAAGAGTTAGACAGACATCTGACATCCATACCCTGGTTGGAGTTGGGAATTAGTTTAGTCAAGTTCATTATCACGTCCTCACTGTGAATGCACTGCAAACGTGTGTGTGCGAGTGTGTCGGCTGCTGTAGTTTTTAGCCAAAGTTCAGAAATATTTAATGTTATGTTTAGTAGAAACATCTCATTGTCCTGATTTCTAAACACAGATGCAGTACAAAAAAAAACAAACATCCTGTATGTGTCCTAAACTGTGAATTTACCCATGAAACGGTTATATAACACCATGTGAACTTAGCTGCCTTCAATCTGTTGCTAATTTAGCTTTTGTCCTCACTTTAAAACACCAGCTGTGTAGCTAAAATGTGAATTGTCTATCCATGTTTCCACCCAAGTGCTGCAGAGAGATTGACTGCAAAGTCTCATTTCGAAACATTACATTGATTTGCTTTCCCTGCATCTTTCCCTCACCTACACACACGGGTTTGATGCGTTGCCAGGAGGAGACGGCGTACAAGCCAAGAGCCCCAACAAAGCGCCACCCAGAACGGCTGCTTGATGCCCGACCTGCTCCACCTCTTGAGCTGTAGCTGACCTAAATTACCTCAGTGTCATGAAAAACCACCGCCTCTCAGCCGATGGCTCCACTGACTGGTCTTTAGGCTCTGTGTTACCAGCTCTCCATGATCAATGCACTCATTTGCTTTTGGAAACAAAGGCGTGAGAGTGGAGTGTTTTTGTCTTCTTTACATATTGTTTTAGTTTTAAGGCTTCTGAGTTGCAGAGGTGAAAACTGAATTTTTGCTTTGCTCATTTGAAATGTTTTCTAGTCTTATCAGCCTCTCAAAGCACGTTACACTTAAAGCCACATCGATACAGCACTGCACCATACATGTACACACTCGCACACAATTTGGGGTTCACAGATCTTGCCCAAGGAAAATTGGACACTTGGATTGGCGAAACATTTACATCGCCGTTCATGTTCAAGTTGAAGCTTCCACCAGTTTCCTGTTCAGTCTGTGACAGGTTCAACTGTGTTTATTAACACCACAGAGCAACATACCACACGTCAACCCTAACCCTAATGAAGCAGCTGCAGGCTGGCAGCTCCATGAGCAAGAGGCCACATACGTCACATCACATCACGGTCGAGCCGATAACCACGTGCTTTTAGTCATTTTAGTCAAGTTCATTTTATCAATTTTATTACACTCTCTCAAATTTTGTGCTGTAAAGCACTTAGTAACTGTGTTATTAAAGATGCTATGTAAATAAAGGTTATTATTATTATTAAAGCTATTTCTCATTTTAAAGCGCTCTGTGCTTTGAATGTCTGGAGTTTAACAGTGTTGTGCATTTCATTTTATTGCGTTTTGCACTTTTTCTGTTTCCCGGGTTAATAAAATGGCTGAATGTGCATTTTGTCGAGTTCTGTATTTACACTATCCCAAATGTTTTCTAGAAATTCTCAATTCTCACCATAATCATGGTAACTGTCCGTTTCAATTGCGTCGCCTCAATGGCGTCACAGCCCTAGACAGAAGTGTAAAAATCTACTTTTTATCCAGCGTTAAGCCACGTTTTTAAGACACGATTTTAGATTTTGGTTGTTTTGAGGTATAGATCGAAACTTTAATCTTGTCTGGAGAGAAACAACTGAGTGTATGTAAGCAGCAGCTGGTGTCGCAGCCTCTCCTGGACGGTTTTTATAAGAGCATCAGTTAAACAGCTGAACCGCTGATATGTGTTCACTCAGTAGGCTAATGAAGCGGTTGGCTGGCTGGTTAGCAGGCTGGCAGGACTTCACACACTGAGCCTTGTTCACAGACACAGAGGCTAAACAGAGCGTGACTGATGATCTCATCTGACAGGCGCCAACTTCATCACGCCTTGAAGTGTGAAGGTGAGGAGAAGGCTGCCTTTAAATTCAACCACTTAAGCCCTACATAGCCGTCAGCACAGGAAACTGTGGGGTCGCCAACTACAGCGGCTCCTTCAGAAGCAAACCGCCGGCCGGATCTTCAGGTTTGTGATGAAGGGTTAATGATTCAGATCCAGATTATACCAAATTATGCATCCGTCCAAGTGTAAAACAAAAGTGTTTTGCCTTCAATTAATAATCACTGAAATCATTTGGAGATATGATTATAATAAGCAGCTATATATTATATATATATATATATATAGCGCCTTATTATAATCATATATATATATATTCNCTGGCTGGTTAGCAGGCTGGCAGGACTTCACACACTGAGCCTTGTTCACAGACACAGAGGCTAAACAGAGCGTGACTGATGATCTCATCTGACAGGCGCCAACTTCATCACGCCTTGAAGTGTGAAGGTGAGGAGAAGGCTGCCTTTAAATTCAACCACTTAAGCCCTACATAGCCGTCAGCACAGGAAACTGTGGGGTCGCCAACTACAGCGGCTCTTTCAGAAGCAAACCGCCGGCCGGATCTTCAGGTTTGTGATGAAGGGTTAATGATTCAGATCCAGATTATACCAAATTATGCATCCGTCCAAGTGTAAAACAAAAGTGTTTTGCCTTCAATTAATAATCACTGAAATCATTTGGAGATATGATTATAATAAGCAGCTATATATTATATATATATATATATATAGCTTCTTATTATAATCATATATATATATATTCTGAGTCATAGATTTTTGTTGGCAGGCTGGGGAGTCTCTGTAGTAGAACAACGCTTCACTTATGGTTTGTTGTGACACGTTTAACTTTTACCAAAGATATTGCAGCTCCTGCAATTTGGGTTTTGCACATGGCCATAATGGGATTTTGATTATATTTCGATTATTTGTGCAGCTCTTGTTGCTGCTCTAGATTTTTTTTACCTTTAAATTCAAGCACTGGTCAGGTTAGATTGTGGGGGAATCTCATACTGGGAAAGTCTCTGGTTTCTTTTTCTTACTTTCCCTTAAACATCACTGCAATTAAATGTGACTACATGGAGCAGGAGACTGACAGACGGATCGGCACGTGGTCAGCAGTAATGCAGACCTTGTACTGGACCTTTGTGGTGAGGAGGGAGTTCAGTCAGAAGTAAAAGCACTCGATTTACCATTCGATCTCTGTTTCAACACCACCACCTCCTCCCAAAGTCAACTTGGTATTAGTCACTCAGTCACTCAGGGGTGGGATCCTGGGAACTCACCTGAAGGACGTGACTCATTATCATCATCATCATACATCATCAGACAGCAGATGTCGTGTGTTCACCGTTACCTCCAGGCAGGGACAGTTAATACAGAGAGCAGCTTTTATCCGCTGCTAATTTCCCTGCCTGTTGTTAGGTGTAAATAGGTTAAGCAGTGTTTATCGCTGCGGGGACTGACATTCTCCGGGTCTGATACGCTGCCAACGCAGTGACGAAGCTGATCCATCCATCAGCGCTCACGACAAGCACAGCAGGTCTGAACCGCTGCCAGATGAGTTAGCTTTGTAAACACACACACACACTTGCTTTAACTCATTTCCTTATAAAAGACACATACATGCGCTCTCATTCTCTTGCTGTTGCATCTTTCTCATCCACCCTCTGTCTCTCACACTCAGCATAGTTACAGCAGTGAGAGAAAATGACTTGGGGTTACTGTGCCACAGAAAACAGCTCGACTTCACACTGTCTGTTGGTGGCTTTCAACCGTCTCTAAGTTCACTTCCCTTCTTCAAAGCCCCCAGCTTCTCGAGCTGGATCCTACTGTTAAAGTGCTGTTTTATAGTAAACTACAAACACAACCACGTTCAACGTCAACAACGCAGCTGAGAACAAACCTATAACTGAATTTCTTGCATTGTATGTTATTGAATTTTGTAAGAAAAAACTAAAATCTGCGAGTTTAAAAAGACAAGTTTGAGTCTGTACTTTAAAGAAGGAATAGGGACATCAAAGTCTCCATCTTCACCAACAACTTCATTTTGTTTTATGTTATTTCAGATAAAGTAATGGTCTTTTAAAGATTCATCTAGAGAGGGAGCCGATTGCATCCGATAGATGCTTGTTTATTAAGAGCCTTACAATAAAATCAACTGTTTATTTATGTTTATTTTACTCAGCAGTATTTACATTTAGTATAGGTGCCTACAGCGAAGCCATACTTATAATTCCGTCTTTTGATAAATCTAAAGAGATTATTTTTAGTTCCCAAAACCATTGTATCAAAGACTAGATTTTGCATTAAAGACTATTATGTTAAAATTTGATTTTTGGTCACCAATAACATTGTTAAATAATTTAAATGACTGCTCAATTAACAAGTAAAAATGCCTCAGGTTGCAGTTTCTCAGGTGTGATGATTGACTACTTTTCTCTTTTTTGTATAACCACCAATAAATCGTATGCTGGAGCATTTAAGTTTTATAAAGAAATTTAAATTGGATATAAGCACAAATAAACATAATTATCGGTTGGACTTCTGTCTAAACAAAAATACACAACAAAATGAAGTAAATCATGATTAGGATGAGACAAGAATAAGCAAGGACTAAAAGATTCAGACCAAGCATCAGCAGTTTTCTGTCTGCGTGGAGGCTCCGAGCCTGGTGGTTTCACAGTTCTTCTTCTTCTAATTTATCTCAATGCGTTACATTAACGCACATCTTTCTGGACTATTACCCCGACACATTGCACCCTTTACTTTGATACTGTGAACTTATGCACATACCTGCACAATCTGTGGAGTTTCTTATTCTAACAATAAAGTACATATTCTTCATACACTTAAAATTTTGTTCCAATTTTGTCAGTATTTTTAATCTCATTTATTTATGTCCCACTTTATATTTATGTTCCTTGTATCGCAGTTCTTGCTTTTTTACTTCTTACCCTCTTGTCTTTTTATTTCATTTATTATCACCGTTTGGCATCAATATACCAGGTCAAATTCCTCCTGTGTGTGGCAATAAAGGTGATTCTGATTCTCTAATTTGAATGAAAGGGAAATGAACACAGGTCAGCAGCTGATATGAAGATTTGACCAAATCTAGAAGTTAGCAAGAGAGAAAATGGACTTGTCCACACCTCCTCCTCTTCCTCCTCCTCCTCCTCCTCCTCCCAAAGTCAACTGGTATTAGTCACTCAGTCACTCAGGGGTGGGATCCTGGGAACTCACCTGAAGGACGTGACTCATCATCATCATCATCATCCAGCAGCTGTTGTGTGTTCACTGTTACCTCCAGGCAGGGACAGTTAATACAGAGAGACGTTGCATCACCACCAGCGACAAACTATTAAAACTTCCTTTAAAGTCTAAACATCAAACCGCGGCATCACAGAGGAGACACAAACACAAACACAGCTGAGAACCGGGGACCTGCAGCATCAAAGCCAAGAGAATGAACCGGAGTCCGGACTGGACTCGACCGCCCGGCCACAGGCCGAAGACAAGTTCCGCGTGTGAACCGATGACAACAGCCCACGACCCCTCAACCTCCGGGTAACGTCGACACCTTCAAGCTAGCGAGAAAAATGCTAATTCTCCCGGCTCACCCGATGAAGAAAAGGAAAACACAGCCGTGTGTGTCTCACCTCTGCCTCGGCTCCGAGGACACCGAGTTACAGCTCTGGACCGACAGCAGTGTGGAAGACTTCCGCGGTCCCAGCGGAGACGGTAGCAGGCTGGTGTTGGACGGGGACGGTGAGAGCAGGTTGCTGTTCCCCGGCGAAGGGAACGAGCCTCTGCGGCAGCCCAGCAGCACCTCCGCGCTCCCGGCGTCGTTGAACCCCGTGTCCGACGGCAGGACGACGATAGGCGGTACGCTGAGGAGTCCAGTCCTCGGTGGCGGGGAGGGGTTGACGTTCCCGCAGCTCACGGACGCTGACAAACTGGAGAATGTCCCGTAGCTGCCGCTGTTGATGTTACCCAGGTCCGGGCACAGCCTGGCCGCTGCCGCCACCGCAGAGCCCGAGCAGGCTCCCTCCAAGTCGGTGTCTTTGTGGTGGTGGTGGCTTCCTCCACTCTCAGCGGAATCGCTCTGGACCGGTCGTCCGTCCAGAGAGATGTTATTGAGAAACAAAAGAGCCGCTTGTCTCCGGCGAGAGTTTTCCCGGTTCCTCCGACTGTACTCCCGGTTCGAGTGCGGCTGTTTGCCGCTACCGGCGGCCGGGAGCGCTGCGCCGTGGTGGCCGCAGGCAGCAGCCGCCGCCGCCGCCGCCATGGTCTCTGTCCCGCGGAGGAAGTCAACTGAAGCTGCGGCTCGAGACCCGCAACTGTCAAATCCCTTTTACCCGGCGCGAGACCGCGGCACAACCTCCCGCGCTCTCATTGGTCCACACGGAAGCTACGTGATGACGTCGTGAGCCGGAGCCGTCGGGGAGGAGCTTGGCCACGCTGTCGAGCGCAGTTAGAAACATGTAAACACGCTGACTTTTAATTGGCAGAATTTACTCGAATAATTGCACCGTTATAATGACATTTTCGTTTTTCTTTTGCTTTTATAGTTTATCACTACGGTGGCCCTGATAGCACCAAGACACAATCAAATTCAGAAATCATCTTCATCAGTTTGACAGCACAAATACTCGCAACGCAACCAAACCAACACAAACATAACTAAAGAAGTTATGCAGTATATGGTTGAATACCCTCATACAGTATTTCTGTACCCCTGTATTTGCAGGCTTCTGCAAAAATTATATAGATTATTATGTGCAGTAAAAGTGATACCAGTGGCAGAGCATTTAAAAAGCAGATAACATCATATATCACATAAAAAAAAAAAAAGTTAATTCAGTTAATTCTTCTTCATAGTGTAGCCAGGAAGTTGCATTTTCTATCACATTGTAAACATTTAAAGTTGAGTTTTTCTTTAATAAGTGATTTAAACTCAGACCTTCAATCATTTAGCTGCATTTGAGTTTGAAATTTCATTGATACTAACTGTTGAATTAGTTTTTGTCTCATGAGTGGACATATGAGCACTTTTAGGATTACAAGTTGGTGTCAGCGTGATCTATGGTGTATTTACATCCACAAAAACCAGAATCAGCTGGGATTGACTGTGTGAAATCTAGGAAGCAAAATATACCAACAAAAAGCTAAAATATCCAATAAATGGTTTAAATAGCCAGTTTTTCTGGTTCCAAATAGTTGCAGTATGAATGCAAATTTGACCGACTGCTGAAGAAAATAAATCTTGTATGGATTTATATATATATGTCCACCTCAACCTCTGTGTTTCCCCTTCACATCTCTGGGCTGCTGAGGCATTAACTGAGCTATCGCTGCAGCTCTGCCTGACAGTGGCTTTGATTGGCTGTTGGCACTTTGTTATGAAACCTCAGTGGATTTTCTCTGCACTGATCCCTGCAGTGACACCAGCGCTGAGCTCAGTGAACCTGGCTCAGCAGGACGATCACAATGCGTAGTATGACTGGTAGCCTGCTAAATATAACCCGCAGGATACACTGCACCGTAATCCCTGCGGGCTCGGAGTTTGTTATTGTACACTCACCCCCTGATCCCCTACATCTGCACAGCAACAAATGAACTGCAAATGACCTTCCCACTCTGCTGGGACAACAGCAGGATGGAAATCCAAAAAAGTGACATGACATAATTCAGCCTGATCTCATTGGATTTCCATTTTTATTTGCATTAGGTAATGTCTTATTATTATATATCATAATACATGTTTTTTGTCCATGTGAAGGACCAGGCTGGGGGCTCAACTGGGGGTGTGCCACACAGAAAAAAAAAAAGATAGAAACAATGACCACAACCACCTCCTTCAGAATGTGTTGTTACAAAAACCTCCACTTGAGCCTATAAGGCAGAAATGTGACATCTGACGTTGAGTGACCGTCATCATATGTGATCTGTTGTATTCGTGGCCACGTCTAGCTGTGATGTAGCATTTCATCACAGTGCTGCACTGCTCAAAAAGCATGAAGACATCAATAGGTGGATTATTTCCCCGGATGTAGTTAGACTTTAAAATTACAATTTAATTTATTACATCTCTGTGTGTATAATATATAACAAGATACAAAAAAATTTACATTTCATTGCATTTTAAACAAACACGAAGATGAAAAATTAGATAGAACATGTGTGTCTGGTCTATCCATCAATAAAGCTTTATTTGTATTTTACTTTTCATACATTGGCGCATAATGCTAAAAATAAGACAATACAAATGTGAACAGTGAAAGGTGCTGAACTAAAATAATAATAATAATAATATTTGACCCTGGACTGATGATAAATAGCATAACCATGATGCTGCAAGGCTGTGTGTGGCAAACAGGGCAGGGGATTGTGTGTGTGTGTGTGTGTGTGTGAGTGACCGTCATCAGTTGGATGATGATGATGACGATATGGTGGTAAATGCCGCCACATGGATGATTGCAGAGATTACAAACCTGTAATCCGCTGATGAGTTTATACAATGTGTCTGCTGCTCCTGGTACACACACACACACACACACACACGCACACACACACACACACACACACACACACGCACGCACACACACACACAGATAAAGATGACCTCAGAGTTTATCTCCTGGTGTCACTTTGACTGATCTGAACTCTCATGATCTTTGGCCTTTAGAGGCAGCAGCAGAAGAGGAAGTAGCAGCAGTTTCGGCCTGTGATGAACAGAAAATAGCCAGAAAACAGAGCTCTTCATTAAATCTGACAGGTTTGTGAAGCCTGAACAAACTGGGTGAAAAGACATGTAGTGTTTTTGTTTGTTACGTATCAAGTAAATCTGTTTCACTATCCAGGTGACAAAGGTGATTTCAAGCTAAACCTGATTCACCTCCAAGTTTTTATCTCTGTCTGTCTTTCTCTTTTTGCACGACACCAACTTTTGTTTTCTTTTCATGTCTCTTTTTTATGCTTGTTTTATTTTCTGTTCAGCACACTGAACGACCTCCGTGTATGATAATGTCCTATACAAATAAATTTGCCTTGTCTTGCCTACATTACGTCATTTGTTTTCAGTTCGGATCTACTATCCACCCAAGGTCAAGAGAGGAAACAAAGCCTCATTTCCAGTGTATCACTGCTGGTGACAATGAACTTACTCTGCTGATGATGAATATACTGATGAAATAAATGAACACATGTTAAGGGGTGAGGAGAATAACGTGGCTCGGGTGAAGCCCATGGGTGCACTGACTCCCTCTCTCTCTCTGATGTTCAGTGAGCCTGGCAGAGGAGTTGGCCCAGGGGGCAGTGAAGCAGTGCATCATGGGAGGGTCATGACGCCACCGCCAGGACAACAAGTCAATGCAGCATTGGCAGAGAGACACGCACTCGCACTCACAGAAACATCTATCTAGTTCCCATCATCAAAGCTGTAGCTGTTGTTATTGAAACCAGGCATTACTTTTAATACAGTTACTTACAGTAATGAGCCCTCAGCTCAGAAGCAGAGAGGATGATGCTCAGCTCTTTAATCCTCAGTTGCCTCCGTGTGGACATTGATAGGTACTGCAACCCCACAGAAGATAGCGTACCATTGTACAGCTTTGTTAATTATCTATGTAGATGGATTCATTTCATGCAAGGCATGTATTTAATCTGCACATGGGACCTCTTTGTACTGATGATGCATCATTTTAAAAATTTATATTTTTATGTTTTCTCTTCCCAATTCATTAAAGTTGAATAGTAAAAACTGTACTGCTCACTCGAAAAAAGCTTTTCATTTCTATCTTTTGTAATGATGAGCTGCACAGAGGTTTAACCAGGTGTTGACACATTGTCCATCTTGGTGAAGGTTTGATTCCCAGACTGATGGGATACATGGTGTTGTAGGGGGCAGCTTCCACATGTGAATGTGTGTCTGTCACCTGAAGGGTCAAAAGGGTCATGTGATAGGAGCGTGAGGAGTGAGGGACGGATTCGTCGTAACCCAGAAAACGTCTCGCTGTTTTCAAAGGTCTCCGTTTCTGCCGGACCAGGCTAAATTGCAATTTAAAAAAAACAAAAAAAACAGGTCTGGCAGTAATTACAAACATCTCAAAAACGTCTCCAGAGTAGTCTGGAAAACATAACAGAAATGACTTTAAAACTAAAACTTATGAGAGTGAATGCAGCCAAACACCAGACAAAGAGAGCTCTGCACACTTCACACTGAAAGCTCTGCATTGGTCACTGGATTGTTTTAGGATTGACTGAAAGATTTGTCTAAAATATTTAAATGAACATCACGCTGTATCGAAGGAGACTTGAAACTAGAGTCAGAAGTTGGGACATTTCCCCGTAGATATCAATGCAACCTGACTTCTTTTTGCAATCTGTAAAAAAAAAAAGGTGTAAGTCGCCCCCTGGTGGTCATTAGATCGACTCAGCATTGGCTTCGCTTTTACAAACGATGTATGCGTTTAACTATTCTCTGATTGGTTTGATTGACACAACAGACGGACTTTATCATGACCTTTGACCTTCAGAGGCTGTAGAAGAGGTGGTGTAAATTTAAATTAAAGGAAGAAAATTCGGTTTCACTCAAGTTAATTTGAAGTACATAAAACATACATTGTAAGTGGAGTTTGATTTTATTTTACTCTCAATGTTATGTTTTAAAACCTTTAAAATTACAGTTTAAAACATTAACATCTGTATTGTTTCATCATAGTCCTGATTTTCCTGTACAAAGACACTGCAGTTGATTAAAGTCCATGTTTACTTTTATTACACTTACCTGCTTTTCTTGTCTGCACATACACCAGGATCTGCACTTTATGACGTCAACTTAAAAAGGCGGCTCCACGAGACAATCCATACTGACAGTTCATTTGCCTGGTAATGCAGGGGACATGAGCTGTGGATGCTGGTCTTGCTCCGAGGCACTCGGGCAGAGTTCAGAGTTCAGACGCCCTCTGGATCCAAACGCCTCCATCAGAGGTAGTAGTCTTCCTCCTCGATGTCTCCATGTGTGTCCTGGAAGCCGAGCGCCTGGATGTCGTGGGTGATGTCAGTGATGCGTCGGTTGAATTCCTGAGATCCTGAGGCCAGAGAGCAGTTGTCGTACCTGCTGGGTGGAAACAGGTAGTTTATCTAAAGGTGTTCCTCATCTCTCTGACTTAATGCTAATTCAGATGAATGAGTGTGACTTTACGTGAGCCTCATATAAATTACTGTCATACTATATGTTGTAATACTGTAATAATAGAAACGACAGCTTTTATGAAAAGAAGTCATATGTATAATTGTCATGATCCACAGCAAAGTCTCCTTTCAACGTTACAGTTTTTTGAAGCTCACCAAATGTAATATTTTTCTCAATGCTTGGATGATGTACATTGTTGTATATCAGCTAAATGACAGACGATGTCACCTTATTGAGCTCAGGGCCCCTGGACTCTGGAGCGATCTGCCCGAGGAGATGAGGCACAATCAGTGACTTAAATCACCTCCAAAACTAATTTTTATAGACTTGCTTCTATGTGATGCTGTCTTCCTACTCTTTTTACTTTTTCAAAACTTTTTTTTATCTTCATCTATCTCATTTTTATTTTTCATAATTTCTTATTATCTTATGATATTTTCATTGTTTTATTGTGTAGTATCTATTGCCTAAAGTTTATTTTTAAGTATATTTTCTATCTTCCCTCAGTAAATTCTGTTCATTTATATTCTGCTCTGATTCATGGGTCAGAATCCCTTTGCAAAAATACAAGATAAGCTGAGTTTTAGTGTGGGTTGTACAGGTCCACAGGTGAGAAATGAGCTTGATAACACTCAATTTTGTCTTTAAAAAGAACTTTAAAAAGAAAAAGCAGCAGTTTCTTTGTGACTTGTTGCAACCTGAAAGGTTTGGTCTTCAGAACTAGTTACTCTGCTGTGATATTATTTACATTTACCATCTACTGCCTATTGTCTTGCCTGTTGAACTAATGGTGGGACAGATGATTTTGGACCATGGTTTTAGGTTTTTATGTATTTTTTTCTGCAGTGACTGGGCCCTTTTCACAAGCTTTTGAAGCTTATAGAGTTGCCCCACTTTCCCCCGCGTTCCTAAGCTGTTATAATATGTGTGGAATAAATAGGGAATGAATGAAATCTATTTTTCTGTGGACCATGTGGACCCAGCCTGGGCTGGTTTTATTTACAGTAAAAGTGACCAAGTGATACAAAAAAATAACCAATTGTCACATTTCACAGGATTTGATAAAAACGTCTTAAAAGTGTAGCATCAGATTACGCTTAAGAGACCTTATAATAAACATTTATTTATAAACAATAAACATAATAATCCGTAAACTGCCAACCAGGTGACGCAAACCACGGCATTCAAAGGTATCAAACATTGAAATTATTGCTATAATATGTTGTTTATTGCTGATTTAAGAGTCATAAATTAAAATGTTGGGGGTTGTGGGAGCCACTCAAAGACTGGGTGACCATCACGAAGCCCACTCTTCACTTCCTGACCCACATACCCTCTCATGGCCGTGGCCGACGTGTTGCTCATGCTGCGTTTGATGCGTCCAAAGCTGTCGGTTAAAATCCCTCCCTCTCGGATCCCGATGCTCTCCAGGAAACTCTCGAACACGCCAACGTCCTTGTCTGGGATGAACGGACGCATCCCTGGAAACAAAGAATGCAGGTTAGTTATGAGGATTAAATATCTGTGCTTTGTTTGCACAGCATTGTATTTAAATGGGTGAATCTGGGGTGTATTAATACAAGCACATACACTGAATAGAAAGTCAATCAATGTTCCTACATATTTTTTTTACTTGAAATATAATTTAGTTCAGGGGTAAAAATGTATTGTAAGTGCACCTAGTGAATTCATATTCTACTGTTATGCTGTGTGTTTGTTAAACAGGGAATTTAACATGACTTTATGAATTACAATTAGTGGATATCTGTGGCCTATTAACAATCTAAAAAAAATGGTACTGACAAAAAATAGTCCCTCTTGCTATGGAGTGGAGATTTAGTCCACGATATTAGGGAACTGAAAATGAATGTGGTGCCACCGTTTGACTCCTGCATCAGTCAAGTGACCCTGAAGAAAGTGGGACACATCACACTGATCCTAAAATCACTGCACTGGCTTCCTGTTTGTCAAAGGATGAATTTTAACATCTTGTCTATAAACTTGTCTATAAAGCACTAAATGGGCTTTGGCCAAAATACATCTCTGATCTCCAAGCATCCAGATGCCTCAGGTCACCTGGGACAGGTTCCCCTCACCTGTGGAACGAACCTCCTGCACACCTGAGACCTGCTGACACTGTCAGCTCATTTAAATCAGGGCTCAAAACATCACTATTTGCTGCAGCTCACCAGGAAATTGCACATGTAACATCATTTTAATCTTGTGCATTAACTTGTTTTTTTTTTGTTTTTTTTTATCCCTGCAGCTTTTCTTTTAAAATGATGTCTCCTTCCTTTTATGCAACCCTGATCAAACTTGTTTTTATTGGTTTTAAATGCCACTTTCATGTTGTGTTTTTCATGTATTTCCATGCTTCTGTAAAGCACTTTGAATTGCCTTGTGCCTGAATGGTGCAGCATAAATAAACTCTCCTTGCCTCATCAGTCCCATTGTTGGACTTTGTGGACTCAGGGCATCTACACTTATGAGAAATGTTCAAAGACATCCTTGACTTTCACTTGAAAGCCACTTCATGTATCTTTTGAAAACACTTGACCTTGGTGCATCAAAAAGAAAAAAAAAAAAGAAGAGTAACTCATGTCAACAGCAGCGCACACTGAAAGTGTCGCATGCTGCTGCCCCGGTTTTCGCCAGGATAAAATTCTCCGTGTCATCTCTGGACTCCTGTTGAACGCTGACAGCTCTTTAGGGATGATCGCCGTTTGTTCTGACAGGGACACGGCTGTTAGGACGGGCAGACCATCTTGCAGAGGATCTGAGCGCTGCCCACCTGAACTCTTACCCCCCACCCCAACCAACCAGGTTGAACAACCCCTGCTGGGAAAAAAATAAACCGTCAATTACAGCCCTGCCTCCTTCTCAAATGCTCAGCCTGGACTCTGGGTTTGCCCCATCCCCCCCACCCCATCACCATTCCCACCAACAATTAACAGAAACACACACGTCACACCACACATACACAACTATAATAATTATTATTACCATGTAAATCTCAATACTGTTTGTTTATTTGTTGTAGGCTCCTCATATGTGCAAATCCTCAATGTCATTCATCCTGTTCTGTTGCACTCACACCCTTTTCCCATGACTTTAAACACAGGTTACTGACTTTAATGTGAAAGTACAGTTATATTTAAATCATGAGTTAAGATAATACAAAATTTAATAAAATTTAAATTTAAGTTTAAAATATAAGGGAAGTGCTTCACAGTGTTTCACTCAGTTTGATGTTGGTCTGGTTTCCTCCTTCCTCACAGCTAAAACCTTTGGTAATGACTATGTAAAGCCCTTTGAGACAAACTGTTTTTTAAAAATGGGCGATACAAATAAAATTGCCTTGCCTTGCCTTGCCTTGCCTGTCCTTGCCTTGTCTTGCCCTGCCTTGCCTTGCCTTGCCCTGCCCTGCCCTGCCTTGCCTTGCCTTGCCCTGTAACTCATGTAACAAGTGTAGTTTATTTGCAGTCCTGGAGGCGAGGCTCAGTATGCTAGAGTCCCGGCTCCGCACCATGGAAGCTAGTCCATTAGCTACAGTAGCTACTCAGACCTCCTTAGCCGGCACGGAGCCACCTAGCCGAGCCGCCGCTAGCAGTTCCCCCGCAGCTCCCGAGCAGCCGGGAAGCCAGTCCCGCTGGGTGACAGCACGAGGTCAACGGAAACATAGACCTAAAAAGCCCGTGTCTCACCACCAACCCCTCCACGTCTCCAACCGTTTTTCCCCACTCAGCGACACACCCGCTGAGGACGAAACTCCACATGTCGGCCCTGTTGCTCACAGCGGCCCCGCCGTTGTGAAGCCAGCGTTAGTCATTGGCGACTCCATCCTCCGGAACGTGAGGTTAGAGACTCCAGCGACCATTAAATGTATCCCAGGGGCCAGAGCGGGCGACATTGAGGCTAACCTGAAGCTGCTGACAAAAAGTAAAAGTAAATACAGTAAAATTTTAATCCACGTCGGCGCTAATGATATCCGACTTCGCCAGTCGGAGTTATGTAAAGTTAATGTGGCATCGGTGTGTAACTATGCAAAAACTATGTCGGACTCGTCATTTTCTCTGGCCCGCTGCCCAATTTAACGAGTGACGATATGTTTAGCCGTACACGGTCATTCCATCGCTGGATGTCTAGGTGGTGCTTAACAAACAACGTGGCTTATATAGACAACTGGAGCTCCTTCTGGGGAAAGCCTGGTCTGTTTAGGAGGGATGGCGTGCACCCTACTTTGGGTGGTGCATCCCTCTTATCTAGGAACATAGGACATTCTGTTAGCCATCCTAATCCCTGACAAACACCCGGAGTTCAGACCAGCAGGCAGAGCCGCAGTCTTACACGCCCCTCTGCAGGTGCCTTCGTGCTGTCACCCACCCAGCCCCCTTCTGTCCCATAGAAACTGTGTCTGCCTCGAGGCTGTATAAGCCTAAACCCAAATCTGGAGGAGTTATTCATAGCAACTTAGTGAAAATCAAAACCACTGCTCCAGCAAACCAACCCAGTAAAACTATTAAATGTGGTTTGCTAAATATTCGATCTCTCCCTTCCAAGTCTCTCCTAGTGAACGATTTAATCACAAATCACCAAATTGATCTATTAACCCTCACTGAGACCTGGTTGCAGCAGGATGAATATGTTAGTTTAAATGAATCTACCCCTCCCGGTTACATTAACCACCATGTGCCACGTGTCACTGGTCGAGGAGGAGGAGTGGCTGCAGTTTATCAGTCTAATCTGCTTATTAACCCTTGGCCTATTGTTTCATATGATTCATTTGAAAGCCTTACTGTCAGGTTCTCTCACCATGACCAGAAAGCAGAGAAACCACTTATACTTGCTGTTGTGTACCGTCCCCCCGCACCTTATTCTAAGTTCTTAGAGGAATTCCCAGACTTTCTGTCAAACTTAGCAATGGAATCAGACAAAGTCATTATAGTGGGTGACTTCAACATTCATGTGGATGTTGATGATGATTGTCTGGCTGTTGCATTTAAGTCTCTCTTAGATTCAATTGGCTTCTCTCAGAGGGTAGATAAACCAACTCACTCCTTTAATCATGTCCTTGACTTAGTACTAACCTATGGGATAGAAGCTGAGCACATTACAGTTTTCCCTCAAAACCCTGTCATCTCTGACCATTCTTTAATAACATTTGAATTTACCTTGACAAATTATACTTTACTTGGGAAAAAGTCCTACTACAGTAGATGTTTATCTGATATTGCTGTCTCTAGATTTAAAGAGCTCATTCCAGCAGAGCTTGCTGCCACACCTAGTAGCATTACAATGGGCAGCTATGCTGATCTTACTCCCTTGCAGGTAGATTATCTTGTAGATAGCACTGCAGCAGCACTCCTTGGGACGCTCGATGCCGTAGCCCCTCTGAAAAAGAAGGTTATCAACCACAAGAGAATAGCTCCCTGGTACAGCCTGAACCTGCGCACCTTGAAGCAGAAGACCAGACGGCTGGAAAGGAAAACACATTCCAGCCAGCGTGAGGAAGACCGTCAAGCTTGGAAGGATAGTTTATTATTATATAAAAAAGAACTTCGTAAAACCAGAAGCACGTATTATTCATCTTTAATAGAAAAGAATAAAAACAACCCCAGGTTCCTTTTCAGCACTGTAGCCAGGCTGACCAAGAACCATAGTGCTGTTGAGCCATGCATCCCTCCGACTCTCAACAGCAATGAATTCCTAAATTTCTTTACTGAAAAGATTGTGAATATTAGAGCAAGGATTGCCAATGATGAACCACAGACTGTAGTGCCTATAGAAGCATCTCCCAGACTTAATGCATACCTTGAAAGCTTCACCCCCATTGACCTGTCAGACTTAACTTCTGCTATTACCTCCTCTAAATCAGCCACATGTCTACTTGATCCAGTCCCGACAAGACTGCTCAAGGATGTCTTCCCCTTAGTTAACACTTCCATACTGAACCAGATCAATCTTTCCTTAGTCACAGGGTATGTGCCACAGTCCTTTAAGGTGGCAGTTATTAATCCCTTACTTAAAAAGCCTTCTCTAGATCCAGGCGTGTTAGCAAATTATAGGCCCATATCCAACCTTCCCTATATCTCCAAGATCCTTGAGAAGGTGGTTCTAAAGCAACTACATGAGCACCTGCACAGTAATGAACTGTTTGAAGCTTTCCAATCTGGATTCAGAGAACACCATAGCACTGAAACAGCACTGGTAAAAGTCTCCAACGATCTTCTTATAGCTTCTGATAGAGATCTGGTCTCTATACTGGTACTTCTGGACCTCAGTGCTGCATTTGACACTATTGACCACAGCATTCTGCTGCAGAGACTAGAACATGAAATCGGGATTAAAGGCTCTGCCCTAAAATGGTTAAAATCATACTTATCCGATAGGTTTCAGTTTGTTAGTGTTAACAATGACAATTCAGAGTACAGCAGAGTTACGTATGGCGTACCACAGGGCTCAGTTTTAGGGCCAATTCTTTTCATTCTTTACATACTTCCATTAGGCGATATAATCCGGAAACACTCAATCGACTTCCACTGTTACGCAGATGATACCCAGCTCTACGTATCGATGGAACCAGATGATAAAAGCCGCCTCACCAATCTGCAAGACTGCCTAAAAGACATCAAATCCTGGATGTCCACTAACTTCCTTCAACTAAACTCAGATAAAACAGAGGTCATTGTGTTTGGACCTAAAAATCTCAGGGACACCTTCTCTTTGCAGATTGCTTATCTAGATGGCATCACCCTGAACTCTAGTATGACCGCAAGGAACCTTGGAGTAATATTTGACCAAGACCTTTCATTCAGCTCACACATTAAACATGTGACTAGGACTGCCTTTTTTCACCTGCGCAGCATAGCCAAAATTAGGAATATCCTCTCTCAGAGTGATGCTGAGAAACTAGTACATGCATTTATCACCTCTAGGCTGGACTACTGTAACTCTCTGTTGTCAGGATGTCCGAAAAACTCTCTAAAGAGTCTGCAGTTAGTCCAGAACGCTGCAGCAAGGATATTGACAGGAGTTAGTAAAAGAGAACACATCTCTCCCACTTTAGCTTCTCTCCATTGGCTTCCTGTAGGATATCGAGTCGACTTCAAAATCCTTCTGCTGACTTATAAAGCCCTTAATGAAAAAGCTCCATCTTATTTGAAAGACCTCATAGTCCCTTATTATCCTTCCAGAGCACTTCGCTCCCAGCATGCAGGTCTGTTAGTGACTCCCAGTATCTTTAAAAACAGACTGGGAGGTAGAGCCTTCAGTTATCGGGCTCCTTTACTATGGAACCAACTCTCTCCATGGGTCAGAGAGGCAGACACTCTTACTACATTTAAGACTAGGCTTAAAACCTTCCTCTACGACAGAGCGTTTAGTTCGGGCCGGTTCAGGTAGCTCTGAACCATTTTTATGCTGCTATAGGCTTAGACTGCTGGGGGACACATCAGGTTACATGGAGCTCTTTCCTCTCCTCTCCTCTCCTCTCCTCTCCCATACTTTAAATTATCATTTTCACTATCTACTGCACCTTGTTGTTTGGCCTTGGTGTCTGGCTCTCTCTCTCTTGTGTTTCCACAGATCCACTGAAGCTCCATCTCTCTCCACCAACCACCCCCTGCATCAACCCCTTCCCCTTTTACCCCTGCTGTTAAACCGACCTGCTCTTCGCTCCCAGGAACCGGTCTACCACCCATTACCCCCATTAAGCTGCCTGACTCTCCCTGCCTTCCCTCCCACCAAAAACTGCCTTCATTAACTCCTGCACACCATTTCCATCTGTGTATATTCTGTATTGTTACCTGTTTTCTTGTCTGTATACAACATCTATTGCACGTCTGCCCGTCCTGGGTGAGGGATCCCTCCTCTGTTGCTCACCATGAGGTTTCTCTTTTTTTCCCTGTTAAAAGGGTTTTGTTTTGAGTTTTTCCTCAGTCGATGTGAGGGTCTAAGGGCAGAGGATGTTGTTATGATGCTATGTAAAGCCCTTTGAGACAAACTGTTTGTAAAAATGGGCTATACAAATAAAATTGCCTTGCCTTGCCTTGCCCTGCCTTGCCTTGCCTTGCCTTGCCTTGCCTTTCCTTGCCCTGCCTTGCCTTGTCTTGCCCTGCCTTGCCTTGCCTTGCCCTGCCCTGCCCTGCCCTGCCTTGCCTTGCCTTGCCTTGCCTTGCCTTGCCTTGCCTTGCCTTGCCTTGCCTTGCCTTGCCTTGCCTTATACAGCAGCACAGTGAGCATTAACAGGTTGTGTGGAGAAAAACATCGGCCTCTCGCTCCATCTCTCACTCACTAACAGGAAGCTGGTGGTTTCCTCGATGAAAGCGGGTCAGAGCTGAATTCGTTGTGGTAAACACACACACACACACACACACAACAGACACACACAGATACACACAATGAAATCATGAACGCACACACACACACACACACACGCCAATATACAGGTATACAATATCACACACACACACATTTTCTCTCCACTGCTTTATTACCTCACTAACGGATTAAATAGTAGGTAGTGGTTTACCGCAGAGTTTCAGTCAGTTAATGAGCTCTCTCTCTCTCTATGTTTGTCTCTATGTCGCTCACCCAGAAGCAGGAACTTGCGGTTGTCTCCATACAGTTGCAGAAGCTCAGAGCAGAAGTGGTCGATGTTTGATCCCAATCTGTATTCTCTCAGCAACACTGCAAACTGCTGCAACTCCACTGGACTCAGCTTGTTACGCAGCTACGCACACATACACACACACAGAGAGAACACACATATGTTTTTTTTTTTAGTTTGTTCATTTGTTTCAATGACAATTTGGTAAATTTGGTTTCATTGTTCCTGATTGTTGCTGCACAACAACTCACAGTTGATGACAACAAAAGGTAAATTAGTAGCTACGGCTGATAAATAACACAACATCTAATGAGATCAAGGTCAAAACCATCAGAAATTCAGGCAAATACAACCGGCCACAGGTTGTATGTATACAGGTGTTTTTATACCAGTGCCAACATTGAGACAGCTAACTGTCATGATAGCAAACTGCCTTTTGAAGCCTTGAGTTTGTAATTTGGCCGCCATCGTGGTTTTTGAAAACCACAAGAAACGATCTTTGGAGGAGAAGGTGGAGCTGAGGAGGAGTGAGGGGTGGAGCTGACCTGCTCTGGACTCTATTCTGATTGGGTGGTATAGTCTGTCAATCACATAATAGTCACACCCCCTAATTCATCCCCTGCTTTATGGTCTTTTTTCCTCTAAATGGACCATCATTTAAAAAATTAACATCATGTTGTATTGAAGACTTGAAACTAGAGACCGAGACCATAAACTCATTAGGAAAACGTTTACTGAGCTAATAAATCAAGGGAGAAGTAGGGACATTTTCCCATAGACTTCAATACAATCTGACTTCTTTAACAACCAGTGGAGACTGTTAGTAGAGACACTTTTAAATACAGTTGATGGGTGAGAAACAATAAACAGTGAAAACAGCGGCTGGGCTACATACAAATCGCTCTTTTAAATTTATTTATAATATAGGACAAATACCAGTGTCTCTGTGGCGAAGCATTGACTTCACTTTACAGCCCCTGGCGTCCATGACCATTTTTATATGATGCAGAGCTGTGTTGTGGATGATGGTGAGGACCACACACACACACACACACACACACGCTCAAACACACATGACACACACTCACTGTGATCATGTACTCCTGCATCAGCAGCAGGCCGGGGTTACTGTCTCCTGCGTCACTGGCCGAAGCCAGGCTGCGATGGGAGTCCTGCAGCGAGAGAGATGAGCTCTCGCTGTATGTCTCACTGTAGTAGAGCTCAAAGGCATCCTGGGAGCCATCACTGAGAGAGAGAGAGAGAGAGAGAGTGACAACCTCTGTTATCACATCATAGACAGAATATCACCTGAAACAGATGTGTTGGGCCAATTTGCAGTTGTTGTTAGTCAACCATAACAGAGAAACAGCTCCCACTTACTTCATTAGTTGTTGTTTACTGCTACAGAAGCCCGAGGTGTAGATTAGTCATCAAAACATCTAATAATCATTCCTCCATGTTAACTCTTCATAGTTATATAACCATCAGTTACACAGAATTTCCCTAAAATTAAGATAAACCAGTCCTGGGCCTTTATTATGAAATGCGTTCTTCTAATCACTGACTGTCGCTGTATTTAAGACACATCAGACGACACAACATGGAAACAACAATACTGTAGGTATGAAAAAGAATAAATTGATCCAGTTCATAACCAAATCAGCAGTGAAGGTTTAAATCCCCAGACTTTAAACTGATAAAATAGACCTTTAGTATATATTGGCTCATACAAATGAGCCAAGAATCTACATTGAGGCCAGAACATTCGGGTCCTCATCCAAATATTTACATGTTCCAGCTGTGAAGACGGAGGAGTGATGGGATGATGATGAGTGTTGGACTTGGTTTATTACACTGAGCTCAGAAGTGTAACGAGGCTGAGCTGGCTTGGTTTGTGTATATAAAATGTGTTTTTTCTCTTTTAGTTGTTCTGTTTATGTCTTTTATTTTTGAAAGACTGTGTAAAGTCTGTGAAGTATGTGGTCATTATATAAACAGGAGATCAAAAAAAGGAAAAGGGCACCAGTGCCTTGTAGCTACATGAGCTGCTAATGAGAATAAATGATGTGGTAAAAGTTGGCCGATGGAAAATTTGTGAAGCTGTGAGGATATAACAAGAGTTGCAGCTTCAGCGAGGACCAAATGTTACTCACTACGAGCTGCAGCAGCTAAACTCTGGGTCGTAACTGTAGGACATGTCAGTCAGACAGCTGTCACCTACACAGAGAAAGACAGAGAGCAGAGAATAACACAGTTTATTATTCAGAAGATAAATTGTCTAAGAGGCTAAAGGATGAGGCTGATACAAGCTGCAATGTCTTTGATTTTTTTTTTTGATTAAAACCTAAAACAAAATACAAAAAACAAAATCACGTGGTCTATTTTTTTTTTGCAAATTCATTTTTTCATTTCTCAATTGGCAGAGACAGTAGATGGACAGACAGGAAAGGGAAGTGAAGCATAAACAATTCAAAATAAAAGCCAAGAGGACATGAAAGTGTAACAGTAAGCGAGAACCTAAAGCAAGGGTAATGATAGATAGAGATGATTAATGGTTCTTAGCATCTATCTATCTATCTATCTATCTATCTATCTATCTATCTATCTATCTATCTATCTATCTAAGTGTGATTTTTTTTAGTCTTTGGTTTCCAATCAAAAATCTAATTAATCCATGAATTTTTTTTTTGTTTTGAAACAAATAACAGATATACATTATTTTGTTTTTATATTACAAATAAATTACTAAATAAATTAAAAAAAAAAAAAAGGTAGTTTTTAAAATCATTACACTCTTCTTGTGACAAACAGAAACATGTCACTCACTCCTCTGTAGCCAATAGCGATCCGGCATGGTGTGATGAAACCCCGCCCTGTCAACGCACTCGATGGTTTGATGGCCGTAAATGATCTGGAACATCTGACAGATCAGAGAGCAGTACTCCTCTGCAGCATCCTGCACACACACACACACACACACACACACACACACACACACACACACACACACACACACACACACACACACACACAGAGGCAAACATCAGGCTGAATTAGTTGCCGCATCAATAACAGCTGTGACCTTCTCTGACATCACAGCTATGTTGACGTGCAGCAGAGAGAGAAAAAGCACTTCGACGTTATTATCACACTTAATTTTCTTTATGTTTCGAACCCTGACTTTTCCCCTTAATTCGCTTTATCTAAGTGTACGGAACAAGTTCTACTGTGCGAGCAGTTTCAGATGCAGCTGCACTGGTTCGTGCCATTTTCAAGGGCACGTACCCAATAACAAATGTGAGGATTTGCACCAGCAACCAAGCCAAACCCAGCCCACAGCCTGTGGTTGAGATGAAGCAGCTGCGTCTGAGCCAGCGGAACAATGATACACTAATGGTGCCAGTCCAAACAAATTATGGCTCTGTGGACGAGGTTAACAATGATAGAGGAACCCTATCGCTACACACACACACACACACACACACACACACACACACACACACACACACACACACACAAAACCAACGACAAAGCTACTCTGCTGTAAATGTGATGCAGTGGTTCAGGTTATGCAACAACACAGTCTCAGTATGAGTGTTTGTGAGTATGTGAGTGTCTATGCAGATGAATGAGCATCATCAGTATTGCCCTACTTTCCACAGTTCCAACGTGATTCAGTGCCAAATGATTACTGAACCCCGATGAAAGTTTTATTCACTGTCACTGTTCTTTCTCCCTCGAGCCTGAACTGAATGTCCACGGTGACAGGTCATCAACTCTGAGTGGACTTCGGTTTGTCCGACACTCGGATCCAGAGCGAATAATGCAGAGTCAAAATTTTTGCTCGTTTGAAACTGGAAAGTAATGAGCATATTCCCATCGTCTGTGTTCACCACCAGTGTCAGTGCAGTGATGGAGGGACACGTCCCCACAGACTGTTTATAAAAGTGGACGTAGACTCTGGGGCTGAAAAGTGAAGCCAACGCTGAAGAGTCTTAAACCTTCATTCTCTCTAATGACAATCAGGGGGCGACTCCACTGGTTGTTAAAGTCAGATTGTATTGAAGTCTATGGGAAAATGTCCCTACTTCTCCCTTGATTTATTAGCTCAGTAAACGTTTTCCTAATGAGTTTATGGTCTCAGTCTCTAGTTTCAAGCCTTCAATACAACATGATGTTCATTTTTTAAATGATGGTCCATTTAGTTAGCACTAGCCCCTTTAATAATAACAGGGAGTAAATGCAAATAAAACAATGGGGGCTCTCAGGTACGGGGGGTAACTTGGGGAATGGGTCGTATAGGTGCTCCATTTCCACAGGGATTAGTTTCAGGTCTACTTTCCTCTCACTTGCTGTGCCTGGCCAGACGTCTGGTTTCTAATTGGTCGTCTCTGTCCAAAGAGCCTCTGAAGTATCTGGTTTGCTAAATTTGTTCCAAAATAGAATTTGGAAAATCTATTTGTCTTTTCACATTTCGGGCAGAGCCAGGCTAGCTGTTTCCCTTTACATCCAGTCTTTATTATGCTAAGCTAGGCTAACAGAGTCCTGGCTCAAACTCTGTATGTACAAAATGTACTATCTCAAGAAAAGAAGCAAAAAGTCAAACTAGAGGACGACCCACCCTGTTCTCTACAGCCAGGATGACCAGGTTGCAGTAGGCGTCAGGGCAGGGCGTGGGCTCCAGCGGGTTGTGGTTCCTCCTCTCCCAGCTGCCGTAGCTCTTACCCCGCTCCCAGCTCCCTGTGCAGGCTTGCCGCCGCTCCCAGCTGCCCCCGCCACCTCCTCCTCCTCCACCGCCTCCTCCTCTCCTCTCCCAGCTCCCGCCTCCTCCTCCACCTCCTCCCCCTCCACCATGCCTCCTCTCCCAGCTCCCTCCGCCTCCTCCTACTCCCACCCCCCAGCTCCCGCTCACGGGCCTCGCTCTGCGATTCTCCCAGCTCCCTCCTGTTTTACGTGTTTGCTGCCTCCTCTCCCAACTCCCCCCAACTCTCTTCCTCTCTAAGCTCCCTCCGCCACCCCTCTCTCCCCCTCCACCACCTCCTCCCCCTCCTCTCTCCACATTCTGGTTTTTCTCGTGGTTGCTTCTGGACAGCGACGGCCTCCAGTCGACTCCACAGATGGTGTGTCGTCGCTCCATCGTGCCCCCTGCGGGTCGCGGGTCAGCGTTGCAGCTCATGGTTTGCCGTCGCCCATCGATGCCTGTTGGCTTTTTCCTGTCCAGGCTGTCGTCCCCGGCAACCACAGAGTCCACATTCAGACCTGAGGGTTTGAAAGAATATGTAAAAATCTGCTGGTTAGTTTAGATTAAACAAACAAGATACAACCTGTATGTTAGCTGCTGACCTCCTTGTTTACTTCAGTACAGAACAAGGCTAGCTGCATTTTGCCAGCAGCTAGCAAGACGCTGCTCCTCGCGGAGAATTACAGCATTATGAAACTAGGTGGCTAAATGAAACGTCGTTCATCCTTATTCATTAGTCCTTCAGTCACTGACTGGTCTGGTCCACACGTGTGTGGCTCACCTGTCTTGAGGACCAGCAGGTGCAGTGCGTCGTCTCTCAGGTAGGAGGCAGCAGCGATCTCGTGTGTCGGGATCCTCATCAGCAGCTTCTCGTTGTCTCTCCACGTCAGCAGCAGACAGCGAGCAGACAGACTCAGGATACAGTCCTGATCCACGCTGGTCTTCAGCGGCAGCACCTTCAGCTGCTACTGACAAACACGTTATAAGTTATTGATTAATAACTAAGTTATTATAAGTTATAAGTTATTGATTTATCAGTCAGACAGTGTTTAATCATGGACAAAAGACTGGAGAGAGGATTTGGTAATCTCATTTACAAATTGGTTTTATTGATCATTTAGTGAATAATACTCAGCTATGTAAAGTTGATTGATTATCAGTCTCAGAAGAGATCAGTCTTAGATTGGAAATTGTTTACTGACAGCAATTATTATCTAATATCAAATTAAATATCAACAATTGTAGATGAAATATTATTAGAAGCGTTGTTATGAGTCAAAATGGGTTATTTATACAGGAGATATTTCATTAATTACTAATTACAACAGTGATTGATTATATATAAATAATCTCTGTGATTAGCTATCTTCATTATTACATCCTGGTTATTTTATCATCAAACCTGACTTGGATTATTTATACATTTTTGACAAAAATGTTATTGGTTATTAATGATTCACCCCAAAATTGATTAGTTAATGACAGTATTGATTACTAACCCTGGTTCTTTTGTTATTTATACAAACACATGTACATCACTAACATCAACAATATTTCATTACTGATACATTATCAATAGAAACATGACAATGAGCTTTAGCTTAAGTATTACTGACCCTGGCTGCATCCAAGAGTTGGAGCAGTTCATCTCGGCTGGATGGATTCAGTGAAACTGAGACCCAGGTTAGGTGACCAAGGAACTAAGAAGAGAGGTCAAAGGTCAATCAACTAGGAAAGAGGTTAATGGTCACCATTGACACTATATAAAAATGGATGTAGCCTCTGGGGCTGAAAAATGAAGCCAATGCTGAAGAGTCTTAAACCTTCATTCTCTCTAATGACCATCAGGGGGCGACTCCACTGGTTGTTAAAGAAGTCAGATTGTATTGAAGTCTATGGGAAAATGTCCCGACTTCTCCCTTGATTTATTAGCTCAGTAAACGTTTTCCTAATGAGTTTATGGTCTGAGTCTCTAGTTTCAAGTCTTCAATACAACCTGATTTAAATGATGGTCCATTTAGAGGAAAATAGACCATAAAGCAGGGGATGAATTAGGGGGCGTGGCTACTGTGTGACTGACAGACTGTACCACCCAATCAGGATAGAGTCCAGAGCAGGTCAGCTCCACCCCTCACTCCTCCTCAGCTCTAAACCGGAGGCTTCGAAATGGCAGCTCACTAACCATTGGGTGACGTCGTGGTGGGTTGCCATTTGATGGTAACACACTTATTTAATAGTATATCAGCATAAAGCATATAAGTATATATTGTGGTGTATTGTATTCCAGGTCTTACCTTGACCTCTTTCTCTACATAGTCAAAGATGAGCCTCTCGGGGTGGATGATGTAGTCGGGGGGGTAGAGGGGGACAGTGTGCAGTGGGCGGCGGTAAGTGCTGCCTCGATCTACTGGCCTTCGACCAGATTTGGACCAGACCAGCCGCTTTATGGGGGAAACAAAACCCTGTAGGAAGAGGGACAAAGACAAAGGAGGAGAAAAATGACAAGTGAGAGAAAAATGTCTTGACAACTGTTGAACTGACTGCGTGGTTATTTTCATGACTTTGGTGATGCTCTGACTTTTTGCCTGGTGTTATCATCAGGTTTAACATTGTCCAGTTTCTTGGTTTGTGGCCACCTACAAAATTAATGACCCTCCTCTCACCTGCAGCTGTACTTTGTGTTCAGTGCTAATGAGTACATCTTTTGGTGACCGAATGATCTTTTTTCTTGCATTATTATCATCAGGCACCCCCTCAAAAAAGTCATTCCTGCTCTCCAGAGGATGAACCATTGAGATTTTACTCAGTGTCCTCTCCTAGTCCTCAGTGTGTTGTGTATTTTGTCCAGCCCTTTTGCGTTCTGGCAGCCTGGTGGTGTTTTGGATTTGAATTTGAACTAGAATTCATAGACGGAGACTAATTTATGCGTCATACATGCCTCAGAGTATTTGTGCATGTGCGTGTGTTAATGCAGTACATCCCTTTGGCTGTTCGAGCAGTGATTGACAGGTGAGCAGGGATCTCTGACAGCTCCCTACTGAGACGCACTGACAACACAGCGCACACTGTTAGACACCCACTGACACGCACACAAACACACACTAATATACTCAGGCCTGAGGGCAGAGGGAGACTGGACATTACTCGCGCACACACTGAATAGAGAGAAGGAATTAGCTTGTTTTAGTGTCAGAAACCTGTCTTGTCTTTCTTTCTTTCTGAATGGCAACAAGGACAGATCTCCATGTATCTGACTGTGTGATGAACATCTCTGCAGTCAGCTGAATTTTATTGTGAGGACAAAGATGGAGGATGATGATAAATGAGCTTTGTTCCATTTCTTGTTCCAGTGTTTCTTTGAGGAGACAGATTGAGGGAAATAATTGGATTTTGTAATGACTGTGCTTCATGTGTCAAACTTCCCAGGTCAGATCAAGGCTTTATGGAGCTATTTTTTTTTTTTTGTGTGTTTCTTGTGACATATTTTTCTTTTCTTATGCTGTTTTATACCTCACTTTAATCTAGCTCTCAACATGATGTTCAATCATATAAGTTAAGTTCAGCAGGTCTTTTAAGCTGGTTTTCTTTGGTGCAGTGGTTGAAAGGCCTGGTCGCATCACAAAGTGGCACAGTGAAGTTGATCTGTTGCTTGGTAATGTTACCACTAACAAGCCTATGTAGCTGGCAAGCTGACTGCTAATGTGCTGGCAAGAGCTTGTCACAACAATGCTCTTATCTCTTATGTGACGGGCTGGCAAACCAACTCCAACAAAGCGGAGTTGAATGAACCTGAATCTGGATTGTGCAACGCCATTTTGGACTCTCCAGCCCTCTGTACCTTTCTTGCACTTCAACTTAATGTAAAAGATTTACATGAAGTCAATAAGCAAATCCACAGTTCATGGAATTTACTGATTTTGAAACAGATGTTTTAACTAAACCAGGAGGCTCATGTCGTCTTGCCAAAGGTTCAACTGAAGAATAGTATCAAGCTCGTTTTGGTTTGTCTTTAAAAGCTGAAACAACATTGACAACAACATTGTCTTCTGCCCCAGGTCCCAGTCACTGGTGGTTAATTAAAAGTTACAAAATCAGCCCTGGATCGGATCATTCACATCCAAATTACCTGGATAAGATGAAACCTGGAAAAAAAGAGACAGTACAGAAGCGACCATACCTTCTTGGATTTCTTTGGTTCATAGTCCATCTTGGCTCAGTCCACTTCTGGTCCTGCGGTCGGTCAGATAAGTCCTGGTCTAGGTCACAGTCTTCCTGAATATGGTTTATGTGTCAATTCTGTGTTGTCTTGGCGTCTGTGTCTCAGTTGCTTTTTCCATCATGGTGTCCCCGTCTCTCTCTGTCCAACCTATTTTAGCTTCTGTCTCGGCGTCTTCATTCTTGTTCTCTCTCTTTCTACACTGATTGTTCTTTTTAAATCTCTCCAGGGGCCCCACACACACAAACACACACACACACACACACACACACACACACACACAAAGTGAGAGAACAGGAAACAGAGGAAGTCCACTTCCTGTCCAAGAGGAAACTCCACCAGAGACTGATAAGGTCCATTCTCTCTGCGTTCATAACACACACACATGAAATCTACCTTTGATTAAACATTTACCTCATTTAAATGTACCATATTTGTTGGTTAACTATAAATATATCACAAATGCTTTAAAAAGATTGAATTTCCTTTTTATTACCTCGACTTTCAGATGTTCATCTGCATCAACACTATCCAAAACTTGAAAAAACCTGATGTGATAAACCTGTTTACAGAAGCTGAAACTGGATGTATTTCGTTATATATATATATATATATATTTTTTTTTTTTTTTTTTTATTAACCTTCCTCGACTTCTTTCCTATAAACAGAAAAACTATGTTTAGAATTTGAATTTTACTTGATGAGTTCTGAATTAAAATTAAAGTTAAAAAAATTCAACCATTTCCTCAGCTTCCTAAAGATTTAGAAAAGCTATTTGTGTCTCGCCTTGACAACCATAAATCCATGTTAACCTACAGCAGCAGATCTCATCTTTTATGCATCAAATTTCATATTTGCTGTTGCTCCTCCACTCTGGAACCGAATCAGTTCACATCTTTAAAAAAAAGCATATTAAACCAATTTGTTTTCAGCCTTTCTTTATTTCCACTACTGTTATTTTATGGGCTTCTACCCCTCATTCTGCTCTTTTATGTCCCTCTTTTACTTAATGTCTTGCCATAAAGGAACTTTTCACTTGTAATTTTAAAGTGCAGTATAAATAAAGTGCGTTTGCTTGGTGTCTTACACTTGAAATGTCAGCTTCACTTTATGTAATGTATTTAAATGCACTTACTGTAAGCACGAGTTGCACTGGGTTATCCCTCTTCTTTAAAAACCACTTGTGCAGTGGTGGAGGAAGTGTTCACATCCTTAATTACAACTAAAGTATTAATATCAAATACATTTACAAGTAAAATTTCTGCACTGATGCTAAGTAAAGTATGTAAGTATGCTCAGGAAAATAGACTTAAAATTTATGGCTTGTGCAAGTTATACTATTATATATATATATAATGTCATCAGATTAGTATACTCATACATTATTTGTGAGCAGATTTTATTTGTATCTGGTTGAGGTTTAATTCTATCTAATTTGACTATATTCGATCAGACTGTAATTAATTTTTTAAATAAACATTATCTTCTCAATTCACTGAATAAAGACAAAAAAAATCACAATCATTTACAAAAGCAAATTCTCATGTTTGTGTCGCTGGAAATCATTATTTTTAACATGAATGATTTCAATGTTTTAAGTGATAATTTAGAACAATTCAGTAGTTAATAATAAAAGGTTCAAATAAACCACTATTTTACAAGCACTTTGTAAGCAAAAATATCTGCAAAATAAGCAGCATCTAAAGCCATCAGACAAATGTGGTGGAGTAAAAATCACTCAAATGAAGTAAAAGTATCTGCCTGAGTACAATACTTTAGTAAATAGTCATGTTCTACCACTGCTACAATAATCACAATATTTGTACTATTTACTGGCCTTTTTAAGAATGCAACACTTCAACAGTTGTTGTCAATATGTTTATTTTAATGTGTCAGTGCACATGGGCAAATTTAGCTTCATGTGTTAATACTAGTGTTAAATGCTAGTTTCTTTAGTGTTGATCACATTTAAAGTGATGATGTAATTTGTAGTTGAGAGAAAAGATGCTTTCAAGAAAAAAATTACTTCTCCAATATGCCTCTTCGTATCAGCTGCGAGGTCAAACGTGAACTATCATTTCCTGCCAATTCTGTTTTAGTGTTTTGGTTAATTCACATGAGAGACTTCTGGTTTTCTGTACCAGCTGTACCAGAGTTAAATAATACCAATAATACTAATTAAGTGTTATTTAATGCTATATATACAGTAAGTATTCAGAGGCTATAAATGTCACAGGACCATAAAACAATAATTTTTCTTAAATGTATTATCTTCAGGGCACAGAGGACTTAATTAACCAGGAGGCTTCTGAGCCAGAAATATGCATGTCTCATTTCCTATGAACGCCACAATCAGTGATATCAAAGCAGGTGTTTTGCCCTTTCAATAAAACTTATTAAAGCTGATAAAAAAAAAAAAAAAACAAGTCAACAAAGTGATTCAAAGGCTCTCTGGGAAACAAACCGTGAGGGAGAAAATAGGACTTGAGGAGTGAGCAGTTGTTGCAGTTGCAGTGACCAGCTTTGGCCACAGGGAGGCAGCGCAGCAATGAAGACTAATTGGAGGAGGCAGGAGGAAGAAGAGGAACAGAGGAAAGAAGGAAGGAAAGACACATTTCTTTTTAGAAGGACACTGATGGAGTCAGAGGAGATCACAGCAACGTGTGACCTTCGTGACTCACCCACACATGTTCGTCATAGATCACTTTTGGGGACGGTGCACAGATTGACCATAACCTGGACCTCGACCCTTTCTTTCCCAGCCAGGGACACAGCTTTTGTCTCCAGGTTTCCCCCAGTTCACTGATCTTTCATCTGAATTTATTCACCAAAGTAGGCTATGACTACACCACACGCGTGCACACACACACACACACACACACACACAGACACACACACACACAGCCTAAGCAGGTTACATGGGGCAGACATAGTAAATGGTACCTAAAACAGGTGGCGAGAACATGGACACACACACGCAAACACACGCCTATTGTCAGGGTAACCACACTCCATGGTGACCGGCGGGATAACGGTTTAATGATCGTCCAGTTACCTAGGCAACGGGAGACAAAGATGGGGCATTTATCTTTTGAGTGTTTTTTCTTTTTTTTGGTCTTGAAACCACCCCCCCATCAGCCCTGAGAAACTTGGCTTGGGGCTTTAATCAAAACCTTTACCCCAAACTCAGCCTCCTGACAACTCTCAGTGATAAATTAAATACGTTAATCAAATTTATAAACGCCATTTTCTCTCAATAGATGCAGGCAACTTCCCACGACTGTAAACAAATCAAAACGTTAACGTCAAACTGAAATGTACATTGTCACTTTCTGTGTAAACAAGAGGAAAAATTTAAATTTTTCCAAAGGGGATGAACCACTTTCTGACAAGCCTCGATTTGTCAGAGTAGACGTTTCCATGGCAGCATTCGGCTGACATCTGAGGGCTGCTGCGAAACATGATGTCAATATCTGCCACTGACCAAAATATGAGCTGTGTCCAAAATCACTGACTACCCACAATTTTTCAGTGGTGTCTGAATGCATAGTAAAATGTATTGTACCCTATATAGTGGACTCAAAGTATCCCACAATGCATTGGAAAATTAGTGTCCAAGTGATGGTCACTAACCAAGCAATATTGACCACCGTTCATTGTGCTCACAGTGAAAGACAGAAACTCAATGCTGAGAAAATGACCCAAGTAGTGTCCGTTACTGTTCACCACATCGTCCAATCAAGTAGGGAGGCGTTAATGAGTGCGTGATCTCCGACATAACCTTGCTTTACAACCATAAATAGATAGTTTTCCTGTTTCCTGCTACTTGTAAAGTGGAAGCTAGTTAGCCTAGGTTGCTAACTAAGGCTAATATACTAAGGCCACTAAGGCTTACTATATATACTAATATATTTTCATTTTAAAACAAAATCGATCTGTTTCAAAACAACAATGCTCTCTTTCCAGTTGAGCATATTTAAATATTGAGCATACATATCACGTAACCATTCATAAAATCAGGGCATTGCATGTTGGTGTACACAGCAAGCAGGGAATACTATAGAAGAGGAACAGCAGAGGCAGCTGTAGCATTAAAACACCCACTCAAGGGGGTGAACGTGTCAGTCTCGGTTTTTGCTCGTCCAGACTGCAACTTAATTCTAATAGAATTGACGAGATTAGTAGATTTCAAATTGGGCAGATTTTTCTTGTGGGGTTCAGCTTTGGCGAACGTCACCTTGACCAATAACAAACTGCCCTGAGGATGCTAGTGTCCAGCATAAGGGGAAGCTAACGTAGCCTTTTTTGATTGTTCGCCATTCACTTTCATTAGCCTCCAGTGTCAAGAGTATCAATGTCCTCACAGAGGAGAAACTGTTTACGAGCAGCGACAATACAGAAGTCAATGGTTCATATATAAGATCCCAATGTTACCTTCCACGCTCGGGTTGCTTCGTCTGGCTCGTTACTTAGCAGGTGACTAGCTTTCAGCCCAGACCACTGAAGAGCGTTGAGGCGTTTCTGTAGCGTTTGGAAAAAAAAAACAACCATCACTTCTTTCCAACGCTGTTATGCCACTGCCCTGAGCTAATCTAGACACTTTTACTGACCACCTGTAGCATACAGCTCTGCATACAGCATGCACTTCCCATCACACCTTGAGGATTACATCACACACATTCGTTACCCACAAGGCCCCTGCCCTTAAAGAGGAGAAGCTGGACCGGTAACACTAAGCAAAAGAATCTGGGTTGTCCTGTTAGCGACTAAGCTAATATACCCCCCCCCCCTTTTTATTGACTGGGATGATATTCAATCCTGAGTTCAAGGTGCTACATCACCAAGCTTCAGACACGCAGACCAACGTGGATAAGTCACTGTGTCTCTTTCGTGGGTCCAGGTGTGGTGGTGGTGCTCCTGTTCTCTGGAGGGATTTGGACCGAAATCTGCTCAGTTTCAGAGCAAACAGAGCTGAAACTCTCATTGTTTAGTGTTGACAGCAGTAGGTGAAAGGAGAGAGGGAGAGGATTGATGCGAGGGAGAGAAAATCAGGGCAAAAAAGCAACAGGGCTACTTGGAAATGCAATTTTAATCAGGAGAACTGGGGCAAACACACAAAATCTTTTTCTTCCCCATAATAAAGTAATTGTTCATGCCAATTATTCAAAAGTTAAAATGGTGTATTACTGGGTTTAAAGGCCCTTGACACCTGCGGTAGTTTGGCTTTTTGGTCTAGGGTTTGTGTGAAGTACTGATCTACGGTCAGTGTATTACCTGGAGTACATTTGGATCTGGACTGTGCAGATATAGATGCATCCAACGTCAGTTTAAGTCTGCAATTTAAAACAGCCCTTTTCCTTAGAAATACATTTTTCAACCACTGACCTATGTAGTAATACAGTGAGTGCTGCAGGTGCACTTTGGCAAAAAATACAGGACTTCAAAGGTTTGCAATCTGTAGTTGTAGAAAAGGGATGTGATGAAAATATTTTAAATATGTTGCTCACTTTGACATTAGCAGCACCTTGTTCAGCTTTTGTACCAGTTAACGCCAAACTCACTCAGACCCACTTCATGTGACCTGAACTGTCAGTTTAAGGTGCCTGGGTACGCTGCGATTCACGTGAGGCTACAAATCTCCGGCGCATGACAATGGTGAAGCTGTAAATTTACCTCAAAAGGTGCGTTAAACCGAACAGAGGAGCCAGAACAGTCTGTCCACATCCGCTTGGAAGATGCTGATTTGGTGAAATGATCATCTACACGCTCCTTTAAAAACACCGCGTCGTGCTACTTTAACTTTCTTCTCATGGCCCCTGCATGTCAGAGTGTGATTGATTTATTGATAAAGAACATCAGCAGTTTTGCTCCTGTACGTTATGAAGTTTGATTTGGCTGCGCATTCACACACATACGCACATATATCATACATACGCATGGACTCACCTGCATGTGATGTTCTCTCTTTTTGACACACACATACACAAATTCACACATGATGCACCCAATACACACTGTCTCTCTCACACACACACACATCCACACACACAGACACACATGCACAATTTTAGAGATACAGAGTTGATGTAGCACCAAAACATATCAAGGTCTGGCGCACTTTGAAGTTCACACCAGTGTGATTGATGTGTGTGTCTGTGAGTGTGTGCGTGTGTGTGTGAGCAATATCAAAGAAGCGGCGTCCTTAAAAAAAAGGCCCGTGCTTCAAAAACACATGAGGTCTGATGCAAGAGGAGAGGAAAAAGAGGAGGAAAATTGGCGTGAAGAACACAGGAGGAAGAGGAAGAGGACGGGGGAAAAAGGAGGATGATGAGAAGAAGAAGTGGGATGGGCATAAAAAAGGAGAAAAGTCAGCTGAGGAGGAAATGAAAAGGAAGAAGAGGGAGGCAGCTAACGGGAGGGAAAATGGAGAAGAAGGAGGGGACAAGGAAGAGTCATGAAAAGAAGAGGATTATAAAGAAAAAAGGGATGAATAAATGAAATGCAATAAAGCAAGGAGTAAAGGAATGAGAGAAGGAGGGATGAAGGAGAGCAATAAAGTACAAGATGTGAAGACTGAGTAAAAAAATGCGTAGAGATAGAAGGAGAAAAGGAAAGGAAGTGAGGAAAGAAGGAGAGAAGAACGAACCAACAAAACATGTACGAAAAGAATAAAAATAATGAGAGTTAGATGTTAAAATGAGTAAAGGAAACAAGGAAGGAAGCAAGAAACAGAAAATATAAACAAGGACAAAATGACAAAAAGATGGAAATACTCACCACTGTTCTCTTTCTGTTTGGTGTGAAGTACATGAATAAAGGAAGAAGAGAAATTGGATTGAAAACAGATAAGAGAAACAAAAATGACAAACAGTACAGTTTGGACCTGAAGAGAAGGAGAAGAAGAAGAAGAGGAGGAGGAGGAGGAGGAGGGATAGCTGTTTGGTCTCTGGATCCCTGGAGATGCCGACCAAATAAACAACAAATCCTCAGGATGGAGGGATGCTGATGTGAGAGAGATGGAGAGATCAAAGGATGTTGGTTTGAGGGAGAGATTTTGCCGTCGCCTCCAGAGGAAAAGACGAAGCAGAGCCGAGAGAAAATGAGAAAAACGGGGCAGGAGGATTCAGAGGGAGACGGGTTGGTGGAGATCCAGCTCCGGGTCCAGCTCCTCCTCCTCCTCATTCCGGTTTCCGCACCTGGAAAATCCTCCATAAAGTCCAAACATGAATAAACAACCACAGCTGGTCGGAAACAACCAATCAGAGAGGCTTGGAGTCTGTTGCCATGGAGCTAATGGAGGACTGGAGTTGGAGCTTGAGCTTTGTAGAACTTGCTGGATAATTTAAATCATTTGAATGAAATCAATTTTTTGCTCGATCTGAATTCAGAAACCGTAGTGCAGTATCTTGCGCCCCGATTGTAACATTGAGCTCCTGAAGCTTTTGGGTGACATTAGGAAAACAGAATGAACTGGTGCCGTGGAAATGAAGCCAACACCCGGAAATATATCAGACTTTAAGCCTCATAATCGTCACAGATGGAACCATCAATACCATCTTAAAGGATTGATATTTAATGATAATTCAGCTTGTTTGACGAGAGTTTGCGTGAAGTACTTACACTGATCAGCCATAACATTATGACTCCGACAGGTGAGGTCAATAACATTGTTACCTGGTTACCGTGGTTACCTGTCAGCGGTGGATATATCAGGCAGCAGCTGAACATTTAGGCCTGAAGTTGATGTGTTGAAGCAGGAGAAACGGTCGAGTGTGAGGATGTGAGCGACTGTGATGTGACGACTGGGTCAGAGCATCAGGTCAGGGATCAGGTTTTCTTTTACATCGCTTGGATGGTCGGGTGTGTTTGCGTCTCATACCTGGGGAAGACATGGCACCAGGATGCATTATGGGTAGAAGACCAGCTGGTGGAGGCAGTGTGATGCTTTGGTCAATGTTCTGCTGGGAAACCTTGGGTCCATTCACGTGGATGTTCCTTGGACTCGTCCCACCTCCCTAAACATGGCTCAGACCAAGTCCCCCCCTTCATGGTAACAGTCTTCCCTAAAGGCAGTGGCCTCTTTCAGCAGGATAATGCTCCCTGTCACTGCAACAACGGTTCAGGAGCTTTGAGGAACAACAACCAGCTCAAGGTGTTGACTTGGCTCCAAATCCCCCAGATCTCAGTCCAGTCCAGCATCTGTGGGATGAGCTGGACCAACAAGTCTGATCCATGGAGGCTCCACCTCACAACTTCAGGACTTAAAGGATCTGCTGCTAACTCGGAGCCATGGATCACACACAGACTAAACAGACTGGGAGAAGAAGACGATTAGACACAGGTGCAAAACATTGGGGTTAGGGTACACAATCACAAAAAAAGAGGAAAACGGGACAAAGACAGGAAGAAAAAAGGGGAAGTAAGTAAACACAAAATAAACAAATGCATGCAAACATGAAGGGTCAACAGAAACAGTGAAGTCTGATATTTATTTCTCTGGCTATTTTTTAGATGAAGCTAATACACTGATCCAAAGTACCTCACACAACTCCAGGTCAGTTAGCCTGAGCTATAATTGAATGAATGAATTTTATATATTTATTGTAAAATGTATTCGCAATTTTTACAATTTGGAAATACAAAAGTACAGTTACCTTTAAGCGATTAAGTAAATTACACCGTATGAGTGAAAACACTAAGCTGCTTCCGACATCTGGTACCATGAAAAACGACACAAACACACCCAGGGAGTTTATTTGACGGCTGTTCAACCATGTTTACTACAGTATTGTTCCCATCTACAGTTATCAGCACAGCTTGTTGAGTTCTTTTTTAACATCGTCATAGATATTTTCAACACTGGTTTATTTTTCTGCTCTTTCACTCAGAGGATGTTTAAGCAGCATTATCAAAAGAACTTAGAGCACATCCTTACATACATACTGTACATACGATACATACAAACCAAAGCACACATACTCATACGCACACGTCCTAGTATAGCGCCACTCTGGTATATACAGATATATAGAATGAGTAAAAAAAAATCTGTTTTCAGTTTTTACATCTTAATATAAGAGTCATACCAAAGACATGGCCACCGAGTGAGTAAACAATAGATAAATAGATATAAAACAAATACAAAAATAAATAAACATAAATACTTGCATCAATTAATAAAAGATGATTTGAGTTTTTTTTGTTTTTTTTTTTTAACTCACTGTTTACTTTTTAACATGTTTTTTGTCCAAGTCAATATATAACCAGCGCACCACTATTTTACCCCAACGACAAAGGACTGGTTCACCGGAGAAAGCGAAGCCTCATCCCCTGCCCAATGACTGGGAGGTTAACGTACGCGTCAACTGTACATCGTAGCCTTCAGGCCCATCATGTTTGACATGATCACGTTTGACAGAGTCATTGTTTTCAGCACCATTAACATCGCCGTGACTGTCAATCACCGTACCAACATCCACAAGTTCAGGCAGGACACAACACTGTCCCAATGATAAAACCATATTATTACCAATGTTATTTTTTTGTTGTATTGTATTTAAGTTGTATTTTCCCTGTAGAGGATGCACACATACAATCACCAACCTTGTTAGGGTGAGAGAGCTTATATACTTGCTTTAGCAACGCAAATTATATTTTCAGTGTATCTGAAAATAGTTCACATTCTCACATCTGCATGTGCAAATGGACACATGAAAAATAACATGGGCAGTGAGGTAAGGTCAGCAGTTGACAATCTTTAACAACGACAAGTTTTTGGCGCTTTTTGTTTCTTGATCTCAATATTATTAACCCCACTGTTTTGACCTTCTAGACCCCCACCATGGAATTCATGCAGGATTTTTTCATTATCCATTTTTTTTTTTTTTTTTGGCTTTTTGCTTTTCATCTACAATAAGGTCAGAGAAGGCGGGACACAGTGGGCAAAGCAATAAAGGTCCAAACCATGGACGTTGTGTTATCATCGAGGCACCAAATGTCCCCCAAGAGAATGAGTCCTCATGATTTCAATGACCTCCTACCCCTGACCACCAACAGGCCAAAATTTGCAGTTCTCGCAGAAGATTTTCAGGTGTTGGGCAGATAGTCTGGCCCTGATCTACGCTCCTCCTCCTAACATCCAGATAAACATAGGTAAGTATGTGAACGTTGCTGCTGCTATGAAAACACATCGTTGAAAAGAAAGTATATAAACTGCTCATAGTGACTGCTCTTCCCTTTGACTTTAGGTACAAATAAGAAGAGACATTTTTACCCTTGCGAGTCCCTGCTGCACTTCAAAATATACACATGCATCATCAGCATAAAGGCGATAATTGAAACCATTCTGGATAATGCAACCATGAACACATTTTTGTTGGCCCAAGCAGGGAACTGTTTCAATTTTCTTCTTCTTGTCAATCAGGATGGAGATGGTAACAGGTTTATATATGTTCAGCAGCTTGTCTAGAATCTATACATTTGACACAAGTTCATAGTAGTTTAACTTGAGCTTTCCTGTGCCATAAGAATTCTTTTTTTGTGCTTGTGCAAGTCAACCATAAATTGGTGACCCCCTGAACGTTGGCGTCTTCTAAATGCTTGTTGGGATGTCACATAAAAGTCTTTCTCTTACAGCTACTGAGTTTAGCAAACCAGTTCAACTGCATCATGAACTGGGACCATTTCTCACTGCACAGCATCTCAAATGCATCGTCAATCGTCAGTTTGATGAACATGCTTTTTTAAATGCGTCACAAATAGTGAATGTAATGTTTTGTTTTTTTTTGTTTTGTTTTTTTTTTTTTTTTAAGAGAAATGCTTGTACATTGCTATTAATGCTAACACTTTCTGACGTCTTTTTCTGAAACAATTACAACAAATTGGTTTCAGTGTTTCTGCGAAGGACTTAAAGGCCTCCCAGTTCATAACAAATCAGATCACCTTAAATGCACAGACTAACCCTAAAGGCTGTTTAAGAGAAAATGTCTTTGAAAAGCACTTCAAAGAGAGACTGCTGAAGAAATGTGTTGTGTTAAATGACCGAGGTTAGCTTTGATGCTAGTGTTTTTTTTCTCTGCTCTTCCTTCAGGTACTGTTGCTGACTGTGTTTGACTTTCTCAGCATCCAGCTGCTTCTAATTGATAATAACACTCATTCATACCTTGGAGGTCAAGGTGTTCAGGCTGTAGCTCCTTGCTTCAGGGCATCACAGCAGCGACGTAAAGGAGCAAATACGATTTGTTATCAGTTCTTACATTGTTGCTTTTTTTTGTCACTCTTGTAACCTCGGTCCAAACCTAAATTTAGCAAAAACTAGTTTGAATCAAAGGCCTGTATATGGTTTCATTTTGTAAACAACACCACCTTTTTGAACGGTCAATCCCATGTCAGCATTGTATTTGCAACAAAAACAACAGCTAACCAGAACTAGCCTGCAAAGATGACATGGTACTTTGAAACTTTTTGTTTTTGTTATAATTTTTTTTCCTTTTTCAAGCACGTTTTGTTTCTTGTATTAACAACTTACCAGATGTGTTCAATGGGTTTTCACATTCCAATGAACCCTTCTAGAAATCTGTTGAGCCTGTTGACATGATTAAAACATTTCTTTCCTGCTGTTGTTCTCCCGACAAACCAAACACTGGAAAATATTTTCATAACATTATGAGGTTGCTGATGCCCCTTCAAACCTCTAAATGTAACGTATTCGAGAAAACTCTGGACGAAATTTAGACTCTTAGGAGTAAATGAAGCTTCTTCACCCAAACGTCATTCATCACCTAACTACAGCGTATTATAATAGCTTATATCTGACATCTGTATTTATTCAACTGTACATCAGAGGCCTGTTTGGGGTGAGTTACAACACGCCATATGGTAGCAGCCACTGCAGAAGTTGTCCAGTTCTGACTGAAGTCCTTTCTCAGGTTGGCGGTACGGTGAAGCTGGGATGTAAAACTGTGGGACTTTTGCTTTGGCTGCTTTTGTAACGCATATGGATGAGTGACTGTCACGTGTATCTCAGGCCTATAATTTAGAAACAATCTGGACCTAGACTGAGTTGTGAGCCTACATTAGATGGATTCTTGTGTTCTCATGAGACTGGAGACCAATGTAGAGGACTATATTTCTCTTTAGACAGCACTGACAATGCTTGGAGGATGGTTGGCAAATGTGTTTAGGGACATGCAATCTTTTGGGAAAATGATGGAAAAAAAGAAAAATGTTATCAGCTCTCACACTTTGCTGAAGTTATTTAATTCCTTACTAATTTTTGTACCCATTTTCAAAATCATATTGTTTCTTGTAATATGAAGCCTGATGCACCACATTCAAGGTCAAAAGTATCTAGCTGGTTAAAATCGGGCTAAATGAGGCATCTTTGTTAAAATAGCCATTGTTTTACTAACATTCACAGGTTAAAATTATTTATCCCATAGTTGTGTCTTGCTTCACACAAATCTACTTATTTAGGTGCTGTTAAGACTATATCTCTCCCTATTACATTGTATGTAACCTAGATTTCTAAAAAGAAAAAAAGCCGATTTCCATTTTCAACCACATTTAGCCCAGTTTTAAGGTAGATCTTTAGGGGTCTTTTGACCTGCAAATCACCTCAGCAGTCCCTATTTTCTGATTTTTCTAATTTTGCTGTAACCCAAAATGATTGCATGTCCCGGGCAAACTCTAGCAGCCAGTCTCTAAACGTTCCCTGGTAAGTCTCTGTTGAGTCTCTGGGGTCCACGGCTCAAGTTCATGCAGCAGACTGTTTCTCAGTTATCTCAGACTCTGCAACTTCATTGCTCTCAAATCCTTTTACTTCTTGTAATGACCGTACAGGATGAAACTAAATCTAACACTCCTTGGTCCCCAGATGAGAGATTAAATTTCTCACCTCCAAGCTTTTAGAAAAGATGAAGATTATCCCAGTTCAGAGTTACTCCATTAACTTCCCACGGCTCATTCATGCTACTTACTCCCGGACTGTGTCCTAAGGGGAGAGCCTTGGTCCCAGATTGCGCTTCACATTTTACAATCAAGTTCTGACAACCTCTTTTCTTAAAAGGAGTTGCCTGACACTGCTTCTCCTGGCGTAGGCAGTCGTGGGATGAGAACTGATCTCAGGCTGAGCCTTGGTCCCAGACTGCATTTTTAAGTTTAATGGCCCCTATTGGCTTAGACAGTTGTCTCATATTCTAATACCTCTTTGCTGCCCATCATGCTACTCCTGTACTGTATCCGGGGGCTGACGGCTGACGACGTCTCCAGAAGCAGGATGGTCTTGCGGAGGCGGCGATCAATAAAGTGCGCATCCCAGGCTGGATATCGCTTTCTTGGGAGGTCAATCCGGATCACAGGGCCCTCCTGCGCACGAGATGAAGAGGAGGTCCTGTGGAGGAGCGCAGGAGAGGAGGAAGGGGAGGGACGTACCTGGAAGACAGGCAGGCAACTGTCCCTGTCTCTCTCCTTGTCCCTGTCTCTCTCCCCGGGAACCGGCTCCCCTGTGTCCTTAGTCCTGGGGAGAGTCCTCGGAGGGCTGGTAATGACCATGTCTGTTTGGGAACCTTGTGATGGGGTGAGGCAGGCATCAATCACTCCCGCCACCCCTCCCGCACCCACCACACCCTCATCCACGCAGCCACCCCACTGTGAGCCCAGAACGGGCCCATCAGGGTGTAGCCAGCAGTAGTACACCAACATGAAAAAGGTTCCCAGGGCAAAGCTGCAGGCGACAAGGCACACCACGACCAGGGCGTAGGAGTCGGAGGTGTGGGGGCCGCGGTAGGTGTACCAGGCAGCGGTCAGTGCCACGTTCTCGGCCAGCGTCACGGAATAGTAGACGGTCATGCGGAAGCGACTGGGACCCTCCTTGACATTGAACCAGCAGAAGATGTAGATGATCCCCACGACCATGTTGTAGATGATCTCCTCCCATTTGGACATGCAAAAGTCGGTCTCACCTTGGATGATCCAGAAGGTCATGACACACCTGAAAAATAATAAATAATACTGAAGGTTATCACATATGGACACTGAGGCAAGGGGACAGTACAAGACATATAACATGAATTTCTCAAGCAGTGCTTTTAACACATCTTTATTTAAGTAAAACACCTTCCCGGTTACTAGAATTTAGAATTTAAAGAAAAAATTTTCAGTTTGATTCTATTAATAAACAAAATAATTCATTTCTAAGCTTCTCAATGTGGAACTAGACTCTCTGCATCATGGCACGTATGGCGCACCAGTGGCTGACGATGAAAATGCCAAAGTAGAGCTGGAAAACGGAGGCGAAGAGGGCAAAGGCCACAGTCCTGGCCCCAATGGTGAAGAAGTGCCACAGCATCTGGGCGATCACAGCCTTGTAGGACATGGGCAGCTTGTCGTCGCGGGAGTCCCGAAGAACCTTCTGGTAGGAGGCGATCATCCAGGCCAGAGAGACCAGGGAGGCCGAGGCCGAGAGACCTGGAGGGACAGATAAAGAGAGAGAAAGAATAATATTAGGATAATAGGAAGGGACAGAAAAGACACCAGCAAAAACTTTCACATTTAGTGGGAGAAATAAAAATATATTGTAGAACAGAGTTATTATGTAGCTGCAGTTTATTGCAGGTAGAAGTATTGATAGATATAATATCTACACTATGTTGTACAAGTAACAAAAAATTACAGCAAAGAAATACCGAAGATATTTTCAAGATAATCTTGATTCAACCGACGAAATTCCATTAAGATGCAGCTAAAGCCTTTGACAAAAGCTAGTAAATAAACCTTGAGTCAAGAGTTATTTGTAATATTTTAAGTAGTTTGAATAGAGACACATTGCGCAATGAAATTTAGATTTGAAATGTACTTAAATAGTATATAATACTGATCATTATAATCTGTGCAAGTTAAATATATATTTTCATATTAAAGATTATTAAAATCTAAAAACTATCAGATAGGATGAAGGTTAGAGTTTTTAGCATTATTGTTTTTACCTTTCTAATTTATGATGATAATGGTATCAGTATTGGTTGGGCTACAGTCACGTTTAAACAAGGTAAGGTTTACTTAAACTTGTCTTGGGGTCCAAGTCACTATATCTCATAAAACAACGTCAGAATGCAAGTACATAACTCATGTACATAACATACACACACTATATAAAATATACAGGGAACCACATGTTGAATCTGAGACAGGGTGTGATTTCAATAATTAAACCAGGTGTAATAATAGATTGTGCCCATCTAAAAAAACAAAACAAAAAAAACCCCCAAAAAAACAAATCTAAGAGAGGGATAATGTGATCTGTTCATTTTATGATGAAATATCTTAAAGAGGAAATTTGTCCTGAACAGACTGAATAACTGGATATGAATAACTGGGAAACAGGAAATTCACTGCTGCTTTCTCTCAGGTCAAATATCAGATGGCGCAGAATTAATGAATTAATAATCAATTGACGCTAATTGATTACTAAGAGCTTTTAATAGTGATGCAGAGAATAACTATTAGTTGGAAGATTACGATTCAAAAAAACCACTGGCTACAAACTCTCCTCTTCTAGTTCATTCAGACTGACCTGAACCAGTTTTTGATGAAGTCAAATGGTCATTAGCCTGAAGACGTAGCTGCGAGGCCCAGTGTGAGCCACCCCGAGCACAGTTTAACACATCAAACATTCATGTGTGTTAATCAGGCCGTCTTGGCTCAAATTAGCCATGAATCACAGTGAAAAAGCATTAAAGTTTGAGCAGAGAGCAAAGAGCTGCGCTGACTTTGCATTTTAATTTAATTTTGATCTTATTTCTATGAAGAGATCAGGAAGAACCTCAGTATTCATGCCATGTAGAAACTCACTGGTATTTGTCTTTGATGTTTACAAAACTAAGACAACTGTTGTTGAATCAAAGTTTTTTAAGATCATTCAGAGTTGCAGTGTTCGAGTCCATATGATTTCACTGTGGAGGCCCCATCCTGCTGAAATGTAAACAGACTTCATGCCATGCATCATTTTTCACTGCTCACTTGTATTTGCAGCATGTTGTAATTGACAATTGCGACACACAATAAAAGATAACACAAATAATTTCCCTTCTTTGGAAATTGAAGATAAAAGTACAGGGGAGACCCTTCTCAGGTTTCCTCCTTAGACCGTCTTTAAAAGTGGACGTAGACTCTGGGTCTGTGAATTGAAGCCAAAGCTGAAGAGCCTTAAACCTTCCTTCTCTCTAATGACCATCAGGGGGCGACTCCACTGGTTGTTAAAGAAGTCAGATTGTATTGAAGTCTATGGGAAAATGTCCCTACTTCTCCCTTGATTTATTAGCTCAGTAAACATTTTCCTAATGAGTTTATGGTCTCAGTCTCTAGTTTCAAGTCTTCAATACAACATGATGTTCATTTTTTAAATGATGGTCCATTTAGAGAAAAATAGACCATAAAGCAGGGGATGAATTAGGGGGCGTGGCTACTGTGTGATTGACAGACTGTACCACCCAATCAGGATAGAGTACAGAGCAGGTCAGCTCCACCCCTCACTCCTCCTCAGCTCCACCTTCTCTAAATATGGTTTCTTCTGGTTTCGAAAAACCAGGATGGTCCACGGCCAGATTACAAACTGGAGGCTTCCAAACAACAGCTCACAAACCGATGGGTGACGTCACGGAGGGTTGACACTTGGTTTCATCCTGAAAATGTGTTTGTCCATTTCAACGATAATATTTGACCTGTGATAAAACCAACACCTCTTAAAAACTCTGAAAATGTTGCAGTTCGTTTGCTTATGACATGATTTGTCATCATGTCATAAGACAGTTTGACTCAGTGATAAAAGCATCACGGCCAACAGTGTAAAGCATTGTATGTCCAAGCAACCATATCTACTGTCATGTAACCTGAGATTCTCAGCAGTATATATACTACATATACACTATACCCTGGGTGAGGACCTACTGGTCAGTGGCTCTCAAACTTTCTCATTTCAAGGACCTAAATGCTAAACTGACGCTAATTTGACTGCAGAGCCCAATTTGATAAGATTCTTGCTTTTCTTTGAGACGGTTTATCACAGAAAGTGTTTGAAACCCATGACCAGAATAGTCATACATTATGTCATTGTGTTATTGTCATTGAAGGATCCCCGGGGATCCCCGGACCACGCATTGAGAACCATGGCTATAAATACTTGCGGTGGAAGTAAAATGCTTCTTTGTCCTCACAGGATATTGAGATACAGGCATTCAAATTAAAATGCATGACAATTATTAACACTAACAGGCACAAAAACAAAAAAAAAAAAAAATAGTGTAACTTAAACAAACTGCGGCAGGGAACTTCTCCAAAATCCACAGACAGCAGGAATCAGAGGTAATATCTAGAGACTAGCAAGCTCTAAGTCTACCATCTGACTCTGATACGTGAACAAATCTGCCGAACCCCTACGCTCCCCAGAGGACTCATTCTGCTTGGCTTCAGTCTTCGGTGTAGGGCTGCAGCTCGGCTCGTACAGGAAGTAAGGAGAGCGGCGAGTGTGTACGAGAGCTGGTATCATCAGCAGCTGAGTCAAGACTACGAGTTTGTACACTGAACCCCGAGGGGAAAAACATATGCAGTCAGCCACTACCTGCACTGCTTAAAGCTTAAACAGTGAGTTTGTAACACTAGTTAGGGATGTCATGCTTTTGTTTCTGTGGCTGACAGTTCGTGTGGCAACAAATGAAAGGTGAGTGGGTGAGAGAAGATGAAGGCTTTTGTCAGCGTTGGACCTGGAGTGCTGCTCGTTCCCTGGAGGCAGAACGTACCAGTTTTGGTTGGTTCATTTCTGAGCAGCACGTCTCAAGCAGTGGCCGCCGCAGTGTCGAAGCTTAAGACAAAGGGTAATAAAAAAAAAAAAAAAAGTTTTATGATGTTGTTTACCCTGATTTTAGTTGATTAATGAAGCTTCTTCTTTAAAAAAATGTTTTTTATCCAGTCTTTTCTAACCACTGTATTTAAAGTTGCCTTTATGTTCGGCTTCAGGTCTTTGTCACTTTCATTTTTTCCTCTTTGTTCTAAAGTGCTTTGTAACTTTTGTTTAGAAAATGCTCTCTTTATAAAGTTTCTCCAAATTGTTTTCATAACAGGGAAAAGAAAGTCAGCATACTTCTAAAGCATGGAATATATGAAATGTGCTTTTATACAAATATAAAATAAATTTTCGAACCCTGGCATGTATGTCTAGCCAGTACAAATATGTACGATTATGCATGTGTGCTCAATATATATTCATCCCAAAGCCTGTCACCAATATGTTGATATTTTAAACAATAGGTCCAAATGTTGAGGCCACTCTAATAATTTAAAAATAACAATAGATTAACAAGAAAAGAATATATAAGTTATAATGTACCTTTACTGATCCCTGAAGAGGAAATTAAAATTTTCGTAGCAGCACAAGGGGAAAGTATAATAAGAAATAAAATACTACTTCAGAATCAGAATTTAGAATAAATAATATAGATGTAGATAAAATAACTATATATATCGATAACATATACCGTGCATTAACAATTCGAATATACAATTGAAAGACTGTCTGTTATGTGCATATTGTATTACATATATATGTAATTTATTATAGTTATCTTAACATGAGGAAAGAAATACTCAACAAAAATACTACTACTACAAATATTATTATGTTTTTGTGCATGGGTGTGTAGTTTTATACACTTCTCTGTTGATCATTATGTAGTAGAAGTGTCTACTCATCTACCTCAACGATGTCCTTGAAGATCATGCTGCGGGAAAGGTTTCATACTTTTGTTGATACCATTTTTTTTTTTTCCTTCTCATAACAACATCTTGTTGACCAAACCCACCTGAGTTTACCAATCAAACCATGTCTCCTGGATCTTAGCTTGAGAAAATAAACCAAAGCTGTTACATAAGAAATGAACCCAAAACAAAGGGGATTATGGGCAGAAAGTGACAGATGCAGTTTGTTGTGCTTGGAAAGCCCAGCAAATCCCAACATTGGGAGAAAGTGGAGCCAGCAAATGCTTGGGATTTGTACTCAACAGATGACTTGAATGATTAATTGGCAGCGCCGATAGATGGGTCTTTTGATTGACTGAGTTATGAAATAATCAATGAGCCCGATCAGCACTAACGCAACACAGGACACGTGGGAGAGTGTGCACAATTACAAACATGAGCGTTCACCAGCATGGTCCCCAAAAAGGACTGAAATGTGCACGTGTGTGTGTGTGTGTGTGCATTCTGGTACTAATACATTTATGAGGACCACATAGGTTTTTAGACCTTAACAGTCCACACTTCTTTACAGCTGTTTAAGATTTAAAACTTTAGTTTAGGAATAAGGTGGAAAAAAAATAGTGTGTGTTTGTGGGAACAGACATTGCTGAGTGTGTTATCGTTGTTGCTTGTGTGTGTGTGTGTGTGTGTGTATTTGTTGAAGGTTTTATTGAGTGTGTGTCTTGTGCAGTTTAAATAAGTGTCTGACACTTGACTTTTATGCTGCCAGGTACATCTGAACACAGTGTGTGTGATCTGAGTGTTTTAGGGAGAGAGAGAGGGAGAGAGTAATGTTTAATGAAGGAAGTGTGTGTGTGTGTGTGTGTGTGTGTGTGTGTGTTGAGGCAGATATCAGTATGAGAGTCTATGCTTTATTCATGCACCTCTTACAAGAAGCAGATGGGCTTTTGATTAATAAAACAAAACATACACTCTCTCTCTCTCTCTCTCTCTCTCTCTCCCTCTC
>CM076651.1:2368670-2381789 GCA_038496675.1 Rachycentron canadum
CCCCCTCGCTCTGCAGCAGCCTCTATAACGATCAGAAATGACGGCTGATAAAACTAAATAAACTCTGGTCTGATCTGAGGAGAGAAACTAAGCAGTTTGATTCCAGTTTATTTCTGCTTGAATCTTATTTAAATCCCTAACATCATCCTCACTAACTTTAAAGCTTGGACCTGGAAAAACAGCGACATCTGTTTAAAAAAAAATGTCTGACAGGTCAAGAAACACTGTTTACACACTTCCTGCTTCAGATTTGGACCAAATTCACTGAACACGTCTGTGTATTATTAGCACAATATTGATTTTTCTTTAACTCTCAATCTTCCACTATATATAAAACGTAATAAATATATGATACATAAAGCAATAAATGTCGCAGTGATGCTTCCCTGTTGTGAATAATAAATCTAATAAATCAGTCACAGGGACAACTGTTATCTTTCATACTTGAAGTACATTTTACTGAAAATACATCTGTACTGTGGGATTGTGAACGTAGTACTTTTACTTCCTTTGGAGGATTTTACATTGATGAATTGATACTTTGACTTGAGTAACAAATGTGAAGTGTAGTTACTGTGCTGTGTTACATCAAACCCAGATTTATCCTTCAGACTTTAAACCTGTTTCCTCGGAGGCGTTGCAGCTTCTCTCACCTTGCAGAGGGAGGACGGTGTTTCCATGGATCATGATGCTCAGCTGGAGGACGAGCTGTGGCGCCGACTTAAGGAAGGCCTCCAGGAGGCGGAGCATGGTGATGTCAGCGCTCTCGAACATCAGGCGCCAGTGGAAGTGGCGGCGGGGGCCGGTACCGCGCCAACGGCTCTGGGCGCCCAGGTAGAGGGCGTGGATATACCTGAGGGCCAGAGACAGAGAGATGGTTTGAGTTTGGACTAGTGCTGTTTGTTTCTTTGAATCCACTCGTGGTTCTTTGCTCCATTTTCATCAATCTGATCTTCAGGCACAAAAAGCCCTAACAAACACCACATATCTCAAAATGACGGCAACGTGCAACAGGTGTAACCCCAGGTAACAAGAGCGAGATCATCAATCATGAACAATGTGAGAAACACTCTGTGTGAATGATGACTCCCTGCAACAATGTCCAACAAAAGCTGCCCTGGAAACGAGGGCGTTTGATTCGATATTGATTCAGTTGTCGATATTTCAGTTAGAAAACTGATTTTCCATGGATCTGAATGAGATTATCAGAGAACTAATGCTGTGAAATGTTCCTCCGACCTGGTGCACAGGGGCCGTCCGTGTGGTTTTCCTTCTTGCTGTGAGGTGACAGTGCTGTCCACCACTTGGGGGGTGGGGAGGGGACCTGTCACCCCCGCTGCCCTCGACACCCATCACGATTTATATTTATTAATTCTTTTCTTATTATTATTATTACATGACATATAAATTTTTATTATTGTTACCATTATGTGTATCTCTCTCTCTCTGTCTCTCTCTCTCTCTATATATATATATTTACTTATAAATTTTTCTTTTTCTTTTACATTCTCCCAACAATTATATTAATATAATATTGCTATTCTCCACCACCGACCCCAGACACATAAAATAGATGATTGCCTCACGAACACACATACACTTTTAAGGAATCTCTGTAGCTCCACCTTAAAGAAAAAGAGAAGTCGTTTTTCCTTGTGGTGAATGATAAATATGAAAGAACTTGACCTCCTTACACACAGTTTAGATACAGGACGTAATTGTTCCTTTAAAGGTGAAACAGTCAGGGAGGGGTGTTGCTCACACTGATGTGTTTGGGTATAATTAGCATTGTTGCTAAAGGATGCTCAGTCTTTTTTTCCCCCGTGTAATTTAAAGCATCAAACTTCTCAACTCGATGGGCGTAAACACAAACAAATACAACAGAGTCAAAACATAAACAGCATCTTTCTCGCTCCCCGGGGAGTCATCTTTACCCCCACCTGTCAGCGTTCAGCTCCGACGCACTTTGGTTTTTGTTGTTTTTCCGGTGTCGGTGACAGTATTGGTCGCGGGATTGAGGCGGGTCATCGGGTTTTTCTTTCTTTTTTCTTTTTTTTTTTTTTAAAGCTGAAGACAGATATTGATGTTGAGGAGAGGAGGGGCAGGGCCGTTCAAAGATCTGACACATTTTACTTTCACCTGCCGGTGCAGCGTGAGGTCTGCAGTCAAGGGACAGTCAGAGCTGAGTTTGATAGAAAAACAAGTAAATTTGATGGAAATCTGGTTTGTTTTATGACTTAAGAAATAATTTTACAGGGGGATAAGAACATAAAATTGTGTATTTAGGTCCTTGTATTACAAAAGTTACTACTAATTAACCTAACAAACAACAGCAACAATGATCCAGATTTGACTCAATCAGAAAGTGAGTGTAGACTTTTTTTTCACTTTAAAATTAATATTAAAATAAATGTTAATCATAGCCGAGGATATTTATATAGTATATATATATGTATAATGAAACATGTGATGAACTTAATTCCTGACTTAATAAAGATTTAAAAGATTTGATTCTAGACAGAAATGATTCAACTTTCAGGAATCAGGAGCCAAAACGGTTGTGAAAAGTGGATGACTAAAAAGAGAAAAAAAAAAAAAAAAAAACGTGGCTGAATTGTGTTTGGTGTCAGGGTGTATGGGAGTCAGGGCTGATGCATCATGGGTGGAGAGGATGGCAGACAGTAGTAGTAGTACGGCAGGACAGACGGGCTGTGGAGGAGAAATGAAGCCCGCTGGAGGAAAAGTGAGACGACACTCACTTCCTGTGCTTCTGCATCCCCAAGCAGATTTTAAATGGAGGGGTAAAAATAACCCAGCAGTATGCACACACACACACACACACACACACACACACACACACACACACACACACACACACACACACACACACACACACACACGTCAGCATATATGACGATTCCCAATTCTGCAAAATACGGACAAGCATGGATAAACATGTGTACGCATACACACACGCACACACACATGCAACAAACAACAGCCCCACACACCTTAAACACACAGACACACATGAGATTTGTCTCATGTACACACACACACACACACAGTGACAGACAGGCAGCAAGGCCAACAAGGCAGCCTGGAAATCTGTAGCTCCGCAAATAATTTGCTGGCCAAGCACTGCCTGCAGTCCTCCATTCATTCCCTATGTCTCTCCGTCTCTCTCTCCATCTCCACCTCTGACTCTCTATCAGTCTGTCTCTGTTTTTGTCTTTAACTCTTTTATCTATTTTGTATTTGTCATCTCTTTTCTCTTCGTCTTCTCTTCTTCTGCTGTTTTTCGTCGGGCTCTGCTTGGTCAGAGCTTCCTCCTTATTGGTCCAGACTGAGGAAACAACTAATGGATAGGTTGTGTTGACATTTGGTCCACACACACACACACACACACATACACACACACACACACACACACACACACACACACACACACACACACACACACAAGGTTGAACTATAATCACCTGATTTTTTTCATCCAGCTCCATCAACAGCTACAACCTAGCATAGCATGGCTGTGGACTAACATTAGCATGTTAGCATGTTAGCTGTGGACTCGTACTTCCTTCATGGTCTCTTTTGTTTTTCTTTGCACCTGATGTCTGAATCTGCACTTTTATCTTTTTATCATGTTTTGTAAAGACTCCGCTTGTGTCCACTCCTTTATCCATGTCTGTACACATTTCTTTCTCTTTTCTGCCTCTCACTTTTTATCTTCCTACCTTCTTCACTATCTCTTTCATCCATTACCTACTTTCTTTCTCCCTCAATTTATCTTCATCTTTTCATCCTCTTCCTCTCTTTTTCTGCCTCCTTTCCTTTCCTTGTTATCTCTCATTTTGTTTCTCTCTCAATCCAATTTCATGCAGCCATTGTCTTTCCCTCTCATTTCTCTCTCTCTCTCTCTCTCCATCCAATTTATTTTGTTCTTCCCTCCGGCGTTTTCTCTGCCTCAAGCTTCCAATCTATCAAATCTATATGAATCCTCTCCTCTCCATCCTTCCCTCCTTTCTCCTCTCCTCTCCTCTCCTCTCCATCCTTCCCTCCTTTCTCCTCTCCATCCTTCCCTCCTTTCTCCTCTCCTCTCCTCTCCATCCCTTCCCTCCTTTCTCCTCTCCTCTCCTCTCCTCTCCTCTCCTCTCCATTACTTCCCTCCTTTCTCCTTCCCTCCTTTCTCCTCTCCTCTCCTCTCCTCTCCATCCCTTCCCTCCTTTCTCCTCTCCTCTCTCCTTTCCGCCAAAAACTCTCCTATCTACAAGGCCACAGTTGGACCATTGAGACCCTGAGCATTTGTGAAAAGAACGTGTGTAATTGTGTGTGTGTGTATATATATATGTGTGTAGTGTGTGTGTGTGTGTGTGTGTATATATGTGTGTGTGCGTATATGTGTGTGTGTGTAGTGTGTCTTGGAGAATTGCAGCCAAGTCTGATGTTGAACCACGTATGAACCCAGGGAGAGGACCCCCCCCCCCCCCCCCCCCCACACACACACACACAGAAAGAAACTGTTACACACACTTTATTTAAATCCTTTAAATGAATATTGCAGGTCGAGGGATGAAGCGATGATCAGCAGCAGAGACCAGAGATTAGTAATTCAACCCAAACCACCAGAAGTGAAACAGCAGCTCTTTTAACATGTCTTTAATCCCGTCAGATCATGTGACTGTCGTGGCGTTTATCCACGACATGAGACGTGAGAGTTTTCTGCGTTATTACAGAAAAGGAAATGTACAGTGTCTGTGCTGTAGTAGAGTCATGTGTGTGAAACCCTCAGATTCATCTCTGTGTTGTTTAAATGTGACCAGTTTGTCTATGAAGAAGAAGCTCAACGTTGTTCCAGAGACATTTTTGCCCTGAATTCGGTCTGTCAGGGAACATTTACTCCCAGGTCTGATAAAGCTTCCACTAAGCTCTGCAAAGGGTTAGAGGTGCTCGAGTCTGAGGTTTGACTGGTGGAGCTGGTTGAAAGTGATACAGAACTTAGGTTTCACTGAGACGACGGGGACGCTGGGGAAAAACTAAGAAGAAGAAGAAGAAGAAAACTGGCTTGTTGAGGAGGTTTGAGGACTTTGCAAATAAAGCAGAGGCTGGTTGGATTTGTATTGAGATCACAGCGTTGAGAATTTCTAACGGTACTGGCAGTGCCGGCAGGACAGAAGCTGTGGTATTAGAGTAGAAATCACACGGCAGCAGCTGCAGCAGGAGCAGTAGTAGTGCTACTAGAACAGACTGTCCTCCAAGGAAAAACTATACTATAAGTCACAGTTTGACATTGTTATAAAGCCTTAAATCCCTCTACATCTCATTATCCATAACAACAACAATACTTTTTATTATAATAGGAACATTGTGTGTATTTAAACATTAGGGCTTAGGTTTGATTAGGTTTTGGCACAAACTGTGAATAAACCACAATGATGATGTTGTTGTTGGCTCACTGAACATCTGAGTTTACATTTAAATGCAGGATTCAGAAGCTGTTCCAACAATTATCATTTATTATTTATCCAAATTCAAGGGGCTCGGGTTGATGGTTAAGGGATAAATGGATGGATGATGGGACAATAATAAAGTAAAGAAAATCATTACAATTCATCTGCTATCTCTGCATTTCCTTTGCCTTGATGGTATTAAAATGAGAGTCTAATGCAACACAATACAAATCTGTCCAACAATGAAATGAAAACTTGAACTTGACCTTAAGAAAACATTAAGGCTTTAGGTTAGAGTTATAACTTCATTAAGGTCGTGGTTACAGTTAAAAGCACTTGGTTTTAGGTCGGGAGCAATCGTGGTCAAAGGAAACGTTTTCCTGATGCTTTAAGGTAGGAAACGATCAACAGTCTAATGTTTTACAGCCCTGACCTCCTTGTCTCTGCTGTCTCTGCTCCCGCTGGTTAGAATTACTACGGCTACTAGAGCTCTCTGTCACGTGAATGTAAACAGATGTTGTTTCAGGGCATTTGCTGAAGGGAGGATATTCCTGTGCACAACAAACAGTAGAGCTCGGAGGGCGTGCTCGTCTGCAGCAGCTTGCAATGTCTCAAATTGTTGCTGCGACTGTGAATGCCTCATTTGCTTAATTGCGGAGGTTTGGCGATGAGCGTGCAGGAAAATGAGACACGAGAACCATGCTGCGGGCCTCTGGGAAAAGAGTAACAGTTCGGCGTAAGGCCTTTGGCTTCGTCACCATGACAGTGTCCTTGTGCACAAAGCCAGGTCCATCAAGACATGCTTTTCCCAGATTGGTTTGGAAGAACTCATCAACAAGCTGGTCCAGCACCTTTGGGATGAACTGGAACAGTGACTGTGAGTCAGAGCTTGATGCTCATCATCAGTGGTGGACTTCACTAATGCTTCTGTGGCTGAAGCAAATCCCTGCAACCAGGTTCAAATAATGGAGCAAAGTCTCCCCACAGATGGTGGCAACTGTAATAGGACTGTAATAGACTGTATATAATAATAATAACAATAATACTAATAATATAGCACTTTTCTTAACAGTTACAAAAAGTCATTTACAAGAAAAAAAAGTAACTCTAAATAAAAGAAAAGTTTCCTGAGCAGAATAAACAACATAAATAATAAAAAAAAAAACATTAAAAAACGACATTATGCATAAAGATCAGACAGATCTAAACAGAGGTACTACATATGTGAAGACAATAATTAGGGATAAAACTATATAAATAAAACCTATCAGACATTACCAAAGGCTAAGTGACGTAGAAATGTGTTTTAAGGAATTTAATGGAGGTGAAAGAGTCAAAGCCTCTGATTCGAGTCTTGAGAAAGGTCCAGAGAGCTCGAACGTTCGCTCACCCTCAGTCACAAGCCTCCAGCATCTTGTCTTGACAAATATCACGTCAACAAACCAACAATGTAATTTGGGGCAGAGCCATTTAAAGCTTTAAAAGTCAGCAGTAAAATTTTAAAATCAATCTGAAATCTAACAGGGAGCCAATGAAGGGAGGACCGGAGTGACTGTAGCTGCTGTAATACGACTTAAAGACAGACCTATAAAGATGGATGTAGCCTCCATGTTGGATATTTTAAGATCTAACTGGAGCCACAAACCACAGATAAACTAGGGTTGCAATACTCATTCAGTTCATTTAATGAGTATGTTGATTTCCAGGATGCTTGCCATGGTTCTAAAACACAGGAGAAAAATCAGGCCTTTAAATCATAAATATTGCACATAGGAGGGCCATGAATGTTTCAGATAATAATTAGCCTCACTTCATGAGTAAGGAAGAGAACAAATAGATTAAACAAGATCACTTAACTCAAGAATATCAATTTGAATAATCCCAACAGAAAGATCAAGGAAATGTTACTTACATTGAAGATAAAATGAGACAAAGAGGAGGAAGTGCTCACCCTGATCTCCAGTAGCACCTCTGAAGCTCAACCGTCACTCAACTACTACTATGGACATAGAGAGGTGGGGCATGTGTGGAGGCCAAACATCCACCTGTCACTCAAAGAGGCCACACCTTCAATTCACCCCCCGTACAGTCGTCACGAAGGAGGAAAGTAGCTACAGAGACCAACTCTGTTTCATGTTCCAGGCTGTAAACATGTTTATTTCTGCTGTAATGTTGGACACTTTCACATGAGAGTCTATGGGGACTGACTCACTGTTGGAGCAGGACTCGAGTGGCCATTGGAGGAACTACAGGTTCTCTCACTTCAGTGTTGGCTTCATTTTTCAGCTGCTGTTTGGGAGTGAGACGTTTCACTATCACACATGGTTGAGAAGTTCAAGTATCCTCACACTCGGACACTTACAGGCTCAGACTTGACTGATGTCTCGTGAGCATTTCCATTTTTTATAATTACGATCATCATCACAACAACTATTGTCACAGCTAAGACGCCGATCCACAGACCACAAATTTCTCATCATTACGGCTCATTGAGTTGAAATTGATCAGCAGACACACATCCAGGTCACAGCGAGAGGTGATAAACAAAGGCCAGGAAACAGATATTAGAGTCAGCTGTAATTAATGATTTGTTTACCTGAAGGAACAAATGTGACCGTGATGATAACAGAAGTGGACATTTGGCACCAGGAGGTTGTTAAATCACTTCATCGTTTTCTACTGATAAACTTTATATCCGTTGCTAAAGAGGCTAACGACACCGCCGTGCTGTTTCTGATGTCATGACCATACATCTTAACCGCGGTGACATCACTGACAGTCGGGCCGTTACTGTAAATCCTCCGTCGATGAGAGAACGCAGAGCGCAGGAAGGGAACAGGAGCAGCAAAGTGAGAGAGAAAGAGAAGAGGGAGAAAGAGGAGAAACAAGTGTTTATTAATAACTCGTCCCTGCAGTTGATCAAAGGCTCGTCTGGAGTTTTGACCCGCCCCCTCGTCAGTCTCCACGGCGATAAATTGGTAGCGCCAGGCTTTTAACGAGCCGCTTATCTGCTAGCTTGACACACACACACACACACACACACTGAGCAAATTTCTATATATGCTGCAAAGAGAGAGAGAGACAGAGAGAGAGACAGAGCAAGAGAGAGACAGAGAGAGAGAGACAGAGACAGAGAGAGAGATAGAGAGAGACAGAGAGAGAGAGACAGAGATAAAGAGAGAGAGAGACAGAGAAAGAGAGAGAGAGAAAGACAGAGAGAGAGAGAGAGAGAGAGACAGAGAGAGAGAGAGACAGAGAGAGAGACAGAGAGAGAGAGAGACAGAAAGAGAGAGAGACAGAAAGAGAGAGACAGAGAGAGAGAGAGAGAGAGAGAGAGAGAGAGACCTCTTTAACCTTCATCACTTGTCTGAAGAGACTCTCAACCTGCCCATTACCACGCCAGCAATCAGTGGCATTTATTGCCTCTGTGTGCGTGTGTGTGTGCGTGTGTGTGTGTGTGTGTGTGTACATGTCTCTTATGAAACACAGAGTGCTGGTTCTCTCCTCTGATTGGTTGGGTCACAGTCACAGTGGTTGGAAGCTGTTGTGCAAGAGCTAAGATACGTATGAATAAACGCTGCTGTGGTTCAGGCCGCGGTCCGGGCCGACCGGCGGACACAGATGACGTCCTTTGGGCTCAGACCCGTTTAGGTAAATGGTGAAGCTGATGGGGAGTCTCTTCCATTACAGCCAGTCAAATCGGTTCCTCTTCAACCCTATCAGCATAAAGCAGTGACATCACTGTCGTGTCGCAGGCTGGGACGACACTGGCCACCGGGCAGCCGACAGACTGACTCTGATCTACCTCGCAGACGTGAGCGCACGTCCTGCAAACATGAACGTGCTGTGGAAACGCGGCGCTGTTTGCACTGTAAATGTAACTGCGAGCGTCCTTTTGGAAGCCGGCGTGGTCAGTGCTCCTCAATGCCAGAGCTAACAAGACGCTGCCTGCCCACCGTGTACGAGCTGCAGCAGCAACTGTGTTTACTCTGTCTCTTGCGTCCCTGCTGGAGCTCAGCCTGCCAGCTGTTATCAGTCAACACCGACGCACTCCTCCAGCTGCTGAGAAGGAGCAAAGGAGCGTTTCAGATATTTCCCCGACAAGCGACGTCTCGTGATCCGGAGAATCGCGTCCTCTCAAGTGACAAAGGTGGAAGTGGCACAGACACAAGTGCACGCTGTTCGCAGTCCTTCTCTTGGCACAAACTCTGGTTTCTTTTAACCACGACCACTTCACTAACTTAACCAAACTGGACATTAGCCCACTCGTCCGACCACTGCTTTGTTGTAAAGAGGTACCTTTTTTCCTTTACTTTTTTTTTTGTTGCAACATTGCAATTTCCCCACTGTGGGACAAATATGAATTGATATCATTTGAGAGCTTCCTCCAGTGGTGAAAAGCACTGTGGTATTACAAGACAGGCTGGAAGAGGGCTAGCTGGTTAGCATGCTAATATCAGTAGATCGAGGTCCTGCTCCTGGTTCGCACACCTGATTGTCTTTGTTCATTTTTGAACATTTCAAATTTAATTTCTGGCCAAATATCACACAGTCTTGAACACTAACTCAAAGCTGTACCCCGCCCTCACCCAGTGTCAGCTGGGATTGGTGTCCCTGTACGGATAATGTCCGAATGAATGAACCCCCAGAATGACGGTACATACCAGAGGTGTTCAATTAAAATTCCAGTTAGACAAAATTTCCTCAAGCAAGTTCTGTAAAAATGATAATGAAGGGCCTCATTGTATAAAATGAAAATTAAGTATAGTTTCATTTTCTCTTTTTTACCCCTCAACCAGCTCTTCCAACCTCTTCCATCCACACATATTACTCTGCAGGACAGTGTCTCCTCTGTCAGCACTTTATTAGGAACACCACACTAACGCTGTCCTGTCTTTGCTCTGGACTCCGTCACGCGTTCATTAACTGTGACACGGAGCACGAGGTAGCTCATGCTGACGGGTATTGATGAGTCCACCATGTTGACACAACACAGGCTGGGTCCACGGATTCATGTCATCAGCTTCAACCGTCCAGTGTCGGTGGTTTCTGCTTACGGCTGACAGGAAGTGGAGCCTCAAGGTTGGTCGTGTTCGTTGCTCAGATGCATACGGAGTCTTTCAGCTCCACCCAGTGTTTCTCATTCATTTTGTTTTGGCTCCATCCTGAATAAAAACTGTTGAGTGTGAAAATCCCAGGAGATCAGCAGCTTCGAAAATACAAAAGTCTGACAAGTCAAGTCACTGATGTCACACTGATGTGTTGCCATTATTAAGTGTTAATATATAATATAGTTTTAGGACACACACTTGTCGATGTTGCACTATAGAGGAGATGTGATATTCATTTAAGTTAGATCTACAATATCAATATCATTGAGACCGCAGCTGTGTACGTTCTTTTTTTGATCCCTGTTACACAGATCTTGATTATTTAAAAATGCAGCGGTGGTATGAAGCCACACAGGCAATACGTTGCTGTTCCAGCATCGTGTCAGAGCACGAGCAGCCCCCTTTCCTCCCGGCAGAGATGAAAAGCCCCCTGTAGTGGGCGGATGGAGGTTAGAACAGTCAGCCTCCTGCTAGTCCGTGAATAATGCAGCTGTCAAAAAGCTCAAAATTAAACACATTGAATACACACAGGACAGCCCTGGGCTCTGCTCCTCCCCAGCACACACACACACACACACACACACACATGACTGAGAGTGGTGCTTTAATATAACATATTGAGCTTTTTCAAATGAATTATGTTTGTGAAGGTCATTTTCATGTTCAGTGTTCCCCATGTTGCACTAAGTATTGACCAACTAATGAAGTAATAAGTAAGATTGAAGCTGCTCAAATCATCACTGCGAAATGTCGTTTAGCAAAGTTTCTCTGTGCAACAGCGAAACTTTATTAACGTCTTTTTTTTGGCAAATGACCAAACTGTGACACATTCTTCAAGATATACCAACACTAGTCTTCCTCTCAGCTCAGTGGCAAATTTTAGGAAATGATAAGATAAGGGTCTGCTGGCTCTCATCATTCCCCCTGTTTGTGATGGACATTGATTAAATATGATTCATAATGATTTTAATGATGACTTTTTCCGACACCAATTACATCTAAATATCAAAAACAAAATGGCAGCACAGGTTTGTTTTCTTCTTCAGGTTGATCTCTAAACCTGCTCTCTTCACACACCCAGTTCATGTTCATGTAAAGAAACAGCCAATCACCAGCATTATTAGATCTTGGTCCATACATGAACAACGATTTTCACTGAATCTATTCTTTTCTATCTAATGAGCTTTTTCTTTTAGCTTTTCTTTGTTTTATTGAAGACTGGAAACTAGAGACTGGGACCATAAAACGTTTAATGAGCTAATAAATCAAGGGAGAAGTAGGGACATTTTCCCATAGACTTCAATACAATCTGACTTCTTTACCAACCAGTGGAGTCGCCCCCTGATGGTCATTAGAGAGAATGAAGGGTTAAGGCTCTTCAGCATTGGCTTCACTTTACAGCCCAGAGTCTACATCGAGTCTTTTAGACATTAGTCTTTTAAACAGACAATTACAGTCACATGAAGTCGTGATCTCTCTCTATAACCTACAGAGCCCAGCAATGATATTTTAGGTTGTGTTACATTGACGTACACAGACAAATTTACCTCCTCACAGGCCCCGACAGGTCGAAATGTTGGTCCCCGGAATAATTTTGCATAGATTTGAAGACCTGTGGACCCAGTTCCTGAGTTATTCTGGTTTCATTGGGGGGGTTATATCCAGCCATAGATCTGTGTACTGAGTCTGCAAAGTGCAGTGAGGTTGAGCCACAAACAGTGAGCGAGTGTTTGTATGGAAGCCCACACAGAGCAGAAATAATGTCTCCTCTCTGTCTGTGTGGAGCTCAGCTGTCAACACCGACCTACTTAGATTGCCACACCGAGAAACCCAGCATGGAGAGAGGAGGATGTGAGATTATGGGAGAGTGTGAGGGGAGGAAGGAAAGGAAATTGGAAGAAAGAGCAGAGAAGAAGAAACAGAGAGGAGGAAGAAAAGAGAAGAGAGGGAGAACCGAGCTGAAAGGAAAAAAGGAAGAGGTGAAATGAGAGTAAAAGAGGAAGGGATGTGTAGCTCTGTCTCAGTACGAGGTTGTGTGTGTGTGTGTGTGTGTGTGTGTGTGTGCGTGTGTGTGAGATGGAACGAGGGAAAACGAAAATGAGACGAAGGCTGAAGATGGAAAAATGCAAAAGGAGACAGAGGAAAGAGAAGAGGAAAACGTGAAAGAGCGTCAGACAGAAAAACAGCAAGAGAGGACATGATGTTTGTGTGCAAGTTCTGCGTGTGTGTGTGTGTGTGTGTGTGTGTGTGTGTGTGTGTGCGTGCATATGTGTGTGTGTGTATAACAGAGGTGAACGAGCATTGATCGCTGCTGCCAAAGCTGCCGAGCTCCTGATGAGATAAGATCACGTCAAGCGCTCAAGTGTTTAATTGGGAATTGTGCTTATGTGTATATGTGTGGGTGTGTGTGTGTGTGTGTGTGTGTGTGTGAAGTGGGTGATGTTATCACTTAACTCAAGGGCTCAAGTTTGATCTTTTATCTGTCCGCTCTCTCTCTCCCTCTCTCTCCCTCTCTCTCCCTCTCTCTCTCCCTCTCTGTCTCCCTCTCTCTCTCC